>JAMPIV010000648.1:0-240679 GCA_024509875.1 Oreohelix idahoensis | reverse complement strand
CTACTGTTTGCTGTCCAGTTAGCAGGATCTTCCACCTCTGGGCTACTGTTTGCTGTCCAGTTAGCAGGATCTTCCCCCTCTGTGATACTCTTTGCTGTCCAGTCATCAGGATCTTCGACCGCTATTCTACTGGTTGCTGTCCAGTTAGCAGGATCTTCCACCTCTGGGCTACTGTTTGCGGTCCAGTAAGAAGGATCTTCCACCTCTGGGCTACAGTTTTCTGTCCAGTTAGCAGGATCTTCCCCCTCTGTGATACTCTTTGCTGTCCAGTCATCAGGATCTTCGACCGCTAGGCTACTGGTTGCTGTCCAGTTAGCAGGATCTTCCACCTCTGGGCTACTGTTTGCGGTTCAGTAAGAAGGATCTTCCACCTCTGGGCTACAGTTTTCTGTCCAGTTAGCAGGATTTTCGACATCTGGGCTATTGGTTGCTGTCCAGTTAGCAGGATCTTCCACCTCTGGGCTACTGTTTGCGGTCCAGTTAGCAGGATCTTCCACATCTGGGCTACAGTTTTCTGTCCAGTTAGCAGGATTTTCGACATCTGGGCTATTGGTTGCTGTCCAGTTAGCAGGATCTTCAACCTCTGAGCTACAGTTTTCTGTCCAGTTAGCAGGATTTTCGACATCTGGGCTATTGGTTGCTGTCCAGTTAGCAGGATCTTTGACCTCTGGGCTACTGTCAGCTGTCCATTTAGCAGGATCTTCCACCTCTGGGTTACATTTTGCTGTCCAGTTAGCAGGATCGTCGACGTCTTATCTACTGTTTGCTGTCCAGTTAGCAGGATCTTCCTTTTCTCGGCTACTGTTTGCTGTCCAGTTACCAGGATCTTCGACCTCTGGGCTACTGTTTGCTGTCCAGTTAGCAGGATCTTCGATCTCTGGGCTACTATTTGCTGTCCAGTTAACAGGATCTTCCACTTCTGGTCTACTGTTTGCTGTCCAGTTAGCAGGATCTTTCTCCTCTGGACTGTTTGCTGCAAAGTTAGCAGGATCTTCGACATCTGGGCTACTGTTTGCTGTGCAGTTAAGCAGGATCTTTGACCTATGGGCTACTGTTTGCTGACAAGTTAGCAGGAACTTCCACCTCTGTGCTACGGTTTGCTGTAGAGTTAGCAGGATCGTCGACCTCTGGGCTACTGTTTGTTGTCCAGTTAGCAGGATCTTCCACCTCTGGGCTACTGTTTGCTGTCCAGTTAGCAGGATCTTCCACCTCTGTGCTACTCTTTGCTGTCCAGTCATTAGGATCTTCGACCGCTAGGCTACTGGTTGCTATCCAGTTAGCAGGATCTTCCACCTCTGGGCTACTGTTTGCGGTCCAGTTAGCAGGATCTTCCACCTCTGGGCTTTAGATTGCTGTCCAGTTAGCAGGATTTTCGACATCTGGGCTATTGGTTGCTGTCCAGTTAGCAGGATCTTCCACCTCTATACTACTGTTTGCTGTCTAATTAGCAGGATGTTCGACCTCTGTGCTACTGTTTGCTGTACAGTTAGCAAGGTCTTCCACCTCTGGGCTACTGTTTGCTGTCCACTTAGCTAGATCTATCAAATCTAGGCTGTTTGCTGCATATTTAGCAGCATCTTCGACCTCCCGGCTACAGTTTGCTGTTCAGTTAGCAGGATCTTCTACTTCTGGTCTACTGTTTGCTGTCCAGTAAGCAGGACCTTTTACCTCTGGACCGTTTGCTGCAAAGTTAGCAGGATCTTCGACATCTGTTCTACTGTTTGCTGTCCAGTTAGCAAGATCTTCCACCTCTGCGCTACTGTTTGCTGTCCAGTTAGCAGGATCTTCCCCCTCTGTGATACTCTTTGCTGTCCAGTCATCAGGATCTTCGACCGCTAGGCTACTGGTTGCTGTCCAGTTAGCAGGATCTTCCACCTCTGGGCTACTGTTTGCGGTCCAGTAAGAAGGATCTTCCACGTCTGGGCTACAGTTTTCTGTCCAGTTAGCAGGATTTTCGACATCTGGGCTATTGGTTGCTGTCCAGTTAGCAGGATCTTCCACCTCTGGGCTACGGTTTGCGGTCCAGTTAGTAGGATCTTCCACATCTGGGCTACAGTTTTCTGTCCAGTTAGCGGGATTTTCGACATCTGGGCTATTACTTGCTGTCTAGTTAGCAGGATCTTCAACCTCTGGGCTACAGTTTTCTGTCCAGTTAGCAGGATCTTGGACCTCTGGGCTACTGTCAGCTGTCCATTTAGCAGGATCTTCCACCTCTGGGTTACATTTTGCTGTGCAGTTAGCAGGATCGTCGACGTCTTATCTACTGTTTGCTGTCCAGTTAGCAGGATCTTCCTTTTCTGGGCTACTGTTTGCTGTCCAGTTACCAGGATCTTCGACCTCTGGGCTACTGTTTGCTGTCCAGTTAGCAGGATCTTCAATCTCTGGGCTACAGTTTGCTGTCCAGTTAGCAGGATCTTTCTCCTCTGGGCTACTTGTTGCTGTCCAGTTAGCACGATCTTCCAGCTCTGTGCTACTTTTTGCTGTCCAGTAAACAGGATCTTCGAACACTGGGCTACGGTTTGCTGTCCAGTTAGCAGGATCTTCGACATCTGTGCTACTGTTTGTTGTCCAGCTTGTAGGATCTTTCACCTCTGGGCTACCGTTTGCTGTCTAGTTAGCAGGATCTTCGTCTTCTGGGCTACTGTTTGCTGTCCAGTTAGCAGGATCATTAACCTCTAGGCTACTGTTTACTGTCCAGTTAGCAGGATCTTCCACCTCTGGGCTACATTTTGCTGTCCATTAACAGGATCTTTCGCCTCTCGGCTACCGTTTGCTGTCCAGTTAGCAGTATCTTTGACCTCTGGTCTACAGTTTGCTGTCCACTTAACTAGATCTGTCAAATCTAGGGTGTTTCCTGCAAAGTTAGTAGCATTTTCGACCTCCCGGCTACAGTTTGCTATCCAGTTAGGAAGGATCTTATACCTTTGGGCTACTGTTGGCTGTCCAGTTAGCGGCATCTTCGACATCTGGGCTATTGGTTGCTGTCAAATTAGCAGGATCTTCCACCTTTGGGCTACTGTTTGCTGTCTAGTTAGAAGTACCTTGGATCTCTTGGCTACTGTTTGCTGTCCAGTATGCAGGATCTTATACCTAAGGGCTACTGTTTGTTGTCCAGTTAGCAGGATCTTCGACCTCTGTGCTACTGTTTGCTGTCCAGTTAGCAGGATCTTCGATCTCTGGGCTACTATTTGCTGTCCAGTTAACAGGATCTTCCACTTCTGGTCTACTGTTTGCTGTCCAGTTAGCAGGATCTTTCACCTCTGGGCTGTTTGCTGCAAAGTTAGCAGGATCTTCGACATCTGGGCTACTGTTTGCTGTGCAGTTAAGCAGGATCTTTGACCTATGGGCTACTGTTTGCTAAGAAGTTAGCAGGAATCTTCCACCTCTGTGCTACGGTTTGCTGTAGAGTTAGCACAATCGTCGACCTCTGGGCTACTGTTTGCTGTCCAGTTAGTAGGATCTTCCACCTCTGGGCTACTGTTTGCTGTCCAGTTAGCAGGATCTTCCACCTTTGGGCTACTGTTTGCTGTCCAGTTAGCAGCATCTTCGACATCTGGGCTATTGGTTGCTGTCCAGTTAGCAGGATATTCCACCTTTATGCTACTGTTTGTTGTCCAGTTAGAAGGACCTTCGACCTCTGGGCTACTGTTTGCAGTCCATAATGTAAGATCTTAGACATGAGGGCTACTGTTTGTTGTCCAGTTAGCAGGATCCTTGACCTCTGGGCTACTGTTTGCTGTCCAGTTAGCAGGATCTTCCACCTCTATACTACTGTTTGCTGTCTAATTAGCAGGATCTTCGACCTCTGTTCTACTGTTTGCTGTCCAGTTAGCAGGATCTTCGAACTCTGGGCTACAGTTTGCTGTCCAGTTAGCAGGATCTACCACCTCTGGGCTACTGTTTGCTGTCCATTTAGCTGGATCTTCTACCTTTGGGCTACTGTTTGCTGTAAAGTTCGCAGGATCTTCCACCTTTGTAGTACTGTTTGCTGTCCAGTTAGCAGGATCTTCCACCTCTGGAGTACTGTTTGCTGTCCAGTTAGCAGGATCCTTCACTTCTAAGCTGTTTGTTGCAAAGTTAGCAGGATTTTCGACATCTGGGCTACTGTTTGCTGTCCAGTTAGCAGGATCGTCGAACTCTGGGCTTCTGTTTGCTGTCCAGTATGCAAGATCTTCGACAACTGGGCTACTGTTTGCTGTCGAGTTAGCAGGATCTTCCCCCTCTGGGTTACATTTTGCTGTCCAGTTAGCAGGATCATCGACGTCGGTGCTACTGTTTGCTGTCCAGTTAGCAGAATCTTCCATTTCTGGGCTACTTTTTGCTGTCCAGTTAGCAGGATCTTCGACCTCTGGGCTACTGTTTGCTGTAAAGTTAGCAGGATCTACAACCTCTGGAGTACTGTTTGCTGTCCAGTTAGCAGTATCTTCCACCTCTGGAGTACTGTTTGCTGTCCAGTTAGCAGGATCTTTCACTTCTAAGCTGTTTGTTGCAAATTTAACAGTATTTTCGACATCTGGGCTACTGTTTGCTGTCCAGTTAGCAGGATCGTCGGACTCTGAGCTACTGTTTTCTGTCCAGTATGCAGGATATTCGACCGCTGGGCTACTGTTTGCTGTCCAGTTAGCAGCATCTTCAACATCTGGGCTATTGGTTACTGTCCAGTTAGCAATATCTTCCACCTTTAGGCTACTGTTTGCTGTCCAGTTAGAAGGACCTTCGTCCTCTGGGCTACTGTTTGCTGTCCAGTATGCAGGATCTTAGACCTAATGGCTACTGTTTGCTGTCCAGTTAGCAGGATCTTCGATCACTGGGCTAGTATTTGCTGTCCAGTTAACAGGATCTTCCACTTCTGGTCTACTGTTTCCTGTCCAGTTAGCAGGATCTTTCACCTCTGGGCTGTTTGCTGCAAAGTTAGCAGGATCTTCGACATCTGGGAAACTGTTGGCTGTCCAGTTAGCTGGATATTTCACATCTGGGCTGTTTGCTGCAAAGTTAGCAGGATCTTTGACATCTGGGCTACTGTTTGCTGTTCCGGTAAGCAGGATCTTCGACCTATGGGCTACTGTTTGCTGACCAGTTAGCAGGATCTTCCAACTCTGTGCTACGGTTTGCTGTGGAGCTAGCAGGATCGTCGACCTCTGGGCTACTGTTTGCTGTAAAGTTAGCAGAATCTTCGACCTATGGGCTACTGTTTGCTTTCCAGTCAGCAGGTTCCTCGACCTCTGAGCTAATGTTTGCTGTCAAGTTAGCTGGATCTTCGACCACTGGGCTACTGCTTGCTGTACAGATAGCAGGATCGTCGACCTCTGGGCTACTTTTCGCTGTCCACTTAGCAGGATTTTGACCTCTGGGCTACTGTTTGCATTACAGTTAGCAGGATCTTCCACCTCTATGCTACTGCTTGCTGTTCAGTTAGCAGGATCTTCGACCTTTGGGCTACTGTTTGCTGTCCAGTTAGCAGGATCTTCAATCTCTGGGCTAATTTTTGCTATCCAGTTAGCAGGATCTTTGACCTCTGGGCTACCGTTTGCTGTCCATTAACAGGATCTTTCACCTCTCGGCTACCGTTTGCTGTCCAGTTAGCAGTATCTTCGACCTCTGGTCTACTGTTTCCTGTCCACTTAGCTAGATCTGTCAAATCTAGGCTGTTTGCAGCAAAGTTAGTGGCATCTTAGACGTCCCCGCTACAGTTTGCTGTCCAGTTAGCAGGATCTTATACCTTTGGGCTACTGTGGGCTGTCCAGTTAGCAGCATCTTCGACATCTGGGCTATTGGTTGCTGTCCAGTTAGCAGAATCTTCCACCTTTGGGCTACTGTTTGCTGTCCAGTTACCAGGATCTTCGACCTCTGGGCTACTGTTTGCTGTCCAGTTAGCAGGATCTTATACCTTTGGGCTACTGTTTGCTGTCCAGTTAGCAGGATCTTCGACCTCTGTGCTACTGTTTGCTGTCCAGTTAGCAGGATCTTCGATCTCTGGGCTACTATTTGCTGTCCAGTTAACAGGATCTTCGATTCTGGTCTACTGTTTGCTGTCCAGTTAGCAGGATCTTTCACCTCTGGACTGTTTGCTGAAAGTTAGCAGGATCTTCGACATCTGGGCTACTGTTTGCTGTGCAGTTAAGCAGGATCTTTGACCTATGGGCTACTGTTTGTTGAAAAGTTAGCAGGAACTTCCACCTCTGTGCTACGGTTTGCTGTAGAGTTAGCAGGATCGTCGACCTCTGGGCTACTGTTTGTTGTCCAGTTAGCAGGATCTTCCACCTCTGGGCTACTGTTTGCTGTCCAGTTAGCAGGATCTTCCACCTCTGTGCTACTGTTTGCTGTCCAGTTAGCAGGATCTTCGACCTCTGGGCTACTGTTTGCTGTCCAGTTAGCAGGATCTTCCACCTCTGGGCTACTGTTTGCGGTCCAGTTAGCAGGATCTTCCACTTCTGGGCTTTAGTTTGCTGTCCAGTTAGCAGGATTTTCGACATCTGGGCTATTTTTTGCTGTCCAGTTAGCAGGATCTTCCACCTCTGGGCTACTGTTTGCTGTCCAGTTAGAAAGATCTTCGACCTCTGGGCTACTGTTTGCAGTCCATAATGCAGGATCTTAGACCTGAGGGCTACTGTTTGTTGTCCAGTTAGAAGGATCCTTGACCTCTGGGCTACTGTTTGCTGTCCAGTTAGCAGGATCTTCCACCTCTATACTACTGTTTGCTGTCTAATTAGCAGGATGTTCGACCTCTGTGCTACTGTTTGCTGTCCAGTTAGCAGGCTCTTCGAACTCTGGGCTACAGTTTGCTGTCCAGTTAGCGGGGTCTTCCACCTCTGGGCTACTATTTGCTGTCCACTTAGCTAGATCTATCAAATCTAGGCTGTTTGCTGCATATTTAGCAGCATCTTCGACCTCCCGGCTACAGTTTGCTGTCCAGTTAGCAGGATCTTCCACTTCTGGTCTACTGTTTGCTGTCCAGTAAGCAGGACCTTTCACCTCTGGGCTGTTTGCTGCAAAGTTAGCAGGATCTTCGACATCAGGGCTACTGTTTGCTGTCCAGTTAGCAGGATCTTCCTCCTTTGGGCTACTGTTTGCTGTCCAGTTAGTAGGATCTTCCACCTCTGGGCTACTGTTTGCTGTCCAGTTAGCAGGATCTTCCACCTTTGGGCTACTGTTTGCTATCCAGTTAGCAGCATCTTCGACATCTGGGCTATTGGTTGCTGTCCAGTTAGCAGGATCTTCCACCTTTATGCTACTGTTTGTTGTCCAGTTAGAAGGACCTTCGACCTCTGGGCTACTGTTTGCTGTCCAGTATGCAGGATCTTATACCTAAGGGCTACTGTTTGTTGTCCAGTAAGAAGGATCTTCGACCTCTCTGCTACTGTTTTCTGTCCAGTTAGCAGGATCTTCGATCTCTGGGCTACTAGTTGCTGTCCAGTTAACAGGATCTTCCACTTCTGGTCCACTGTTTGCTGTCCCTTAGGAGGATCTTTCACCTCTGGGCTGTTAGCTGCAAAGTTAGCAGGATCTTCGACATCTGGGATACTGTTTGCTGTGCAGTTAAGCAGGATCTTTGACCTATGGGCTACTGTTTGCTGACCAGTTAGCAGGAACTTCCACCTCTGTGCTACGGTTTGCTGTAGAGTGAGCGGGATCGTCGACCGCTGGGCTACTGTTTGTTGTCGAGTTAGCAGGATCTTCCACCTCTGGGCTACTGTTTGCTGTCCAGTTAGCAGGATCTTCCACCTCTGTGCTACTCTTTGCTGTCCAGTCATCAGGATCTTCGACCGCTAGGCTACTGGTTGCTATCCAGTTAGAAGGATCTTCCACCTCTGGGCTTTAGTTTGCTGTCCAGTTAGCAGGATTTTCGACATCTGGGCTATTGGTTGCTGTCCAGTTAGCAGGATCTTCCACCTCTGGGCTAATGTTTGCTGTCCAGTTAGCAGGATCTTTGACCTCTGGGCTACTGTTTGCTGTCCATTTAGCAGGATCTTCCACCTCTGGGTTACATTTTGCTGTCCAGTTAGCAGGATCGTCAACGTCTTTTCTACTGTTTGCTGTCCAGTTAGCAGGATTTTCCTTTTCTGGGCTACTGTTTGCTGTCCAGTTACCAGGATCTTCGACCTCTGGGCTACTGTTTGCTGTCCAGTTAGCAGGATCTTCAATCTCTGGGCTAATGTTTGCTATCTAGTTAGCAGGATCTTTGACCTCTGGGCTACTTTTTGCTGTCCAGTTAGCAAGATCTTCGACGTCTGGGATTTCGTTTAATGTCCAGTTAGCAGGACCTTTGACTGCTAGGCTACTAGTTGATGTCCAGTTAGCAGGATCTTCCACCTCTGGGCTACTGTTTGCGGTCCAGTAAGAAGGATCTTCCACCTCTGGGCTACAGTTTTCTGTCCAGTTAGGAGGATTTTCGACATCTGGGCTTCTGGTTGCTGTCCAGTTAGCAGGATCTTTCCCCTCTGGGCTACTGGTTGCTGTCCAGTTAGCACGATCTTCCAGCTCTGTGCTACTTTTTGCTGTCCAGTAAACAGGATCTTCGAACACTGGGCTACGGTTTGCTGTCCAGTTAGCAGGATCTTCGACATCTGTGCTACTGTTTGTTGTCCAGCTTGTAGGATCTTTAACCTCTGGGCTACCGTTTGCTGTCTTGTTAGCAGGATCTTCGTCTTCTGGGCTACTGTTTGCTGTCCAGTTAGCAGGATCATTAACCTCTAGGCTACTGTTTGCTGTCCAGTTAGCAGGATCTTCCACCTCTGGGCTACATTTTGCTGTCCATTAACAGGATCTTTCACCTCTCGGCTACCATTTGCTGTCCAGTTAGCAGTATCTTTGACCTCTGGTCTACTGTTTGATGTCCACTTAGCTAGATCTGTCAAATCTAGGGTGTTTGCTGCAAAGTTAGTAACATCTTCGACCTCCCGGCTACAGTTTGCTGTCCAGTTAGGAAGGATCTTATACCTTTGGGCTACTGTTGGCTGTCCAGTTTGCAGCATCTTCGACATCTGGGCTATTGTTTGTTTTCAAGTTAGCAGGATCTTCCACCTTTGGGCTATTGTTTGCTGTCTAGTTAGAAGGACCTTGGACCTCTGGGCTATTGTTTGCTGTCCAGTACGCAGGATCTTATACCTAAAGGCTACTGTTTGTTGTCCAGTTAGCAGGATCTTTGACCTCTGTGCTACTGTTTGCTGTCCAGTTAGCAGGATGTTCGATCTCTGGGCTACTATTTGCTGTCCATTTAACAGGATCTTCCACTTCTGGTCTACTGTTTGCTGTCCAGTTAGCAGGATCTTTCACCTCTATGCTGTTTGCTGCAAAGTTAGCAGGATCTTCGACATCTGGGCTACTGTTTGCTGTGCAGTTAAGCAGGATCTTTGACCTATGGGCTACTGTTTGCTGACAAGTTAGCAGGAACTTCCACCTCTGTGCTACGGTTTGCTGTAGAGTTAGCAGGATCTTCCACCTTTGGGCTACTGTTTGCTGTCCAGTTAGTAGGATCTTCCACCTCTGGGCTACTGTTTGCTGTCCAGTTAGCAGGATCTTCCACCTTTGGGCTACTGTTTGCTGTCCAGTTAGCAGCATCTTCGACATCTGGGCTATTGGTTGCTGTCCAGTTAGCAGGATCTTCCACCTTTATGCTACTGTTTGTTGTCCAGTTAGAAGGACCTTCGACCTCTGGGCTACTGTTTGCTGTCCAGTATGCAGGATCTTATACCTAAGGGCTACTGTTTGTTGTCCAGTTAGCAGGATCTTCGACCTCTGTGCTACTGTTTGCTGTCCAGTTAGCAGGATCTTTGATCTCTGGGCTACTATTTGCTGTCTAGTTAACAGGATCTTCCACTTCTGGTCCATTGTTTGCTTTCGAGTTAGGAGGATCTTTCACCTCTGGGCTGTTTGCTGCAAAGTTAGCAGGATCTTCGACATCTGGGCTACTTTTTGCTGTGCAGTTAAGCAGGATTTTTGACCTATGGGCTACTATTTGCTGACCAGTTAGCAGGAACTTCCACCTCTGTGCTACGGTTTGCTGTAGAGTGAGCAGGATCGTCGACCTCTGGGCTACTGTTTGTTGTCGAGTTAGCAGGATCTTCCACCTCTGGGCTACTGTTTGCTGTCCAGTTAGCAGGATCTTCCACCTCTGTGCTACTCTTTGCTGTCCAGTCATCAGGATCTTCGACCGCTAGGCTACTGGTTGCTATCCAGTTAGCAGGATCTTCCACCTCTGGGCTACTGTTTGCGGTCCAGTTAGCAGGATCTTCCACCTCTGGGCTTTAGTTTGCCGTCCAGTTAGCAGGATTTTCGACATCTGGTCTATTGGTTGCTGTCCAGTTAGCAGGATCTTCCACCTCTGGGCTAATGTTTGCTTTCCAGTTAGAAGGATCTTCGACCTCTGGGCTACTGTTTGCAGTCCATAATGTAGGATTTTAGACATGAGGGCTACTCTTTGTTGTCCAGTTAGCAGGATCCTTGACCTCTGGGCTACTGTTTGCTGTCCAGTTAGCAGGATCTTCCACCTCTATACTACTGTTTGCTGTCTAATTAGCAGGATTATCGACCTCTGTTCTACTGTTTGCTGTCCAGTTAGCAGGATCTTCGAACTCTGGGCTACAGTTTGCTGTAAAGTTAGCAGGATCTACCACCTCTGGGCTACTGTTTGCAGTCCATTTAGCAGGATCTTCTACATTTGGGCTACTGTTTGCTGTAAAGTTAGCAGGATCTTCCACCTTTGTAGTACTGTTTGCTGTCCAGTTAGCAGGATCTTCCACCTCTGGAGTACTGTTTGCTGTCCAGTTAGCAGGATCTTTCACTTCTAAGCTGTTTGTTGCAAAGTTAGCAGGATTTTCGACATCTGGGCTACTGTTTGCTGTCCAGTTAGCAGGATCGTCGAACTCTGGGCTACTGTTTGCTGTCCAGTATGCAGGATCTTCGACCACTGGGCTACTGTTTGCTGTCGAGTTAGCAGGATCTTCCCCTCTGGGTTACATTTTGCTGTCCAGTTAGCAGGATCATCGACGTCTGTGCTACTGTTTGCTGTCCAGTTAGCAGGATCTTCCATTTCTGGGCTACTTTTTGCTGTCCAGTTAGCAGGATCTTCGACCTCTGGGCTACTGTTTGCTGTAAAGTTAGCAGGATCTACAACCTCTGGAGTACTGTTTGCTGTCCAGTTAGCAGGATCTTCCACCTCAGGAGTACTGTTTGCTGTCCAGTTAGCAGGATCTTTCACTTCTAAGCTATTTGTTGCAAATTTAACAGTATTTTCGACATCTGGGCTCCTGTTTGCTGTCCAGTTAGCAGGATCATCGAACTCTGTGCTACTGTTTTCTGTCCAGTATGCAGGATCTTCGACCGCTGGGCTACTGTTTGCTGTCCAGTTAGCAGCATCTTCAACATCTGGGCTATTGGTTACTGTCCAGTTAGCAATATCTTTCACCTTTGGGCTACTGTTTGCTGTCCAGTTAGAAGGACCTTCGTCCTCTGGGCTACTGTTTGCTGTCCAGTATGCAGGATCTTAGACCTAATGGCTACTGTGTGCTGTCCAGTTAGCAGGATCTTCGATCTCTGGGCTAGTATTTGCTGTCCAGTTAACAGGATCTTCCACTTCTGGTCTACTGTTTCCTGTCCAGTTAGCAGGATCTTTCACCTCTGGGCTGTTTGCTGCAAAGTTAGCATGATCTTCGACATCTGAGAAACTGTTGGCTGTCCAGTTAGCTGGATATTTCACCTCTGGGTTGTTTGCTGCAAAGTTAGCAGGATCTTCGACATCTGGGCTACTGTTTGCTGTTCCGGTAAGCAGGATCTTCAACCTATGGGCTACTGTTTGCTGACCAGTTAGCAGGATCTTCCACCTCTGTGTTACGGTTTGCTGTGGAGCTAGCAGGATCGTCGACCTATGGGCTACTGTTTGCTTTCCAGTCAGCAGGTTCCTCGACCTCTGAGCTAATGTTTGCTGTCAAGTTAGCTGGATCTTCGACCACTGGGCTACTGCTTGCTGTACAGATAGCAGGATCGTCGACCTCTGGGCTACTTTTCGCTGTCCACTTAGCAGGATTTTGACCTCTGGGCTACTGTTTGCATTCCAGTTAGCAGGATCTTCCACCTCTGGGCTACTGCTTGCTGTCCAGTTAGCAGGATCTTCGACCTTTGGGCTACTGTTTGCTGTCCAGTTATCAGGATCTTCGACCTCTGGGCTACTGTTTGCTGTCAAGTTAGCTGGATCTTCGACCACTGGGCTACTGCTTGCTGTACAGATAGCAGGATCGTCGACCTCTGGGCTACTTTCCGCTGTCCACTTAGCAGGATTTTGACCTCTGGGCTACTGTTTGCATTCCAGTTAGCAGGATGTTCCACCTCTGGGCTACTGCTTGCTGTCCAGTTAGCAGGATCTTCCACCTTTGGGCTACTGTTTGCTGTCCAGTTAGCAGCATCTTCGACATCTGGGCTATTGGTTGCTGTCTAGTTACCAGGATATTCCACCTTTGGGCTACTGTTTGTTTTCCAGTTAGAAGGATCTTTCACCTCTGGGCTACCGGTTGCTGTCCAGTTAGCAGTATCTTCAACCTCTGGTCTACAGTTTGCTGTCCACTTAGCTAGATCTATCAAATCTAAGCTGTTTGCTGCAAAGTTAGCAGCATCTTCGACCTCTCGGCTACAGTTTGCTGTCCAGTTAGCAGGATCTTCCACTTCTGGTCTACTGTTTGCTGTCCAGTAAGCAGGACCTTTCACCTCTGGGCTGTTTGCTGCAAAGTTAGCAGGATCTTCGACATCAGGGCTACTGTTTGCTGTCCAGTTAGCAGGATCTTTCACCTCTGGGCTGTTTGCTGCAAAGTTAGCAGGATCTTCGACATCTGGGCTACTGTTTGCTGTTCCGGTAAGCAGGATCTTCGACCTATGGGCTACTGTTTGCTGACCAGTTAGCAGGAACTTTCACCTCTGTGCTACGGTTTGCTGTGGAGTTAGCAGGATCGTCGAGCTCTTGGCTACTGTTTGCTGTCCAGTTAGCAGGATCTTCCACCTCTGGGCTACTGTTTGCTGTCCAGTTAGCAGGATCTTCCCCCTCTGTGATACTCTTTGCTGTCCAGTCATCAGGATCTTCGACCGCTAGGCTACTGGTTGCTGTCCAGTTAGCAGGATCTTCCACCTCTGGGCTACTGTTTGCGGTCCAGTTAGCAGGATCTTCCACCTCTGGGCTACAGTTTTCTGTCCAGTTAGCAGGATTTTCGACATCTGGGCTATTGGTTGCTGTCCAGTTAGCAGGATCTTCCACCTCTGGGCTACTGTTTGCTGTCCAGTTAGCAGGATCTTCCACATCTGGGCTACAGTTTTCTGTCCAGTTAGCAGGATTTTCGACATCTGGGCTATTGGTTGCTGTCCAGTTAGCAGGATCTTCCACCTCTGGGCTACAGTTTTCTGTCCAGTTAGCAGGATTTTCGACATCTGGGCTATTGGTTGCTGTCCAGTTAGCAGGATCTTCTACCTCTGCTCTTCAGTTTGCTGTCCAGTTAGCAGGATCTTTGACCTCTGGGCCAGAACAGAGATACGCTTATCAGATACTAATTATAGGATTCTCAATAAGTCGTTGAATAGCAGACTATACTATTCTGTGTGCAATGCTACCCAGATGATATTACTGTGAAGTACAGTGCGCCCATGTTATGACGTGTAAACGTATTAATATGGATGAGCGCAACTCGTAATCTGGCTAGTTCATGTCGTTCAAGTAACAAAGTAGACCTTCTGGCATGAAGAGTTATAGATCTCTGAGATGCTTTTCTAGTTTTTTTCCTCCCTTCCATGGTGAATTGTTTTTATTTAATGTGCTGACAATCTACGTATGTAGTCAATTCGACTAAGAACATTGTTTCCCGGGCTTTTAAATATCTAGGGTATTGTTTAAAACAGGTATTTCCTACTATCATCTCAGTCGTTCTTGCCCAGACTTTCAGGCCTGTCACCTCTCTCATTTCTTTCCCCTGAAGCCATAACAGTCAGTCACACGATCCATTTTTTCATTTCCATCTTTTGCACAAGCCTCGAAGTATATTAACTCTTATCAGTATGAGATATTAAGCTTGGAGATATGGTATACCATCTATTCAACAAGCTAAAGAACAACCGATGAATTGTGGTTCTGATAAAATGACTTCTGAACATTTACTTCAAAGATGCCCAACATATGAGGAACACAGAAAGCACATATGGCTGTCACCAGTACCAATCCTGGAAAACTCTACGGAGATTCAAATAGCCTGACGCTAACTACTGCTTTCTTTGAAAATATTCAAGTAGACATCAGAGAGTGAACGAAAGAAGAAGAAGAATATCAGTATAAAATTTCATCGGATTTGCACTGTGTCATTGCCAACAAAAGTTCATTGTAGAATAGGTCAATTTCTTATTCTGTGCTAACCGCAGTTGCTGTATATTTGATATAAAGTGGTGTCGTAGATTTTTGATAGGGGAATTAAGACTTGGGTTGGTCCCTTCTGAATAGATTAGAACCAGTGATAGCAACAGTGAGAGATAACAGTAGAAATAGATTTCCACGAGTGAGATGGAGAAATTAATAGAGTCTGTCCCTGAAATCGAGAATCTTCTCTCTTTCAGCCTATCTTCTACAACAGATCTAGAGGAGTCAGACACTCTATTATAATATATATTAATATATATATATCTCCACTCACATACACACACACATAAGTGACGACAGTTAGACGCACAGATGTGGAAAAACTATAACAATGGAATATAGATATTTTGGAAACGAGATGACTGAACCGTTTGAATAAAGTTTATGTAAATTTTATTAACATAAGGAAAATTTACCACAACGCATAAATGTTAATATCAAGCATAGAAAATACATATAAGGTAATGAATTACTACAAGTATAATAGACCCATAGGTGTAATCTTTTCCCTCGATGTTTAGCCCACGATCCTGTTAGAAGAAAAGTGATAGCCCCAAAGAGTCACGGATATATACACTATAGTCTCAGATTTCCCTCTAAAGTTGAGAAACAGAATGTATACCCTAATCTATCCTAAGAGAGGAAAACCCGCATTTAGCAACAATTTGCATAAATGAAATTACAACAAAATGTGGGTGCACAAATCATATTATAAAAGAATCATTCAGTCTGCTTTCACTCTGTTCTTTCAGCAGGGGCCCCTGTCTCACTTCTCTTACCTAAAATCTTGCTGGTGTTTGCCGTCTGGCGCACGTTAGTACACACACACCGTTTAATATGTCTGTCTTTTTGATGAAGCGGATCCCAGCTCTGCAGATTTTGGTTTCATCCATTGGGTCCGGGGAGCGTCCTCTTCATGAGATAGTTTTCTTTTCAGATTTAAGTTAGTGTCAATTTACTCAGTTCAGGTAAGAATTAGATTTAAGCGGGCACACAGTGTCAGAATCACGAGGTTTCCCTTATTTAGGAAGATGACCGGTTGGTAAATTCTCTCAATAGATAATTATTGGTCACACCACAATTAGTCAAAATGTCAGAATGTTAATGGTTTGTAATTTTTCTCGCCACAGGGCTGCATGTACATTAGAGTTTGTGAAGAAAAATAATCTGGCTAAATAGGCCCAGTATAAGCATTTAGTCTTTAAAGCCGTTAGTAAGATTTGTACTCTGTCTATTTCTGGAGGCCCACACACTGCCAGACAGGTGTTAACTTGTAAACCCACGTGGTTAAAGATAAAAATGTTTCTTCTCTCAGTTTTACTAAAACCGCTGGTAAAAGTTGGGCTGACCCAAAACTCCAAACAGAACTACGGGCGATCACCACGAAACTAGAAATTATTCACTAGATAGGTATTCTAGAAGCTCGGCAAAAATTGACGAGAAAACTAAGAACTTCGCTATACAAGCTTATTATCTAGCACGAGCGATCCGTCTACTGAAACTTAGGAGTACTGAATGCCTGAAGTCTAACTACTGGGGTTTATATCTTATGAAAAGAAATGATTTCCTAATTCTCAAAAACCCGAAATAGTTCCCGTCCTAACACCTACATAAAACTCGGACGACGGCACTGAAACTGCCAGACGCATTTCACACCTGCCGCTACCTATGGTCATTTCCCAGCAATGCATGTTGGCGCGTCTCACACCTTGTCACAAAATTAACCGTGATACAACGTTAAAATATCTCCAATGATACAACGTACGGATAAAAACTAATGCGTAAGCTGCTAGAATACATGATCGCCCACGCCGCGGGTCATCACCCGCCATGGAAATTAAATTGTTAGACTTGACGGCAAAACGGAACGGGATGAGAACGGAGATCAAAAGGAAAAAACTGACTGACCGCGTGCTTGATACTAGCGAGGCTAAAAGGACGCAAATTGGTGGGGAAAGGAGGAAAAAGTCACGTTCCCCAAGTTGACATAAAGTAAAGAAATCGACAAAAGGGACCTTGGATATTATACGCCACAGTCATTTATTGGACGCTTTTGCGATAACTTAGCCCGTTTATTTGAATGCAGTGATCAACGCATTCCAGAATATTCTAGAAAATATTTGAAAAGTAACTTTTCTTAATAATAATAATGTTAGGAATATAAAACTTAGCTGGCCGGATGGCCCATCTTGAGCAGTGAAATAATATGCTTTCATTTATACAGACGGACAGATAATAAGAAAGATATTGACAAAAGACTGTGTTGTTCATATCAGCGAACGTCTGCATTGAGATAAAACATGTCACCAATTTTCAAAAAATTGTAACCTTGAAGACGCAAGTGCTAAAATCTAGTTGGAATGAAAAGACGGGGTGGGATGGAGAATTGTGGCTAAAAATAACTTTAGGGGCAAAATTGTGTAGGGGAAGGCAGAGTTGGTTCAAAAAACAAGTGTTTTGTTTTGTGAAACGCAAGTAGAGACGGACGGACCAACAGACAATAAGGCATACTTGACTGAGGTATGACTGAAATGACTTAGTGGTAGGATATTTGAATTTGAAAAAAGAAAAGGCAGTAATTGGCCATAGAGGAATATATTATCGGCGCTCAGACGCGCATTTTGTGCCATTCAGTAAAAGTTGTCCTGGTAGACACAGTGAATTATTTAGTGGTGTAATTCCCAGAAGCTATTGAAGTATTTAGAGGGACGCCATCATAAGGCCAGCAGCTCAGCTGAGTTTTGCTAGCATTTATTTAACTGTGTACTATATTCATAATTTTGGTAAGACCGAAATTATTTCTTTGTACATTTTATAATTTGTTTAAGGTTTCGAGTGATTTGATACTGCAATAGCATAATCTGTTCCTTACAACAAGTAAGGGTTCGCTCTAGACCCCCCGCCCCAGTTCAGGGTCTAGAGACAAATAAAATACATAAACTCCAGTAAAGATTAGGAAGGACAGATCAAGTGTTGAGATCAGTGGAACATATCACCTATCCTATTCTATGGCAGGAAACTAATGAACATATTTCAGAATACGTAGTCTGGGAGAACTTATCCTATGTGAAACCAACTTGGTAAGATGTGTTGTTTGGTCAGAAAGATCTGACCCGTCTAGGTGTTGTTGTTGTTGTGTAGTGTTGTGTCCAGAAATGGTTAGAGGATGGACTTCTGACACATGACTAATACTTTGATTGCAGAGCTGTGAGTTTCAGTTGGCACCAATGCGGTGTCAAATGAGTTGTTGAATTTTACCAGAGTGGACCCGTGCAGTAACATTTTGTCAGAGCAGCCTATTATAGCCCCCAAGCACGGAAAGGTGGGGCCACCAGACTTCTGATATTGCCCCCAAGCACGGAGAGGTGGGGCCACCAGATCTCAGCACCAGAGCTCCACATTCAAGCTACGTGAGCGCCGGGTCTGCTGAGAATTCACCAACTCAACTTATTTGCTAACACACCCATAAAAATTCCATCCAATAACTGGACAATGTGTAGTCACCTTAGACAGGGAGTGATGAGACCACCCCAACAGCACATCCATTAAATGTTCTCCAACAAATAGATTACTACTATAAACAGTAATAATATTAA
This sequence comes from Oreohelix idahoensis, assembly GCA_024509875.1. Lineage (NCBI taxonomy): Eukaryota > Metazoa > Mollusca > Gastropoda > Stylommatophora > Oreohelicidae > Oreohelix > Oreohelix idahoensis. The sequence goes on along the minus strand of JAMPIV010000648.1, from coordinate 222,703 downwards.
CTAGTCTAGTAACATATATATGTACACACCTTGCATTTATTATGTAATATTCATGCATTTCTTTCATAATTACAAAATTTTTCATATGTTCTGGCCAAAATAAAACCTTGGTCCAGAACAAATAAATGTAAGAAAATTACTATCCAAATTTTACACACTTGAGTTAGTTCAGTGTATTATAACATTTATTAATATTATTAGACTTAGTAAATATCTGAGTGTGTGTCTGTAAACTACCACAACACATTACATATCATTACCCTAGACATTTAACGTAGCCACATTCATTAGTAAAAAAAAAGATAAGTGTGAGGTCGTAGTGGTAGCAAGAAGGGCCTTCTGACAATTCACAGCTACATTTTATCTCAGGAGCCTTCACAGCTGACCTCATGCATCACACTTAGTAATATCACCATCATACAATACCATCAAATCCACTACATATATTGGGGGCTCGTCCGGGATTTAAATTAATCACATATATTAGGGTCTCTTGTCCCGGGGATATTAGCCTATCAATAATATTAGGATCTCCTGGGGGGAGAAATAAATTAGGGGAACACATTATAAAAATTAAAAGTGTCCCTGAAAATAAAAGTTGGTGAATCTTCACAGCCAGTGGTAGTTAATTGATTAATTAATTAATTAGAATTATTTTAGTCTAGAGTAATTAGAATTACTTTAGTAGTTGGAAATTTTATTTTGCACATTGCTAGATTTGTTTAGAAAGTATGGCGGAGCTGGCAAAGTTCAGATCAGCTGCTGTGCTGACGGCAAAGGAGATGGGAATGGATGGTCAGATTTTAATTCAATATGTAACGGCTGAATGTGATAAATAAATTGAAAGGGAAGAAAGAAGATTAGAAAAAGAGGCTGAAAGAAAATTAGAGTCTGAAAGGTTGGCTGAAGAGAAGAGGTTAGAGGCTGATAAAGAAATTAAGAGGCTGCAGATTGAGGCAGAAGACAAACGACAGCAAAGGGAGGCAGAAGATAAAAAGGCCGAAAGGGAGGCAGAAGAAAAAAAGGCCGAAAGGGAGGCAGAAGATAAAAAGGCCGAAAGGGAGGCAGAAGATAGAAGGTTGCAAAGGGAGCACGAATTACGACTAAGGGAGCTGGAGCTACAAGGCCAGGCTCCTGAAAATGGTGCCAGCCCTTTTGCCTCAGATGCTACGCCCAGTCTGGGAGCCTCAAACTCAGCTATGGGGTTTCATTTAGACCATTTTGTTGAAAAAGACGATGACATAGAGGGGTATCTAGGACGTTTTGAGTTATTAGCTACTACATATGGGTTAGAGAGAGAGAGGTGGAGTTTAAAGCTATCACAGGGACTGAGAGGTACTTCTTACGAAGTCTTCGCAAAAATGAACAGAGAAGACCAGGAGAATTATGACATGTTAAAGCAGGCTTTGTTATTGAGGTACGAAAAAATGGGGAATTTTATCGTAAGAAATTTAGAAATGCCAAACTGTTGTCTGGGGAGACATACCACCAATTCTCTGCCAGACTGGAAACCTATTTGGAGAAATGGACTGCTCTGGGGAAGACCCAAGATCTTAAAGAAATGATCATGATTGAGCAATTGAGAGAGTCCATGGCTCCAGACATGAGAAAATTTCTCATGGAACAAGGTGCAGAGAAGTTGGGGGAGGTTTTAAATGTCGCTGAAAGGTATCAGGCAGCCCAGGCAGAGGTAAGTGGTGCTAAAAAGAAGCACATAGACAATTTTAAAGCTCCACAGCAATTTAATAAATTTGATAATAGAGAGCAGGGAAATAAAGGTAGGACAAACTTTGAACGGCCAAGAAATGACTACCGAGACAGAAACTCACAGTTCAATGACCAAAAATCCAATGAAAGAAAACCGTTTAACCAAGGAAAAAGATGGTGTAAATGGTGCAAGAAAGATAACCATAACACCGAATTTTGTAGAAGGAAACCTTCAAACATTGCTGCAATGAAGTCGGGGACTCAAAGATTAAAGGTTAATCCTAAGGGACAGCAGGAACCTTATCACCCCCCAGTTTGTGAGGATGTTATTTGTAATGGGGTCACCATAAGGTGCCTTTATGATACAGGTTTGGATTATGATTCAGTTGTGAAGTCTAGCCTAGTGGACCCAAGTCAGTATACCACAGAAACAGTGGAAATACAAGGGGCAACTAAGGACATACCACTCATGACACTTCCCATCGCAAGGATAACGGTGAAAACTCGCTATGTGGAAGGAGAAATCAGAGCAGCAGTGATAGATGAACCAATCTACCCTCTGATATTGGGGTGTAGATACGTCTTCTTGGGGAATCCCGAGAAACCTGTGATCATGGCGACAGTGCAGACCAGGTCACAGAAGAAGGAGGGAGAAGGTGAACCTATAAATGCTCATCCAGAGGAGATGAGGAAGGCGCAGGCTGAGGATAGGACACTCAAGCCATGTTTTAAAAAATTGCCCAAATGCCACACACCTCCGAGCAAGGGGGAATTGTTACGCACAAATAATTACTTTTTCCAAAGTCTTTGTATGATCATTTTTCGTATGTATGATCATTTTTTGACTGAAAGGTGTATTATGTTTTTTACAGTCAAAGGGACATAACCCGAGATATCGAGACTACAATTTTTTATGAGTTTGCCTTCTCTTGTATAGAGACACGTTCGGTCTATAATTTCTTGAACGAAGCGTGACCATATCTCCTTATTTGGTAGTATCAGTCAACTGTTGTAGATGTCTGAAACCTGTCTTAACGCTTCTGTTCATGGCCATAAAAGGCGCGACTGTGTAAGACTTTTATCTCGAATGTTCTTAGAATCGTCTTATGTGAGCGGCGACTCAGATATTGGAGTTCTGCGCATGTCAAAACTGGTAGTTCGTTTGGTGTGTTCCGCCCAGCTCGGGAGTTTAGAAATGGTCTGAGCAGCGAGCGGACGCAATGTGCGTCTTGTGATTTTCTGAGGGAAATACATTGTCTTTGTGAGTTAGTTAGCTAACTAGACTATTTCCCAGTATTATTCAAGCCTGCCTGGAGGCATATGTTCGTGGTTGATTTCCGAAGAAAGGTAATTCCTCTTGTATTGAACTTTATGCTATCATCTAGAAGTTCGTCATTTTGTGGCTCCTTGCTCGCCTGTGTGATTCAAAATGGAGAGGTACTTTGACTAGGATTTTCGCCACCGGTATCTTTATACCTGAACTAGTTATATATATATGGGTCGCTCTAGACCAACAAGACTATTGTCTGTGTTCCAGGATTCGTTATATCAGAGATCACGTCCAAGTCAGATGGTTAGACTTAGGAAGGTTATAAGGGTCGGTTTGACCTGTATTCCATGTATGCTATTCACGTGCAGACAGTAAACGGACTTATTGTACACATCTGATCTGCTAGCATCAGGAAGGGAGCATTTATTATTGTCTATGAACATTGATGATCTGCAGCTGACACTGTTGCAGAAGTTATATGTATGAACCTTAGGCACCCAGATCTGTGCTATATATATATATATATATATATATATATATATATATATATATATATATATATATATATATATATATATATATATATTATTTATACAGCTTCATGAACCAGAACTTTATGATATCGAATATACAGAAGCTATCTGTTTACAATAGAACTATTGAGTATTGAATCCTACATGACTATCAGCTAATATGATTTTGAATGCTGCATTCGTTAAACTATGTTGGTGATGACAAAATATAATGACTGTTTTGTGGCGTGCAATAAATGGTATAAAACATAAAGCGAAGTTACCATTTTCATGACTCTACACATCATGTTGCCTGTGTTGTACCCTGTGAACTATTCTACTGCAACATACGCAGCAACACTATAAACCAGAGAAGACACCTACATCTTGCACTTTTATACCAGGTGTCGATAGGGGTGGTGATTTGTCGTCAGCCTAAATCCACTTTTGGTGGTCAGACCCTTTGGCTTATCATTCCAGTTAAATCCACCCTTATCAGGAATATTTTATGAAGAACAAACTCTTATACAGGAAGGCCGGAACCGGAACACATGGTCACAACCAGCTGGTTCTTCCCCCTTCATATAGGGATAAAGTGATGGAACTCGGGCATGCGATTCCCTTCAGTGGTCACATGGGGATCAGCGCCACAGGACAGCGTATAGCTTGTCATTACTTCTGGCCAGGGATAACGGAGGATATAAAAAGATATGTCAAATCCTGCCCAGAATGTCAAAGGGTAGCTCCAAAGCACTGGACTGCTCCTGCAACTCTAGGGGAAATGCCCATAGTGGGAACACCTTTTGAGAGGGTTGCAGTGGATATTGTAGGACCTCTCACTCGGACCAAGAGGAGGAACAGTTACATCCTTACTCTGGTGGACACTTGTTCTATGTGGGGAGAGGCGGTAGCCCTGCCATCAATTGATTCAAAACATGTAGCAGAGGCACTACTTACAATATTTACCCGATTAGGATTCCCGCATCAAATCTTGACGGATAATGGTTCTCAGTTCAAGGGGAAACTAACGGAAGAAGTTTTTAAGCTATTTCAAGCCAGACACTTTCATTGTAGTCCGTACCATCCACAAGGGAACGGCCAGGTAGAGAGGTTCAACGGGACTCTCATTTCTATCCTGAGAAAGCTGGCACACGAAAAACCGGATCTGTGGGATCAATGCCTGCCCGCCGCATTGTTTGCGTACCGGGAGGTACCACATAGTTCAACCGGGATGGCTCCCGCAACTCTGCTATTTGGGAGGCCAATAAAAGGTCCATTAGAAGCCCTATTAAGGACCTGGACAGATGAGAAGGCGGAAGAGACTGTTACCTCATCTTATCAATACGTGAACGAACTGACCACTCGTTTGAAAGCTGGATGGAAACTGGCAAATGATAATTTGAAACAAGCCAGGAAGAAACATGCAGCATATTTTAATAGGAAGGCAAAGGACAGAGAACTGGCAGTGGGAGAGAAGGTGCTGCTTCTACTACCCGGAAGCCAGAATAAATTACAAATTGGATGGCAAGGTCCATATACGGTTCTAGAGAAGGTGTCTAGAACAAACTATAAAATTGACAAAAAGGGGAAGGAGAAAGTTTATCATGTAAACCTGTTAAAGAAGTATCTGGACAGACCACTCCAGGAAAGCACCCGTTATTGACCTTGGCTATTGCAACTCAAATGCAAAAGGAACCACTCACCTCACATGAATACCCATTACATCCTTGTGAAACAGCAGCACAGGTAAAAGTCAGTAAGCACCTGACTAAAAACCAGAGGGAGAGAGTTCAACAGGTTTTGGAGGAACATACAGATGTATTAACAGATAAACCAGGCCATACAAATTTGCTACAGTATGACATGAAACTGGTAGACTCAAACCCAATCTGTATGAGAGCCTATTCTATTCCGTTCGCGAAGGAGAAGGCATTGAAGGAAGAAATAGATTATTTGTTGAAGGAGGGGATTATTTCACACAGTGAATCATCTTTTAGTTCTAGTGTCGTTTTGTTGAGAAAACCGTCTGGGGAACACAGACTGTGCATAGATTACAGGAAACTGAATGCTGTCACAGAAGGACAAGTGGATCCATTACCAGACACAAAACAGTTATTTGCCAGACTGAACAAGGCAAAATACTTTTCAAAGGTGGATCTTAGTAAAGGCTATTACCAGATCCCAGTGAAGCCTGAAGTGAGACCTTATTTGGCTTTTAGCACTTCGGATGGACATTATGAATTCAACATGCTACCATTCGGACTGAAAAATGCTCCGAGTGTATTTTCAAGGATGATGCGCAAATTGTTGGATCCCCTGAATAACCCATGTATCACGAATTTCATGGATGATATTCTCGTCGCCACAGAGACATTTGAAGAACACATTGAAGCTCTAGAAATGTTATTTAATAGGCTTAGGGAGGCGAACTTAACTGCTAGGCCAACAAAATGTTGTATTGGATGCAAAGAGTTGGAATTCTTGGGACACACTGTATATCAGGGTAGCATGACCCCTGATCCCAAGAACTTGGAAAAACTGCAGAGAGCACCTAGACCACAAACAAAAAAGGACGTGCGATCATTCGTGTCGTTATGCGGATTTTATCAAAAATATATCAAAGATTTTAACTCTATTTGTGCTCCTCTGACTGATCTGACTCGCAAGGGACTTCCAGATAAAATTAATTGGACTGCGCAAAGTGAATTAGCGTTCCAAGACTTAAAGGAAAAACTCACTAGCAAGCCTATTCTCAAACTGCCTGATTTGACACAGGACTTTGTCTTAAGAACCGATGCAAGTAATGTAGGACTCGGAGCGGCTTTGTTGCAAAGATCATCTTCACCTGATGGGGAACTGAAACCAGTCGCTTATGCAAGCCGCAAATTGAATAAGGCGGAACAAGGATACTCCACAAGCGAAAAAGAATGTTTAGCGTTAATCTGGGCAATAAAGAAGTTTCAAATCTATCTGTATGGTAGGACTTTTGTGGTCGAGACGGACCATCAGCCTCTCGTATTCTTATCTCAGGCTAAGCATGAAAACGCAAGATTGCTGAGGTGGTCTTTATTGCTTCAACCTTATCAGTTTAGTATCCAATATATCCCAGGCAAATTGAATGTCGGTGCAGATTTCCTCAGTCGGCACCCCTGTGATCAAAATTAGAGTAATGGCAGGCGTAAGGAGAGATTTTATCTATGTGTATCACTGGTTTTAGAACTTGCCGTAGGCATGTTTTCAAGTGGGGAGATGTGTCACAAAATTAACCGTGATACAACGTTAAAATATCTCCAATGATACAACGTAGGATAAAAACTAATGCGTAAGCTGCTAGAGTACATGATCGCCCACGCCGCGGGTCATCACCCGCCATGGAAATTAAATTGTTAGACTTGAAGGCAAAACGGAACGGGATGAGAACGGAGATCAAAAGGAAAATCTGACTGAACGCGTGCTTGAAACTAGCGAGGCTAAAAGGACGCAAATTGGTGGGGAAAGGAGGAAAAAGTCACGTTCCCCAAGTTGACATAAAGTAAAGAAATCGACAAAAGGGACCTTGGATATTATACGCCACAGTCATTTATTGGACGCTTTTGCGATAACTTAGCCCGTTTATTTGAATGCAGTGATGAGCGCATTCCAGAATCTTCTGGAAAATATTTGAAAAGTAACTTTTCTTAATAATAATGTTAGGAATATAAAACCTAGCTGGCCGGATGGCCCATCTTGAGCAGTGAAATAATATGCTTTCATTTATACAGACGGACAGATAATAAGAAAGATATTGACAAAAGACTGTGTTGTTCATATCAGCGAGCGTCTGCATTGAGATAAAACATGTCACTAATTTTCAAAAAATTGTGGCCTTGAAGACGCAAGTGCTAAAATCTAGTTGGAATGAAGAGACGGGGTGGGATGGAGAATTGTGGCTAAAAATAACTTTAAAGGCAAAATTGTGTAGGGGAAGGCAGAGTTGGTTCAAAAAACAAGTGTGTTTTTTTGTGAAACGCAAGTAGAGACGGACGGACCAACAGAGGCATACTTGACTGAAGCATGACGAAATGACTTTAGTGTAGGAAATTTGAATTTGAAAAAAACATAAGGCAGTGATTGGCCATAGATGAATATATTATCGGCGCTCAGACGCGCATTTTGTGCCATTCATTATAAGTTGTCCTAGTAGACACAGTGAATTATTAAGTGGTGTAATTCCCAGAAGCTATTGAAATATTTAGAGGGACGCCATCATAAGGCCAGCAGCTCAGCTGAGTTTTGCTAGCATTTATTTAACTGTGTACTATATTCATAATTCTGGTAAGACTGAAATTATTTCTTTGTACATTTTAATATTTGTTTAAGGTTTCGAGTGATTTGATACTGCAATAGCATAATCTGTTCCTTACAACAAGTAAGGGTTCGCTCTAGACCCCCCGCCCCAGTTCAGGGTCTAGAGACAAATAAAATACATAAACTCCAGTAAGGATTAGGAAGGACAGATCAAGTGTTGAGATCAGTGGAACATATCACCTATCCTATTCTATGGCAGGAAACTAATGAACATATTTCAGAATACGTAGTCTGGGAGAACTTATCCTATGTGAAACCAACTTGGTAAGATGTGTTGTTTGGTCAGAAAGATCTGACCCGTCTAGGTGTTGTTGTTGTTGTGTAGTGTTGTGTCCAGAAATGGTTAGAGGATGGACTTCTGACACATGACTAATACTTTGATTGCAGAGCTGTGAGTTCAGTTGGCACCAATGCGGTGTCAAATGAGTTGTTGAATTTTACCAGAGTGGACCCGTGCAGTAACATTTTGTCAGAGCAGCCTATTATAGCCCCCAAGCACGGAGAGGTGGGGCCACCAGACTTCTGATATTGCCCCCAAGCACGGAGAGGTGGGTGATAAAGTTGATATTTAGTTGGATATAATATATGTTGATAAAGTACACCAGAACACTCCTAGGCGGGAAGACAGGCGTCTATCATCATCAGTTGACAAGATCCCTATGGTGTTGCCTGCCCCACTGTAGTGTATGGAATGTCAACTTGACCTACGCAGTGTTGTGTAGACATGGATGGAGTGTATAATGTGCGAATGATGATAAGGGTTCGTGTTGTTGACAAATGTTCTCTTCTCACACTCATGTATGACCGGAAGTCATCGACACCAACGACTGTGTACCTTTTCTAAAGTTTAATTGGACGTACACACTCGACAGCACAGATAGTGACAAATCACAGGTTGCCATAATACATCATAGTACAGTGGACAAATGGTCTTGCAATGTTACATGGGCACTCATGTAGAATAATGGTATAATGGACTGTCAATAGCCAAGCACTCAGTATCGCCCATACATATATCATCTGACGTCACTGACTGAGCACGTCAGCTTGTAAACAATATTTCAGATGACTTCTAAACCTAATCTCGTTTAGCAACGATTCTTCAACATAATGTTCAGCACATATTTTTCCATATAATAATATTGAACCGCTAACAATGGGTTCTCATGTGTAGCAGTGATCTCTGGACTGATCAAGCGATAATACGGGCATCCCTTTTCTCTTCTTGAAAGTCCTACATGTTTTGGTTCCAAGATGGCTCCACTCGTGAACTGTCACTCACGTTTGAATACAGATAATGAATCTGTTCTAAAGTTAGTCATTCATACAACATTTCGTTGCTCTGTAGATTTGGTCATGAACAATAGACTGCATTCTACAGAATATAGTGCTGCTAGGAATCGAAGTCGTTTTTCATCGAGTCAAATATATTCTCTTAAACATTCAAATCGTAATTATCGACAATGGTGGCTTCGATCGAGAGTTCATAAGAGTATCTTTGATTACCTTGGTAGAGGGAATATGAAACTGCCATTCCTTGGCAAGATGAATAAACACTGGGGTAAAGCATACACGATAGGTCTAGACGACTATCACTTTCCCCAAAACCACTGAGATCACTTTTTCAAGGCATCAAGCCGACATAGCAAAACACACACAGTCCCTATCAGGACGAAGCCAAATCACACCCCTCAAGCGACACATCCGCCGAATAGCCTTTGACCTCTCTAGAGACAACAGAACATATAGTTCGACTTAGATATGTAAAGATATACAGATATAAGACAGACTTGTCCTACTCAGACAAACAATACACATAAATTCAGGCCATAGATATTCTGAAGCAAGAACAATCTATTATTACCCAAACAACGAATAAATCGCAGTAAAATGTATTTATCCGCGGAGTTCAAGGGAAGTAACTCAATAATGACTTTCCCTTAAGCACTAAAAAATTACCTATGTATAATATTGTAAGATATCAAAGACTGCACGTAACAGTCTTACCACACCTCCCGGGAAAAAAAAAATGGAACATTTTTTTTTTTTTTGAAATACATCTAGGAGCAACGTACAATAGGCTCACAACGCATGAATAATGCGCAGATGAAAATATCAGGAATACCTATAACGCCTAATATGAGGCTAAGTCGACTTATGGAGCGACTGGTGAGAATGTGTCTCATAAACTGAGAGAAATTATTTCTCTACAAGTATATTTTTCCAGGAAGGTGTCATCAAAGTATAATACAATTCTGGCAATTACACAATGCCTAAAAAATTCATATCATCACTACGTATTAGATATCTTAAATTTATGATTTATGAAGAAAAAATCATCAAAGCACAGCGGTGAATAAACATACATGAACCGCTATGTAGTGATACAATCATTATATTATTAAATTACAAATGTGTATCTATCATGATATAGAAAAGGAACTACTATAGAACTAGACATATCAAGAAGTCTAAGCCCTAATAGTTATGTGGAATCATGTGGGCATCTTGACAGAATGTCTGCCATCACATTATCTGATCCCGAATAGCTCGCACAGAGAAATGAAAAGGTTGAAGAGCAATTGCATATCGAGTAGACCTCGAGCTCTTCAAATTCTTACTCTGTATAGCAGTAAGAGCTTTTTGGTCGGTTTCTACTATGAAATGTGCGCCTAGAAGGAATCTCTGTAGTTTGAGGATCGACCAAACCATAGCTAATAGCTCACGGTCTAAAACCGAATAATTCCTTTCTGCCGCATTAAGTTTTCTGGAAATATACATTACAGGATGCAGAGTTCCAGAGTACTCTTGCATTAGTGCCGCTCCAATCCCAGTGGATGAAGCGTCACTACGAAGAACGAATGTCTTATCTTTAGTGGGTAGCACTAAAATAGGTGGTGTTGAAAACAGTGTTTTAATCTTATCCAGAGAGCATTGGCATTCCTGAGACCAGTGGACCACATTAGGCGAACCTTTCTTTAGAAGTGTTGAGAGAGGTGCCATGATAGAGGATAGATTCTGAATGAATCTGCCATAAAATTGAATAAGACCTAACAGACTTCTCACCTGTTTTTTAGTCTTAGGGATTGAGATGTTAAGTATCTTACTAGTATTATGGTCCTCTGTCTTTAGGAAACCATGACCAACTCGGTGGCCTAGGAAAGAAATTTCGCTAAAACCAATATAGGCTTTAGAGGGTTTCGCTGTCAGGTTGTGCTCACGCAAAGTAGACAGCAATTCATCTAACCCTGAATAGTGATCTTCCCAAGTATCGCTGAAAAGACAGATGTCGTCTAGATATGCAATGACATCTGACCGATAAGATAGGATTCGGCGCATCATGCGTACGAACGTAGCTGGTGCGTTCATAAGACCGAAAGGCATAAAATTCCATTGGAACAAACCTCTAGGTGTTGAAAAAGCCGTGAGAGGTTTGGCGCGTTCAGATAAAGGAACTTGCCAATATCCTTTAGACAAATCAAGTTTAGTGAAAAAATGAGATTTGGAGAGTCGAGTAAGTAGCTCTTCCAGTAAAGGCATAGGTTCGGCATCGAACTTCGTTACTTGATTCAATTTTCGATAGTCAACGCAAAGACGTATGTTATTGTCTTTTTTACGCACAATAACCATCGGCGAAGAATATGCAGAGGTGGATGGTTCGATTATTTTCAAATCTATCATCTCATCCAACTCTTTCTCGACCTGTGCTTGAAAATGTATAGGTATAGGATAAGGTCTAACCCTAATAGGAGTATGGTCAGTTAGAACAATGTCATGTTGAATGACATTCGTTTGTCCAGGGATGTCAGTGAGTACATCCTGAAATGTTTGCAACATAGTTGAAACTTGTCGCTGTTCTCCTAGAGACAAATCAGGAGAGACAGTAACGTTCTTCCATGATTCACTGGAATGAAGTGGGATCATTGGAAGAGGAAGATTTACATCTGAAAAACTTGTTTCCTCATCCTGTATCACGGACAGTGATGAGTAATGACCATGTGGTACTGGAGAATTGTCCGTTGCTTGGAAAATGGGTTGCAAATAATCCGGACGTTCATGGAATTCAGTAAGCATATTGATGTGGAAGGTTTTATGCTTCCCATCAATATCGACAATATAGTCGACATCGGAAATTTTCGATATTATATCGTACGGACCTTTCCAAGAAATAAGTAATCTGTTTTCCCTACAAGGTAGTAATACAAATGCTTTGTCACCAGGACAAAGTTGTCGTAAGCATCTCTTCTTATTGGCAAATTGCCTTGCCTTCTGTTTCGCAAATTCAGAAGAAGAAGTTGCTAATTTGCATGCTTCGATAATCTTTTGTCTCAACGCGATGACATATTCGTAGGATGACTTTGTGTCATCGTCAATATTGTCAGATGTTATGAGATCGTGAAGCAACGACATAGGGCCACGCGGACGCGCGCCAAAGACGAGTTCAAAGGGAGAAAATCCCGTATGTTCATTGGGTACCTCTCTGTAAGCGAAGAGGGCCGCAGGTAAAACTCTGTCCCAGTCTTGAGGATGATCCTCAGTTATCTTCCCCAGTAAGTTTTTAAGTGTTCTATTAAGGCGTTCGACCATACCATTAGACATTGGATGGTAGATACTACTTAAAGATCTATCTATCTGCAGAGTAGACATTACTTGAGACATGGTATCTGATATTAGTTGGGTGCCATGGTCTGACAATATCTCTCCGGGGAACCCCAGACGAGAAAATATAAGCCAAAGAGCATCTGCAATATCAGCAGTAGTAATGCTCTTCAGAGGAATAGCCTCTGGCCAACGTGTGCACATATCAACACACGTCAAGATAAACTGATGTCCTCTGGCAGACTTGATCTTAAATGGACCAATAATGTCTATGGCCATTTTTTGAAACGGCCGAATAGGAATGTCCGCCGCCTGAATGGGTGCAGCATGCCGTGGACCTTTGGATTTAACTTCCTGACATACTTTACAAGATCGACAATAAATCCGTATGTCCTTGTTTACCAATGGCCAAAAGAAAGCCGCAAGGACTCTTGACTTAGTACGGGAAAAACCCATGTGTCCAGCACACTGAGAGTCGTGAGCGTGCTGCAAAATTTTAACTCTCAAATTCTTGGGAACCAGGATTTGAGAATGACTTGACGTAATGGAGTCTTGAACCATACGTACAAGTACGCCATTCTTCTTTGTAATCCACGATTTACGACTTGTGTCTTTATTCGGATCACCTTTAGTTGCAAGAATGAAGAATTTCTTCAGAGTGGGATCATCTTCTTGCTGTTTTATAAACGAGTCACGAGAAATTACCAAGGGATTATCTTGGTTATGCACTTCATTATCTTCAGTAGATGAAGTTTGAGGCACATTAAGAGCCTGAGCTCTAGTGACTACAGCGTTAGCAATCTGCATGTTTTGCCTTTCCCACGTGGAAATTTGTTGCGGAGTGCATTCCTTGACTCCATGAATGCGACCGATGATGAGGTCAGCGATCGGATTCGGAAGAAGACATGCGTGTACATCTCCTGTAAAGAAAGGAGTAGCAATCCTAATGATAGCAGTAGAGTATTTCTCTAATGTGCCGCCAAATGTTACACATTTGACTACTTGTCCAGTGGCACGGGAAGGATCTACGAGTGACTGCCTAACACCAATTGTGGTGCATCCAGAATCAAATAGCACAGAGACTGGATTGTTATTCACTAAACCCTTATGTAAGACAAGAGACCCTCTTCCATCATGCGCGACTGATGCTGGAAGAGCAGGAAGAGGATGGCCACAGCTTAAAGTAGACACTGTGGTTGGCTCAAATAACGTTTTGCATTGGGGGCACTGAGATGCTCTCCCAAAATCAAAAGCGGCACATGCCATATTACTAGCATCATTATTATCTTTACTCTGTTTATAGGCTTCATGGGACTCTTGTTGTGCAGAGTTTGCCTGAAAATGTGGTTTATGTCTTTTGTATTGAGATCTACCTCGGTTATTATCACCTCTGTAGTTATTGTTACCTCTATTGTAACCCCTATTTGGGTTTGAGTCATAGTTCCCTTGGTTACCATTATCATATTCATTATAATGAGTATCTCTGTAATTATGATCTTGTTGACTCCAAGACGGATAACCCTGATAGTTTCTATAATTACTTCCTCTACGGAAATTCCTATAATTATGACCACCCCTGTGTCGAGAGCTATCAGGTCGTCTCCAGTTCTTTGAAGAAGAACCCTGAAATGATTGGTTACCTTGGTTTTGATAACTATTATGGTTACCTTTTTTATCAAATCTGTTTTGAGGTCCCTGAAATCTGTGTGAATAATTGGGATTGTATGGTGTTGCTGAAGCAACTGGCATACTCTCCTTAATCTTAGTGTTGCCAAAAGTCACGTCGGGGTGTGCAGTGACATATTGGGAACAATATTCTTCCATTTCTTTTAGAGATTTAGGTTTACGCTCATGTATAAATTCAAGGAAAGGTTTGTTCACACATGACATAATCTTATCTCTGAGCAACAAATCCATAAGTCCTTCATACGTTTTTTCTGTTTTGGAAAGCTCAATCCAACGATCAACTGTGAGACGTGCCTTTGCAGTGAATTCTGAGAATTCTACCCCGTCTCAGGTACCATCGTCTTAAATAAAAGGCGATAGCCTTCCTCACTTAGCTGATATTTTTTTATCAAAGCCGCCCTAATGACATCATAATTATCCTTATCTGCTTCTCCTACAAGGCATAATCTAGTCAAAGATTCACCTTTCAAGTTTTCTGATAATTGATTAGCGTATTGTGATTTATCCACATTATGTGTACGACAAGAACGTTCAAATCTATCCAGCCAGAATGTAATATCGTCACTGGACTGATTGAACGGTGGAACCTTAACCTTGTAAGTAGAAGGTTTACCATTACCACTAGATGCCTGATTAACATTACTCATACTTGTCAATCTCAATTTCTCCAACTCAAATTCATGTTCTCTTATTGCTTTTTTCTCTTCAGCATCTAATCTTTTTTGTTCAGCCTCCCTGTCTAATCTTTTTTGTTCAGCCGCAGCTTCTCTTTCCAATTTTTTTTGTTCAGCTTCACTGTCTAATCTTTTTTGTTCAGCTTCACTGTCTAATCTTTTTTGTTCAGCCGCAGCTTCTCTTTCCAATTTTTTTTGTTCAGCTTCAAATCTCCTTTCCTCTACCTGCATCTGCAATTTCTTTTGTTCAGCAGCAGCCTCAGCTTCTTTTTCTAATCTTTTCTCTTCCGCCATAGCTTTTCTTTCTTCTGCAGCTAATCTTTTCTCTTCTGCAGCTAATCTTTTCTCTTCTGCAGCTAATGCTTTGTCATATTGAGCAACTGCCCATTGTTCTAATTGTTGACCAGTCTTATCAAGAGCTTTCCCTTGTGTAATGAAGTAATCTAAAGTAGACATGATGCCTAACAATAATACTAATCACCTGAATCAATAATAATACCACAAGTTCTCAATGACTTGATTTATCAGTATACTAACCCAATATCTGTGGGTCACAAGCCTTTAATAAGGTCTTGTATAATAGTAATAATAATCAGGTACTGGTTTATACCATAATCCAAGTGCAGTGCACAGGCAATTGTGTCTTATGAAATATACCCATATAAAACATATGTCAACCAACAGAATACATAAAGTACAAATAGGACTGACAATACAAGAACGTTTGCAGAAATCAAAATAAATCAAATAGGGAAATCAATGAAAATAATCACTGAATCTGCAAAGAATAACAACACAAATGACGTCACAATATATGAATATAAATTATGAATAGAACTGAAAGATAGAAAAGGTTAGACCAACAAATTACAAACAAATCAAAACAAAACTAAAGAACAAAGAAATATTACAAAAATAACAATAATTACAGACTTCACAGCTAACACAAAAGCAACAGTTGTCGCAGCAAATTTTCAATCAAGAAAATTGCACCTATAGAAAACGCCCACAACGGACCCTCTATGACGTGGGATACTCTGTTGTGAGGACGCCGCCCAACCTTAAACACAACCCGCTGACATAGAAACTAACATACTATACAAACAAATAACATGTAAACATAAATATATATAAATTATGTGTATGATAGTATGTGTTGCAAAATAGGCTCAGTCTTACAGTAATGGCAAAGTTATTTTTCATGAAAACAAACAAACTGCCACTTTATTCAATTAAACATTCTGGCCTTAAATATTAAAGTTCATATATGGCAAACAAGAAGATCCATCGATGAAACCAGGACTTCTTAGTTCACAAATACTGTCTTTCTGTTAACACTGACAAGAATTGATCCAACTGTTCTGTGAAACTCTATAATGTCTAATGTAAAAAATGTCAACAACGCTGACCTACATACTGCATTCACTTGACAGGTCACGTGACGAAGCGTTGACAAAGAGCAAACCAATACTGCAAGTGTGTCGTATCAGCCACAGGAAACGGTCTGGTATCGGTAATCTGTTGACTTCTGAATTTCTGCGAGGTCAAACCCAGAAAGCTGGTCCACCAGTTGATAAAGTTGATATTTAGTTGGATATAATATATGTTGATAAAGTACACCAGAACACTCCTAGGCGGGAAGACAGGCGTCTATCATCATCAGTTGACAAGATCCCTATGGTGTTGCCTGCCCCACTGTAGTGTATGGAATGTCAACTTGACCTACGCAGTGTTGTGTAGACATGGATGGAGTGTATAATGTGCGAATGATGATAAGGGTTCGTGTTGTTGACAAATGTTCTCTTCTCACACTCATGTATGACCGGAAGTCATCGACACCAACGACTGTGTACCTTTTCTAAAGTTTAATTGGACGTACACACTCGACAGCACAGATAGTGACAAATCACAGGTTGCCATAATACATCATAGTACAGTGGACAAATGGTCTTGCAATGTTACATGGGCACTCATGTAGAATAATGGTATAATGGACTGTCAATAGCCAAGCACTCAGTATCGCCCATACATATATCATCTGACGTCACTGACTGAGCACGTCAGCTTGTAAACAATATTTCAGATGACTTCTAAACCTAATCTCGTTTAGCAACGATTCTTCAACATAATGTTCAGCACATATTTTTCCATATAATAATATTGAACCGCTAACAATGGGTTCTCATGTGTAGCAGTGATCTCTGGACTGATCAAGCGATAATACGGGCATCCCTTTTCTCTTCTTGAAAGTCCTACATGTTTTGGTTCCAAGATGGCTCCACTCGTGAACTGTCACTCACGTTTGAATACAGATAATGAATCTGTTCTAAAGTTAGTCATTCATACAACATTTCGTTGCTCTGTAGATTTGGTCATGAACAATAGACTGCATTCTACAGAATATAGTGCTGCTAGGAATCGAAGTCGTTTTTCATCGAGTCAAATATATTCTCTTAAACATTCAAATCGTAATTATCGACAATGGTGGCTTCGATCGAGAGTTCATAAGAGTATCTTTGATTACCTTGGTAGAGGGAATATGAAACTGCCATTCCTTGGCAAGATGAATAAACACTGGGGTAAAGCATACACGATAGGTCTAGACGACTATCACTTTCCCCAAAACCACTGAGATCACTTTTTCAAGGCATCAAGCCGACATAGCAAAACACACACAGTCCCTATCAGGACGAAGCCAAATCACACCCCTCAAGCGACACATCCGCCGAATAGCCTTTGACCTCTCTAGAGACAACAGAACATATAGTTCGACTTAGATATGTAAAGATATACAGATATAAGACAGACTTGTCCTACTCAGACAAACAATACACATAAATTCAGGCCATAGATATTCTGAAGCAAGAACAATCTATTATTACCCAAACAACGAATAAATCGCAGTAAAATGTATTTATCCGCGGAGTTCAAGGGAAGTAACTCAATAATGACTTTCCCTTAAGCACTAAAAAATTACCTATGTATAATATTGTAAGATATCAAAGACTGCACGTAACAGTGGGGCCACCAGATCTCAGCACCAGAGCTCCACATTCAAGCTACGTGAGCGCCGGGTCTGCTGAGAATTCACCAACTCAACTTATTTGCTAACACACCCATAAAAATTCCATCCAATAACTGGACAATGTGTAGTCACCTTAGACAGGGAGTGATGAGACCACCCCAACAGCACATCCATTAAATGTTCTCCCAAAAATAGATTACTACTATAAACAGTAATAATATTAACTAGTCTAGTAACATATATATGTACACACCTTGCATTTATTATGTAATATTCATGCATTTCTTTCATAATTACAAAACCTTTCATATGTTCTGGCCAAAATAAAACCTTGGTCCAGAACAAATAAATGTAAGAAAATTACTATCCAAATTTTACACACTTGAGTTAGTTCAGTGTATTATAACATTTATTAATATTATTAGACTTAGTAAATATCTGAGTGTGTGTCTGTAAACTACCACAACACATTACATATCATTACCCTAGACATTTAACGTAGCCACATTCATTAGTAAAAAAAAAAGATAAGTGTGAGGTCGTAGTGGTAGCAAGAAGGGCCTTCTGACAATTCACAGCTACATTTTATCTCAGGAGCCTTCACAGCTGACCTCATGCATCACACTTAGTAATATCACCATCATACAATACCATCAAATCCACTACACACCTAACACCGAGAAACTTAACCAAGAGCGCCGTGTCAGATGAAAATGATAGACGGTTGTCTGCCATCTTATGTCTGTCGAGAACGAATTTCACACTATTCGGTCTACTCAAGAACTTAGCTAAACAGCAATAAAAATGCGTTGCTAAATAAGAAAAGAGACAGGCGAAGGTATGAATGGGAGAGTTTTTAGCGATAATAAAGTAGAAGACACGGGTAGAATAAAGAAAAGATATAGAAATTTATTAATCATAAATCTCTCTGCGACAAGTGGCCATTCATTCAATTTAACTAACAGATCTGATATTTCTCTAAATCCCTTTGCTCTTTCTGCATCTAAAATTATGCATATGTCACCGTAGGGTTTGCCCAAGCATTGTTTATGCTTCTGGCAAGGTTATATGAACGCGTAAAGTATGGTGCCGTAGGGTTTGCCCAGGCATTATAAATATATTTGCCAAGGTTGGGTGAACGTTGAAAACAGTTCACGAGAAAATAGAGGGAAGATTAAAAAATAACAGACAATGGTTCACTAACTTCGCTTGCGTTGGTAAAGCGTGAGTATTTTTCTAGTGAGTTGTAAGTCAAAGGCGCAACCAATGAATTTAGAGAAAAACAAGTTAGGACAGCGAATCAGGGGTACGGGTTGAATCGTACGAGAGAACAGTGACCAGAGGTCATTAGGGCAGACCGGTTTGAGAAACTGAAGAGGCAAGATGTGTATTGCCGTGCTCTCAAGTTTTAATTCTGTGGGTGTACAGAAGTTTTCCTCTGAAGTCATATAGATATAGCATGAGTTGTAGGAATATTCAGAAGATTAATTAATGCTGTGGTTAAGAAGTAGAAGTTTAGTAGTAACAGTGATAGTAGGAAGTGTAATTTTGTGAGGATTCAGTGTGTTGACAGTAAGTATGCTCTTCACTTATTATGTACATGAACAATAAGTATGAATTGAAAATGTTGCAGAAATCACAAGATGAGATGATGTAGAGTGGATAACTCAGTTGAGTAAGAGTAAAGAAAGAAGAAAACAGAGATGAATAGCAACCTGATAGCCAAACTGGGCTTTACTCTAGATGAGTAAACGACTAAGCAATCAGTATCAAGAGGAGAAACAAGTTCATTATTGCGGACTCAGAATAAATGAACTATAAGTTGTCGTCAGAGATAATTACGACGAGTAAGAGATTTGAGAACTTGACATTTATGAAATTACTCGTGCTCTCACATGTAAGTATATTTATGCTTCTGCAGATGTATTTAAGCATTGACTTTTGAACATGAAGTACGTTCAGATTACATGAATGGTAGTAGAGCTGAACCTGACAGGATTAGTCAGAAGGGAATGAAAGTTCCAAGGAGTTATAGAGGTGCTTAGACAAACCAGGGGAAGGTTTGAAGCACGGAAGGAATAAGCCAGTTAGATTTAATATAAATTTGTTTCAAGAGGAGAATATATATGTATATGAATCAGAAGCTGGGCTTGGGGCAATTATGAAATAACTGTAAAAGAGATATATGCTGTGTGCCTCACCTTGTTGAAAGAAATAATTACATGTAAATAAACAAGTTTTGATGGATACCACACAAGTTAGGCTCAATCTGTGAGGGTTGTTGTTGTATGCCAGGTCAATAGTCATTATAAAGTCCACTATACGATCAGTCACTATATAACAACGGAGAAGGAAGAGAACGAGTCGAGGGTTGAACAAAGGAAGAAAAAGTAGTTCATCCAGGAATTACCAACTCTGGCGGAGATGGCCAGTACTCAAACACCATAGCATTACCTTGGAAGATATACAAAAGAGACTGGTGTGTGTGAAAAACTTGAAATACTTAACTAGGCCTTCCACCTGCCACCTAGTTAATAAAATTGCTTTGTTGGAGGATAATAACTACAGCACCTAGTTAAAGCGCACATGACGGTTACACATTAGTGGAATTGGTGCCTTTGGACCAGTTCTCGGTTCACCACCACCTGTTACACATACTCCTCTTTCTGCCCCTCCCCCCTCAATAAATTATTTTGCAGTTGTCATTTCACCTGTTCCTGTATATTGCATTTCACATAGTCCTTATACATGGGTCATTTCCATCTTGATGGAACCTTCCATTCTGCACTAGATATTCCTATTTTTATCTGCATAATTTATCTTCTTTATCCGCAATAGTTAACTTATCTGCAATAGTTAACTTTTATCCACAATAGTTAACAACTTCTTTGAGCCGTAGCCGCCGACAATAGCCATCATCCCTGGTAGGGCAGCAACAAACTGCTTCCACTTTGTTCGGTCGGCGGCCATCCTTCTTGCAGTCTCCCAGCTCTGGTTCATTCTTTGCATCTCGGAATCCATAGTTCTCCGCCAATTGATCGGCCTCTCGCTATCTTTCAGGTGTCTAAAGCATGGCATTTCTTATGTTCTTGTGATGGCATCAGGGTCTCTTCTGAGGACGTGCCCAACCCAACTCAAGCGTCTGCCAGCTATGATGGTGTGCATGTCCCCTTGGTTGCTTCGAGTAACCAGTTCTTGGTTGGTGATGGTATTCGGCCACAAAACTCGGAGAATTTTCCTTGGACGACTTATATTAATATAAAAATAATATAAAAGCTGAAAAATCGGATAATTGTTATAGCCTTAACAGGTTTAAATTAAGTTTAATTATATTGTTTTATTATTTTAAGTATTGTAATACTTAATAAACAAAAAAGCAGACTAAATAAATTGTACTGTTTAAATTAGATTTTTTTTAAACAGTAACAAGTTATCATCATCGTGACAACAGTCTGATGAGATTAAGACACAAATGTTTAGCTAGTTGAATCAACAGTGTGTGTATGTGTGTGTGTGTGAGTGGGTAGGTTGTGGGGAAAAAAAAGGGGGGGGGGGGAATGCAAATGCTTTTAGTCGAGTACTGCAAAAGCTGGTCCCTGCAAAGGAAAGGTCTTTATAAAAGCCTGATTAATTAAATACTATTTTGCTCAATGGATTGCACTAGTTAAAGCGCAATTAACAATGTTCCTAACGAACTGGCTCTTCTGTACATAACTGTAATATGATGCAAGAGTAAATGCAAATACTTGATGAGAGGTCACAGCTAGTGGTTCTTCTTCTTCTTCGTACACTCAGATGTCTACTTGAATGTTTTCAAAGAAAGCAATAGTTAGTTTTAGGCTATTTGCACCTCCGTAGAGCTTTTCCACAAATGGTACTGGTGCGTACTGATCGGTAGTTCCTATCTTTAGCTTGTTGAATAGAAGTTGCCCCTTATATGTGGTACAGAGAAGGTGCATATGGCCGACGCCAGCTCATTTCGTGGGAAAGCTTTACGGGGATTCAAATAGCCTCAAACTGACTACTGCTTTCTTTGAGAACATTCAAGTGGACGTCTGAGAGTGTACGAAGAAGAAGTACTGGTGCGTACGTTGAACTGTTTCGTAAGGCCTGTGGTCCAGTTCACCCCATTTCAATAGGTATTTATGTAGGGTTGCCGTTCTTAGCTTTTGTCCCCAGCCTACATGCAAGGTAGTAGTGTGGTCTCTGTTTACTGGTTTCTAAAAAAAACATTATGTAGAACATCGCCGTATCTGAAAATACACTGGCAGAAAACAAAGATGAGGAGAGTAAATGCAGGAAACGATAACAATACTGCACTTGAAGAAACATCCCTACTAGGTGTAGAATTATACATATACCTTGACTGCAATAAAGACAGTTGGATGGAACAGACAATGATATGAAAAGGAGAACACAGAAGGCTAGAGGAGCTTTCATTAGACTGGGAAATATATGGAAATAAAAAAAAAATCGACCAACACAAAAATCAGAATAAATTCAAATGTCAATCAATCCATGCTCGGAGAGTTTTAGCACGCCTGGATGAACTAGTCAGCTGGTGCAGAATGAGCTTCAAATCTAA
The DNA here is from genome assembly GCA_024509875.1 of Oreohelix idahoensis. Lineage (NCBI taxonomy): Eukaryota > Metazoa > Mollusca > Gastropoda > Stylommatophora > Oreohelicidae > Oreohelix > Oreohelix idahoensis. The sequence goes on along the minus strand of JAMPIV010000648.1, from coordinate 200,298 downwards.
GAAGTCTAGAAGCCTAGGACAGGGAAGACATGAGGTCACATTCATGGTTTCAATCCAAAGAATCCCTGCTGTCACTGGGGAACCTATTAAAAGCATTGGCAGGGTGTATAATGCCTCATTAAAAGACTCAACGGCAGTTCAACAGACAATATAAATGGAAGAAAGATTACTACAGATCATAGACCAAAGCAGACTCCTAGGAAAGTTCAAACTGTGGTGCCTTCAGTTCATGTTGATACCTAACTTGCTATGGCCACTGCTTATATATGAAATAAGCACTAGAACAGTGGAAGCTATAGAGAAAAAGGTCAACAAGTTCATGAGGAAATGGCTAGGAGTACCACCAGGTCTGACAGACGTAGCACTGTACTGCAAGAAGACAAAGCTTGTGCTTCCCTTCAAGTCAGTTGTTGAAGAATACAGTCAAAAGGCAAGGCTCGCAATGATGCTGTGCGAGTCGGCAGAGGACGTAGTTAAGTCCATTCAGCCCACACTGAAAACTGGAAGGAATTGGAAAGTGGATGAAGCTGTTGGTGCGATACACATGGCACCACAACAAAGTATTAAATGAGCTGGCTGCTACAATAGACCTGGCAAGTGTGAAGGCAAACACCAAAGTCAGACCGAGCACTGCAAATACATACACTCCGAGAGCGGGAAAGTCAGCACATCCCAAACCAAGTAAATCAAGTAGCAGTTTACCATCTCTTCTTGACTGTGCAAATGACTGGGAGATGACAGTAGACCTACCTGAGCGAGGGGCATATCCAGCGACTATCAGAAGATCTCGAAGACGGCCAGATATAGTGCTGCATTCCTCATCATCGCATCAGATTATAATGATTGAGCTGACCGTGTCATTTGAATCCAGATTGGACGAGCAGCATTCATTAAAAGTGGCCAAGTACAATGATATGGCCGTGGACGAGACACGATGGGTTCACTGCAATTGTCATGGATGTTGAGGTGGGTACAAGAGGTCTTGTGGCTGCCTCAGTGTATGATATACTGAAACTGTTAGGGTTGAGGGGACAGTCAAGAACAAGGGCACTTAAGAGACTCAGCGAAACTACGGCAAAGGCATCGTGCTGGCTGTGGAACAACCGCAGCGGGCTATGGAACTCGGGACATTAATTTGTTTTCAACATAAGGGTTACTTTCACAACTGCCTAAATCTGGCAGAAAATAGGAGTGAATTTGAAAATTGCAATCAAGGTGGAGTTGGTTAAATTCTCTGCACTAGACAACAGGAGGCTGACACTTGGGAGTCATGACCTAAGTGGGCCCGCTCCCCTTAGAGTGTAAAGGAGATTAAGGGTCGAAACACTTGATCGAAGAGGGCCTACTTCTGATGATCAGATTGCCTCCTGTTGTATCGCTCTGTATAGAGTTTCCTATCATCATAAACTAAGGAAAGAACAAGCGGAATTCAGAAAGAACAGAAGATGTGCAGATCATATATTCACCCTCAGGAACATTATACAGCAGTGCTTAGAATGGCAGAGACAGCTATACATTAACTGTTGATTTTGAAAAAGCATTTGACAGCATACGCAGGGACAGCCTATGGAAAATACTGAGGGCTTATGAAATTTAGAGGTGAAGACAGGAGTAAGCCATGGATGCCCCTTATCAACCACTTTATTTTTGACAGTCATAGACTGGATGATGCAGCAGACAACAGAGGGCAATAAAGAGGAATAAGATGGTCTTCTACACTGGAAGATCTAGAATATGCAAATGATCGCACTACTCGTATATTTACATCACCGCATTGAAGAAAAAAACAACAGATAGACTGAATAGGTATAGCCAGTAGGTGGGTCTGAACATCAATGTAAAGAAGAAAGAGATCACGACACTCAATGTGGGCAATCTTGAGCCCATAACAATAAGGAACCACAAGCTAGAACAGACACAATTACATACCTAGGATGCATAGTAATACCAGACTGCGGAACAGGCAAAGACATCAACAACATAATGAATAAAGCGAGAACAGCCTTTGCTAGTCTAAACAACATCTGGAAGTCCTCTCAGTACAGCCCAAACACCAAATTAAGATCATAAGAGCTGTGTAATTTCTGTGCTTCTTTATGGTGCGGAATGCTGGAGAGTTACAGCGGAGGAAATGTCGAAATTGTCCTCCTTTCACACAATCTGCCTAAGGAAAATTCTCCGAATCTTTTGGCCGAATACCATCATCAATCATGAACTGCTTGCTCAGAGCAACCAAGAGGAAATGTACACCATCATTGCTAGCAGACGCTGGAGTTGGGTTGGCCACGTCCTCAGAAGTGACCCTGATGCCATCATAAAAACAGCTATGCAATGGACACCCGAAGGAAATCGAAAGAGAGGCCGACCAAAAACAACTTGGCGGAGAACTGTGGAAGCCGAGATGCAAAGAATGAACCAGAGCTGGTGCATTGCACGAAGGTTGGCCACTGACCGAGCAAAATGGAAGCAGTTTGTTGCTGCCCTACAGCTGCCCTTGGTGGCCAAGCGTGATGACCACGGACTGCTTTGACAGTCGGCAGCTAGGTTCAAAGATGAAGAAGAAAGAAAGAACAACAGAATTGAAAAATAGTCCTGGAGACAGGAAGTTGTGCTTGAAGAAGAAAAATACATATAGAATGAATTACAATGAAAATAAGATTCAAATTTAAGAAACTAAACTACAAGTCAGAATTTGTTCCTATCGCATAAAATGATTTAATTCACAATTAAGAAGTAATGCAGGAATAAAGAATTTGAAGCGAGTGGGGCTCGCCATTAATATGCTGGTATATTCTGACTTCTTTAAATCTTCAATCAGCGCAAAATGTAGATTTAAAGGACGTTGTTTATGGCTCACTCCGGACGAGATTAAAAGCAGTGCAAGTATTAAAAAGGACTAGACGACATTAGCTATGGGGATAGATACTAAGGTAGACTACTTACAATATCTGTGAAACAAACTATACAAATATAAAATTTATAAATAAAAATATATTGGTTATAATGGGAAAAAATTTAAGGGACAGGAAAACACAAATTGCCTCTACAATACACCTATTAGACAAGAAAGTTTTAATAACTTGTTAGACAATACTTATAACAGTATAAGATCAGTAATGATATGTGAATAAGATGTGATGCATAGTATTTTTTAAATGTCATGAAGACAAACATAAAACAAGAATGAAGCTTATTAATAGCCAATTTTTTAAAAGTGAGAACAAGACAATGGCTGAAAAAAATTTACAGAAATTGTCGTTAATGGGCAACATCAAGTGCACGTTAATTTTATTTCTAGATTTTTTTCATATTGCAAGGTGCAGAAGTAGATTCTAGTGTGGGAGACCCAAGACTTTTAAATGGTAGTTCTACAATTAACATTCTATAAACTATAATGCCTGTTCCATGGTTACTATCCATGTATCCTATATAGTTCATTCAGCCTGTCTGCTCTGCAAGGATGAATATGACCATTACCCATTAAGCAGTACAATCCTTTGTCAGTTCCTCTCATGTAAGCTGCTAGGTGACCCAAGCTATTAGTACTGACCACCAATACATCACAGTTGACAAGCATATGTTGGTTGAAAATATCTGCCTCTAAACTCTCACAGACTGAGTTCAATAGTTCAGACTGTCCAGCAGCTGATCTTTTCTGAGGAGATGTAACCAGTCTGCTTCTAAATGGCTCCGTTTTTACGAGTGACAATATCTCTTGCGAGTCTGTATTGATGAAAACTTTGTCAATATTTGTACTTGAGTGAGTTCTAATGAAACTCCAAATATTTGGTAAGTGTTTCAGCTGGTTATTGAGAATGTCTTTATATGTGCTTGACCAGTTTTTCTTTGTGCCAAGATCTACACAAATGAGACGATGCTCAGATGATGGCAGTATAGAGTAGAGAAAAAGCTCAAGCCTTTTAAGAAGTCGTGGTGCAAGCAGAAATAACCGCTTATAAATGATTGCATGAATTTCGTCTCTACCCAATCCTTTCATCCATGCCAGTTCTTTATGATACACTGTTGAATTTTGAAATCCAGATATGTAATCCAAGTTGGATTTGAAGTACACATGCTCAAAATTTTCTTGAACGATTTCTAGAAGTTCTAATTTATAGAGATTGTTGTAAAAAGAATGATTGTTGTCAAAATTCCTAATGCTAATGCCAGCCATTCCTTTATTGAGTATTGCATGGAATGTTTTGGGATGAGTCCAGTTGACTAAATTTGGGAGTAAATAGTCTGACAGTTGGCACGGAAACCCATAAATTTCAGCTTTGAACACTCTACCCGTCAAGTTGGCTATAAGATATGCAGCTTCTATTCCTTTAACGTGATCAGCCCAGTCACCACAACCTGACATTTTACTCGTATCACAACGGTAAATAAAGTACTTCTTTTTATCCTTGACAAAGTCGTAACCAACTGGCAATGATTGTAGTTCATACAAAAGCTTAAAACGTTCGCGGAAATTATTGCTGCTTTTATAAAAATTACCAGGGTCTACCCGAGGTGCAAATATCACATCTGTGTCTTGTCTGTCCCTAATCGGATGGATCCTTCTGTGAGAAACAATTTGACCTTTTTCAAATGTAGGAAGAAAGTTGAGAAAAATGTAGCCACTAAATGAAATCATTCCACAAAATGTGATCAAAACGACGTATCTCAGCATGCATGACAACCTCAGCGTACAAGACGGGCTGTTTGATAATGATGCTGGCATTACATAATAAGTGTACTGTCTCCTGTAGATGAAAAAAAGCATACAAAGATAAGTTGTAATATAGAGAATGAAGTCACGACTTTCTCTGAAAGAACATGTTTAGAACAAACATTATGGTATAGAACATGAAAAATAAATGCAGAAGATATGCCAGAATCTTTTATTTGGTACTATAGCACTAAATTTGATGAGAAATACATAAACACTTGTGTGTGTGAGAGAGATCTCGAGCTAGACTGTGAAAAACATGTACAGTTGTTTATTTAACAATTTGTGCTGACGTTATTGATAAGACACATTTGTCTGGAAGCTTTGGTATATTTTATATCTTACCGGTTTTAAGTACTCGTAGTTGTTATAATATTATTCTACAGAACATTAGACCAGTGATTCCCAAACTATTTTCTCTGGGCCGTACTTTCGAATTGAAAATTTGCTGGCGCCACACCGAATGTTTTAGTTATAAGAAATTTATTGCCAAAAAAAATTATATATATATATATATATATATATATATATATATATATATATATATATATATATATATATATATATATCAACTCCTAGAAGTGCTTAATTCATAACATAGAACACAACTTCTCTATAATATGAGCATGAGACATCCAGAAAGTATAAAACAATACAGCTACAGAAAAGCATGATTCATTCTCGAAATATACAAATTCAACGAGAGGTGCAAGCTTGTTTTTGTCGGGTAATCGCATTTATATTAGGTCTTATTTGAGACACACTTGAAATCTTTTATTAGAGGAAAAATATTACTGCTCAAAAAAAGTTAAAGGCCACTTTTAATTTTTAGGTCATTTCAACTATGCTGTTTTTTTTAAAAACCTGAACACTCAGTCAAAAAAGTTTTGCTGCATTTTGTTGCATGCTTAAACAATGTTTGTTAATCTGACAATAAATCAAATCTGCGTTTCGTGTGTGTACCTCCAAGGTCAATCAAATGTACGTGGTGGAAAGGGAAATAATGCATGTTTGAAAATGCTTCCTATGGCAAAGCCAGTTGATAACATTGCTGAAATTTGCATTTCACGTGCAAGTCGTGACTATAGTGAACACATTTCACCCACTTTTCGGAAGGAACGGGCAATGGGTATGTTTGTAACATTTACCATTTTAGCCATGGCTCAGCTAAGACGCTTGACCAATGTTGACAGATGGAGAGCGATGGCATGGCTGCAGGATGATGTAGGGCTGCGAGAAATTGCTAGGAGATTAGGAGTTGCCCACTCTGTCATACAAACTCTGCGTGATCGTTATAACGCAACCGGCAATGTCGCAGAACAACGCAGGTCAGGACGTCCAAGGTCTACCACAAGACGGCAAGACACGCTGAGCCATGGCTTAAATGGTAAATGTTACAAACATACCCATTGCCCGTTCCTTCCGAAAAGTGGGTGACATGTGTTCACTATAGTCACGACTTGCACGTGAAAAGCAAATTTCAGCAATGTTATCAACAGGCTTTGCCATAGGAAGCATTTTCAAACATGCATTATTTCCCTTTCCACCACGTGCATTTGATTGACCTTGGAGGTACACACACGTAACACAGATTTGATTTATTGTCAGATTAACAAGCATTGTTTAAGCATGCAACAAAATGCAGCAAAACGTTTTTGACTGAGTGTTCAGGTTTTAAAAAATACAGCTTAGTTGAAATGACCTAACAATTGAAAGTGGCCTTTAACTTTTTTTGAGCTGTATATATGACTCTGCTGCACACAGTATCAAGATTAAATTAGACAGAATTCAGCATCAGGCTTTATGTACAATAGCAGATGCAATCAGATCAACATCAATGGGAGCTATAGAGGTGGCTTTAGGAATTCTACCATTAGAATTACGGAGAAAGGAGTTAAGACTAAATTACATGAACAGAGTTATGTTAGATAAGTCTCACCCAGCACATTCAGCTTTTACCAAATGCCAACTACCAACTCAGGCTAATCCAATGAATACCACTAGATACCCTACAGGATGGAAGTGTATGGAGGAAATTGTCCATCTGGGTACATTAATTACATCAATTAATAACAGTTGTGAATACAAGCCAGTGATTCCACCCTGGGAGATCAAGAAACCAGACACGGACTACCACCGAGCAGAAATACTTAAAAAAACAAATAATATAGAAAATATTAAAAAACACAGCCAATAAATATATACAACAAATATCAAAAGACAGCATTACTGTGTACACAGATGGATCCAAGGGAGAGGGTGGCAAATTGGGGATAGGAATATATATTCCAATATGGAAAATGGCAAAAGAATATATTCTTAAATGCTATAGCATCACGGAAAATACATCCATTTTCACTGCAGAGATGGTGGCAATACTAAAAGCACTAGAAATATTCTCTAATAACCCTCCCAAAAAACTAACAGTTTTAACTGACTCTCTTTCAACAATTAAAGCACTTAGAAACTTACGAGAATGTAGTAGACCTGATATAGCAGAGGAGATATTTCTGGCTACTACATACTTATATTCCAGAGGATGTTCAGTCTTAATTGCTTGGATACCTTCACATGTTGGCATAAAAGGAAATGAAAAAGCAGATAAAGAAGCCAAGAAAGGTACGTCTGATAAAAATCTAATAAATGTAGGGACGAGTAAATCAGAGATTAAGAGCTTAATTAAAGATTTAATAACATGAATGGAAAGCAGAGTGGGATAAAAATCTGAAAGGAAGACATGCATATAAGATGTTCAAGGCTCCAACAAGAAAATGTCAGATATGTAGGGAATTGAAAATTCCCAGTAATAAGAAACTTCTCAGACTACAGCTGGGAAAAGGCTATTTCAGAATAGAAGAACCTTACTGTGCATGATGTCTTCAAGACAATAATATAGAACATTTCTTGTTAAAATGTAAGAGGTATGAACAAATGAGAATACCAATATTAGATTATTTGCAAGCATCCATCTTACCTATAAATATAGAAGAGGTGTTAAGAATAGACAGACCTTGGGAACTGCATAATATAGTCAAACAATATTTAACACGAACAAATGTTAATATATAGTGGCTGGGAATGTGAAGGTCTGATGCTGTTTTTACAATGTATATGACTTTTAACAGATGAAAGTCAATTAAATGTCTGTTAAAGTCAGTTATATAACTGGAACCACCAGGCCTTTACACCCCTCCACTTTAATGTTATTCTTGTTCAGAGTTTCTTCTTGATTTTTATTTTTATTTTTTTTTATTTAACGTATAAGCACAATTGTGATTGTCCCTATTTACAATGATTTGACAAATGTGATGCCACTTTTTCATATCGGCAGTTGTTCATAATATTTGGAATTAAAAACAATATATATATATCCTAATTATAACCCATCAGAGGTTGAACGGGATATTTTTCTTCATTAATTTTTTTTTTTTAAATGCAGACCATTTTCTTCTCATCTGAACAGTTCGAATTCACACAGGAATCTCTAACCCAGTCGCATTTTTCTGTAGAAATGATAGGAAGTACTGATCAATCTTTTCTATTTCTATTCGCTGACTGTACAATTCATTGCTCGTTTTAAAACGTTTTGCCAGTGGGAATAATAAAATTAATAAAAGAAAAAGGAAATGACCTTCATATTTGTTTTATTTTAGACCTTTTTTCGTGTTGTCAATGGATGATATGCGTTGTTTCGTTATGTTGCCATTTGCTGAAATTTCATAAGATTTGAATCTTTATTCTCGGGTTCTCAGTTCATTTATAAGAATATATGACCAATTATTCAATCAATAAGTCAATACAATTTAGCTTCCCATGGAGCATAGGCCTTCAACAACACATATGCCTAGTTCTCCTGTCACGTGCCATCAGGTAAAGCTCTTTCCAAGTTTTCCTCATAATTTTCACTTTTTTCTCCAGTTCTCTGTCTCCAGTTCTCTTCTCCATGTGTTTTGTCGTCTACCTCTGCCTCTCTTTCCATGAGCATTCCATAACAAGGGGTGCCTTGTTTTGATATCCTCAGTGTGGGCCCTATCCATTGCCAGCGTCTTCTTCTCATCTCCTGTTCCACTGGCACTTGTCTGGTTCTGGTCATCATTTCCTCATTGGTGATTTACCTTCTATTTTATTCAAGCAGCCATTTATGAATGTCTGTAACTTGTTTGTTCTTGTTTTTGTTGTTCTCCATGTTTCAGAGCCATATAATAAAACTAACTTTATATTTGAGTTCATGATTCTTATTTTCGTGATTTCTCTTGATCTGCATATTTTCCCCAATGCAATAAAAGATCCTCTCGCTTTTTGTATTCTTATTGCGATACCATTCTTTGTCACCTTTAACCTTGTCTATATTGCTGCCAAGATATGTGTAAGATTCTACATTTTGTAGTGGTGTTTCCTCAAGTTTGACCTTGTTAGCATTTCTTGCATTTATTCTCATTATCTTTGTCTTTTCCCTGCAGCTTCCTCTGCTTCCCTTGCCAACTTTTCGATGTATTTCCTTTTGTCTTTTGCTGTTTCTTCTTACTTCTCTGTTTGCTTCTGTGTACACTTTATGATCCTTGGCTTTAAAGCTTCTGGTTTTGCTTCTGTTTAAATTTGCTATCTTGTTATTCTTGTCTTCTATCTTGTTTATATGGATTCTGTTGTTATCCATGCTTTGTGCTGATGTTCTCAATATCCCAGTACCTCTCCACATGTCTCGTTCGATATATTTTTTATTTGTTGCCAGTGGTCTTCCATATCCAGCTAATGGATTACTTGGTATTTGTTGGATACTGTGATTATTTCCTGATATATATCCCACAGTTTACTGTTGTAAATAAACTTGTACTGTTGTAAATTTATTGAGTTTTAGTTTTGATTTGGCCAACAGAAGATGGTAATCTGATACGACATCTGCTCCTCTATATGCAATGGTGACCTAAATTTCTTATTTATGCATACGTGATCAAACTGATTCTCTGTTTTGCTGTCTGCTGATATCCATGCTGCTTTATGTATTCTTTTATGTGGAAATATGCTTCCTCCTATAGCCAGTTGATTTGAAGCACAGAAGTGTGTTAATAGTTCCCCATTTTCGTTCATCCTACCTAATCAATGTTTTCCCGTGATTTCTTCAAAGCCGGTGTTGTCTGTTCCTATGTTTTCGTTTAGGTCCACTGATGCGTGATGCCATATGATGGTGGATGGTATCCGCATGTCTGGTTTTGTGTAGTGTGTAGATGTGTTCAGTCAAAACAATGTTCATACAACAATAACAGGGCAATCCACATAGGACGTCAGTAAACTCACGACGTATAAAGTCAATGAGTCTTGAAACAGCCGTTGACGTTTTTCTTCATTATTTATTGTGGACGCCACAGTGACAAAATGGTTACGCAAATGTGTAGGCACATCAAACAGTCATTATCACAGCAACATTCAATACAGCAATAGACGGTAGACAGCATTACAATGATGAGTCAGATGCATGTTATATTTCATAGTGCTGTAAATGTAGTCAGGTGGAAAACTCCATCCTTTTCTATAACAGCCAGGAGATAACCAGATGTATGAGATCAGTTCACTCTCCTTAGTTTGACTTCAGCAAGACAGACACGTCTGCCGAAGTATAAATAATGTCCTCAAAAATATCCTCTAGATAATAAAGGTTTTCCAAACCTAGTTCATTTAACAAAGTAGCAAGTAATGGTCCTTGGTACATGCATCAACCGATGCAGTACAATGCAGCGACATGTGAGCTGGGAAAGAACATCTCGTGACGACGACTTTCGGAGACAGGCTATGAATCGAAATCGCTCACGACCCAAAATCGATAGAGTTAATGAAAAAGTCAATTTACCTTGCTTTCATGAAATACACAGAAATATCACGCCTCCCGACATGTGGGAAAACACTAGAGGTATTATCTCGAATAAACGAAATATCCATTAAGAGGACTACACATCCCTGACAGAACAAAAAATAGCGGAGATCCCCTCTTCAACGAGGCATCTCTTTCGCCATTCCAAATCGCTCACTCCACTAGTCGTGGGCGGAAACCGATCGACCAAGAAGCAAGACAAGTCATGCGCAGTCCAGCGCAAAATGACCACAGCTCAAACTTAACTGCATTCGATACCAACGCGAGAAGACAAATGCTTACCGAGAAAAGTGACTATAAATTTCAAGCAGTTGTTGCCCTTGCGTTATAAAATAGATATTGTAAAAAACGATGTTGCGAGAATTTATCACGCAACATATCACCACCTCCTCCCGATAAAAAAAAAATGTGGAACATATTTTTTTTTTTAATATCAAAGAGCATGCGATAAGCGGCTCAAAACGCACGAATTATGCGCTGATAATTAACTAAATTGCCAAACAATAGGCTAATTATAGAGTGTCTGGTGAGGATATACCTCAACAGAAAAATAAATATGTCTCAAAAAATATTCACATCGGGGAGGTGTCACCAACACACATCACGTTAGCATGTAAACACAATATACGTATGCAAGTTACTATAATCATCATTAAACAGCATACTCTAATATTGTCTTTAAAAATGGATGTACAAATCTGATAGGAAAATTTAAATAGTACATTCTTTGACATGTAATGACATAAGTACATAGTAAAGTTAAACTACATGACGATCCAGGATATATGCTCTGGTATTCCGAGGGTAAGTACACAATCTAGAACTCGTCATGCTTGAAACTAGTAAGGTAAGTCCTCAGCTCAACAATGACATTCTGAGAAAGTACAAGCAATATAATGCTAATTAATAACTAATATGCTTCATAAGGTACAATACATTATTAATAATGGTGGCTGTTTAGTAAACTAACGGCCCTTATATTAACTACTCAGTCCTCCTCTATCATCTTAAAAAACGAACAGAAGAAGATGACAACAAAGCACGATAGTGTGTACATATAAAGTGAGTACAGATGTGCTAATCTATTGTAGAAATATAGGATTGTTATGACTCTGTAATATATGGAAATATAGGACAGAAGTATTAGTTGGAGTCATGTGGGCATCTAGACAAAATGTCAGCCATCACATTATCCCCACACTGGCCACCAAATGATGCGTGATGCCATATGATGGTGGATGGTATCCGCATGTCTGGTTTTGTGTAGTGTGTAGATGTGTTCAGTCAAAACAATGTTCATACAACAATAACAGGGCAATCCACATAGGACGTCAGTAAACTCACGACGTATAAAGTCAATGAGTCTTGAAACAGCCGTTGACGTTTTTCTTCATTATTTATTGTGGACGCCACAGTGACAAAATGGTTACGTAAATGTGTAGGCACATCAAACAGTCATTATCACAGCAACATTCAATACAGCAATAGACGGTAGACAGCATTACAATGATGAGTCAGATGCATGTTATATTTCATAGTGCTGTAAATGTAGTCAGGTGGAAAACTCCATCCTTTTCTATAACAGCCAGGAGATAACCAGATGTATGAGATCAGTTCACTCTCCTTAGTTTGACTTCAGCAAGACAGACACGTCTGCCGAAGTATAAATAATGTCCTCAAAAATATCCTCTAGATAATAAAGGTTTTCCAAACCTAGTTCATTTAACAAAGTAGCAAGTAATGGTCCTTGGTACATGCATCAACCGATGCAGTACAATGCAGCGACATGTGAGCTGGGAAAGAACATCTCGTGACGACGACTTTCGGAGACAGGCTATGAATCGAAATCGCTCACGACCCAAAATCGATAGAGTTAATGAAAAAGTCAATTTACCTTGCTTTCATGAAATACACAGAAATATCACGCCTCCCGACATGTGGGAAAACACTAGAGGTATTATCTCGAATAAACGAAATATCCATTAAGAGGACTACACATCCCTGACAGAACAAAAAATAGCGGAGATCCCCTCTTCAACGAGGCATCTCTTTCGCCATTCCAAATCGCTCACTCCACTAGTGGTGGGCGGAAACCGATCGACCAAGAAGCAAGACAAGTCATGCGCAGTCCAGCGCAAAATGACCACAGCTCAAACTTAACTGCATTCGATACCAACGCGAGAAGACAAATGCTTACCGAGAAAAGTGACTATAAATTTCAAGCAGTTGTTGCCCTTGCGTTATAAAATAGATATTGTAAAAAACGATGTTGCGAGAATTTATCACGCAACATCCACCATCAAAATTGTGATGTCCTTTCTTCTCTATTTATCCAAGACATTTTTAGTCTAGTTAAATTCTTTTTTCACAGATTCTTCTTAAATTTGCGATAGAAATTCGAAACACCGTGCCATTGTCGTGTAAGATGGCTGTATAGTTGCTAAGGACGTAGAGTGTCCTGCTGGTAGCATCACGCTGCGGACGAACCACATGACGTCACAGTAGGAGTTTAAAGATGGCCGCCCCACTAGTGACATGCACCAAAGAGGAGCAGCGTTCTGTTATCCGTTTTTTTAGCAGCGAAGGGGTGAAACCTATAGAAATTCATCGGCGAATGGTTTCATCTCCAGTAATAATTCTCGCTGGGAAACCATCACCTTCTGCTCCAAAGCGCCGCAAACGTTCTTGATAGGAATCAACACGTCGTTGTTTCAATTCTGGAGTAGGCTGCCGTGGCACCCACCTTGCAGAGACTTTGTGGAACTGGAGCACATCATGGATGATGTGGTGTGCTGAACCTTGACTGATGTCCAGAAGTGCGGCTATTTCATTCACAATCACTCGGCGATTTTCCATCACGGTGCGTTCAACTGCTGCAATTGACCCTGGGGTCACTACTCGGTGTGCCTGACCCGGTCTAGAACAGTCTGTCACAGAACTCACGCTGTTTCGGAATTTCCTACTCCACTCGCACACTTGCTGGAGTGACAGGCATGCATCACCGTACTGGGCCTTCCCGGGGCTACGGGGAACGTGCTCCTTCGCCGAAGACCTCAGCTAATGGTAAGAGTAAAATTGGTTGCAGAAAAAGAGGTAGGGGAGAAGAGGAGGGAGAGACGGAGAAGAGCTGGCAAAAGGAAACTTAGGAGTAAAGCTGACAAGGCTATCACTTAAATATATACGTGTAGGCTACTGGAACTGCCACAGCGCCAATCAACGAGCGGCTATAATTTTAAAAAAAAAAGTCGTGTATGATTTCGACATCCTCATGCTCCAGGAAAAAAATTTAAAAGAGCAAGTCAGCATCAATTGCCCAGGCTATAAATGCTACACAAATCCGAGTGGGCCTTGCAGACGAGGGCAAGCTATATATGTAAAGAAAGAGCTCCGTCATAAGTGGTTGGATACCTGTGCCATGATGACGTAGAACTGCAAGGAATCGAACTGACTATCGAACTTGTCAAGAATGGCAAGTCTTCAATTTATATGTCCACGTCGATCACCTTCCAGGAAAGGGTAATTGGGATTTCCTGGCGGAATTGTCGGAGGAGCCTATCAAAAGATGCTTAATGTCAGGTGACGTTAACGTTATATGTAAGGAGTGGGGAAACATCACTGACAATAGACAGGGCATGGCTTTGAGCCGTGCCCTCATCAATACGAACCTTGCTATCTTAAATTATGGCCGTCCAACAAGACTGGTGAATAAACCAGGGTATATTGATGGTGTCATTGATCTGGCATTCATCTCTAATGTTGCTGCCACCTTAGAAAGTTGATATACTGCCGTAGGGGAATGAAGTCTCTAACATTTTACTATACTAGATCCAGCATCGAGAGGTGGGGTGACCAGTTCCCTTCTTCGCTGCCTTTTTCTTCCCTAATTCAAGAGCAAAGTCAGGTATCCATTTACAGCTGGGTATACTGGAGCGTGATGATACCGTGAATCGAAACCGTTACTTTAGCTGCGAGAGACCAGTCAATCGGACAATCTATGATATATATATATATATATATATATATATATATATATATATATATATATGTGTGTGTGTGTGTGTGTGTGTGTGTGTGTGTGATAGGGTGGGCGAGATGATGATGATGCTATTGTGATATGTTATCACCTTCTTGCACACTTGCAACCGACCCGATCAACAATAAAACTCTTGATTCTAAGGCAGAGGCTGTATTTATTTATACAACCCATTCAGTGACAAAGAGCATACTGAAGCAAACATTAAACAAATAAACCAACAAACAAAAAACCCAGCCAGTGCTCAGTTGCTAATCGTGTCATGTCTTTGTTCTTCTACCCACACAGGGCGTGCCTAACTTCGTTTCTCACTCGTCTGGGCGGCTCTTGAAAGAATAAAGCCTTTCGCAGGCTTGCACTCTCTTTATATAGGCCCTCGGGCTAATCACTCAAAGTGAAGTAGGAGCAATCTTACTCAAGGTAATGTACACAGTACACAAAAACTGAGACAGCGAGTGAGGCGGATGAATCTAAGAAGATCAACGGCTCACAAAGCGAAACAGCAAAGTGTGTTGCGCACTAGAGGCGTGTCGGACAAAGAAAAAGGCAATGGCTAGCCACCGTGGAAGAGATTCGGGTCTTACCATGAACGTCCTAAAGAATGTAATGGAATCGCAACAAAAAGATAACAAATTATATTTAGAGAACTCTTGGTCCCCTGGGGAGAAATCTACTGTACATAACAATAGGGAAGAGCCAACTCCTCTAATGAGTAAGGAAGTACATAATGACGAGTGTTCCTCATATTCTTTTGAAAGGGAGCATTCTGAGAAAGACCACCTACAAACTAGTAGGAGGAGCCTAAAAATAGGAACATTGAACGTTAGAACTCTAAACGGAGGAGGAAAGCGAGATAATCTCATTTTAGAGGCAACAAATATGAAACTTGATATACTGGGAGTTGCAGAGGCAAGATTATTTGGTGCAGGCTACATAAAAGGAGACCAATACACGAGTATACACGCTTATACACTCACGAGGAGAAAAACACGAAAGAGGAGTAGGAATGTTAATAAATACGGAATTAGAAAAATGTGTATGTGGATACTAGACACACAATGACAGAATGATGTTACTGAAAATGAGAGCAAAGCCATTTGACATATCTATCATACAAACATACGCGCCAACTAAAGAACACAGTGAAGAAGAAATAGAGGAATACTATGAAGAGCTACAACACACACTTAAACCACTAAAATCTACAGATGTGTTGATATGAATGCAAAAATAGGAAAAGGAAAATACATGAAAATAGTAGGACTAGGGAAAAGAAATGAAAGTGGAGACAGACTTATCCAGTTCTGTGAAGAAAACCAACTGGTTATATGTAATACCTTTTTTGAACACCAACCCAAGGAAACTATACACATGGAAAAGCCCAGGCGATTTAACAAGAAATCAAGTTGACTTTATCATGATAAAACATTGATTTAAAAACAGTGTCCAAGCGCAAAGACACATCTTGGCACTGACATAAATTCAGATCACAATCCGGTGGTCATCAAAGTAAATATAAAGCTGAAAAAAGTAGGAAACAGAAGAAAGGAGGAACCCCAGATAGAAATATCAGCACTGAAACTACGAGATATAAAACAAAAATATCTTGTCGATGTCAAAAAGAAGTATGAACAGTTACTGACAGAAAGCATGGAACAGTACAGAAGAGAAAACCCAGAAGAAAAAATAGCCGCAAAATGGGAATGTTTAAAAACAAGCATACAATCAGCAAATGCAAATTTACCTAAAGAGGAGCCTAAGAAAAATCAAATTTGGATGACAGATGACATCTTGAATAAAATGGCAGAAAGAAAGAGAGCAAAAAACTCTCCAGAATATAAAACAATAGACAAAGACATACGTACTATGTGTAGACAAGCAAAAGAACGGTGGATAGAAACAAAATGCAAGGAAATAGAAGACATGGAAGCAAAGCACATGACAAGAGATAAAAAAAGTTAGTTGCTTATCCTTTACAGGACGTGGCAATCAACCCCAGCTTTTATTGGCTGTTTGTGATTTTTCTAGGCAATTTTTATGTTCAGTAGTTTGCCATTGCTTTCTGAACGGTACGGCGCTTATACCATTGTTAAAAATCCACACAAAGCGATCTGCTACCAAACCGCCTGCAGCAGGTTTCGAACCTGGTATATCTGGATTATGAAACTGCGTTCATATCCATTAGGCCACAGACGCCGACTACAAGAGATATGCATGAAGAAATAAAGAAATTATCAAATAGGTCGTGGTTTGCCCAAGGAGGAGGCTGTATCAAGAACAAAAATGGTGTAATCTTACTTGATGAGAAAGACATATAAAAAAGATGGGCAGAGTACGCAAAAGAACTATTCGAGGACAACAGAGGTAAAAAACCATCACCAGATTCTAATGAAGGCCCAAGCATTCTCAGATCAGAAGTAGAGAATGAAATACATATGATACAAAAATGAAAATCAGCAGGCATGAACAACATAAAAATTGAAATGATAGAAGCCATGGAGAGCTGTGGTATAGAAACGATCACAGATCTATGCAACGATATATACAATACAGGATATATACCACATGACATGAAGACATCAGCATTTATAACATTGCCCAAAAAAACCTAATGCAACAGAAAGTTCAGACTTCAGAACAATCAGCCTGATGAGTCATGCAATTAAAATACTGCTCAAAATCATTCAGGAAAGAATAAAAAATAAGGTAGACAGCGAAATCCAAGAAGAGCAGTTTGGTTTTAGACGGAACAGCGGAACAAGAGAGGCAATATTTTGCCTAAGAATATTAGCGGAAAAATATCATCATCAGCTGCCATCTCCACAACGAAGGTTGGCTGTAATGGATCTCCAACGTCTTCTGTCTCTTGTCTTGATTGTGCACTCTGATAGACTCTTTCCTGTCCATCTCTTGATGTTATCTTCCCACTTATAGCGCTGTCTTCCCCTTGCACGTTTGCCTTCACCTCTCCCTTCTATTATGGTCTTCTGCAAGGTGTTATGCCTTTTTATCTGGCCAAAGTATTTTAGCTGCCGAACTTTGATCTCCCTCATTAGTTCTCTTTTCATACCTAGATTTTCTAGGACCTCCTTATTTGTTTCTTCTCTTTCCATGAGATACGCCCCATTCTTCTATATATCCACATTTCAAGAGCCTCAATTCTTTCTTCCAAATGCTTATTTTTCACATGGACATGTTTCTGCACCATACAGAAATGCAGAATATATATAACACTTTATGATTCTCAGTTTTAATTTGTGAGATAACTGTTTAGATGTCAGTATATGTTTCATGTTGTTGAATGTAACTTTTGGCCATTCCTATTCTCTTCTTGATTTCTGTTTCACATCTGCCATCTTCTGTTATTATATGACCAAGATATACGTAGCTCTTGACTTGTTCCAGGATTTTCCCATTTTACGCTTATCTTTAATGTGGGTTTATCGTCTGTTTTGCTAATTATCATAGTTTTTGTTTTCTCAATATTAATGTCGAGTCCATATTCATGACTTATACTGTTCACTTGCTTCACTAGTTCTTGTAACTCCTGTTCGCTTTCAGCTAACAACACGGTATCATCTGCATATCTAAGGTTGTTTATTGACCTTCCACTGATGTTCAGTCCTGGTATTTCCGCAAATGTGCTTATAGAACACTATGCTAGTGAATATCACTTTGATGTCCCTGCAGACAGGATTAACGTTATTATAAATGAACAGATAAGTCAGGAGAACACAAAGATTGCACCAGAAGATTAGAGGCCACTAAAGAAAAAAAAGCCACCACGAAAAGATGGGATAACCAATGAAATAATAAAAGGTCTATTTCACAAAGGCAAAAAAGAAGCTTCTGGCAGTCCTAAACTGCAGCTGGAAAAGAGGAATTATACCACAGGCATGGAAGTGTCACACACACACACACACACACACACACATATATATATATATATATATATATATATATATATATATATATATATATATATATATATGTAAATAGATCCTCAGGAATCCGACTACTTTGTTTCCTCATTAGTATTTACGTTTTGCAACGCAAAACCCACGCTGTCTGTGGACCAACGCTGTCTGTGGACTGACATTTTAGACACGCCTATTTTCCCGTCTTTCTTGCGCTAACGGTTTGTTTACCTATTATTCGCATCATGCCCGATGGTGGGGGGGGGGGGGGGCGAACCGGTCTGTTTAACAGAATTCTAACAGGAGCTGACATGTCAATCATCGGGAAGTGACAGAAAGCACGTGAGAAAACTGATCAGACTAAGCAGCAACTTCAAAGGCGATTACAATATTTCCCGGTCATCTTTGATGTCCGACATTTTCAGGGGAATTAAGCATTTGATCTAAAATAAATGTGAGATAATCAAGACGGTTCGCTCGCAAGAGATAGTTCTCTGCAAGGGGGAGCAAATCCTGTGATGTCGTACATACAGGGAGAAAACCGCTGGTATATGAAGCCTTTGTTGTCGATTGGCAACGGCGAACAGAGGGACCGTAGAATTCTTTATCTCGGGAATGAAGCTTCTTGATTTCCCTGGCCAGGACGAAATTCGCATCCTTTAGAAATAATTACACCCTTTCTGTATATATTCTGCGTGCACTCCGTAGTCAGTTTATCAGTCGCTCAGAAACATTTGGACAATCTAGCTCGCCATTCTAGAGCCATTGTAAAAAGTGGATTATTAGATTTTGTGGAGATTGTTTCATATTTCTGATTGTGGTAATATTTTAAGTTGTGCTTAAGTTTTAAATGTGTTAACAGTTTTACTATTTGTTTCACTGCTATTCCCTAGCGTTAAAACTAGAGAAATAGGAACGCGCAGATATCCTTTTATCAGTGGTTCAGAAATGTAAAATCCATCAACCATTTTTCGCGAAGTATAATGTTAAAAGTGCCAGAGTAGTACGCGCATTATATTTCTTTGCGTGTAAACTGTTTTAATGACTAGTGTTCATATCACGTGTTAAAAACGATAGACGTCAACCACCAAATAGCTAGTAATGACCAGCGATATGCGTTAAATGAGTCTTAATTAAATTAACCCTGATATTGTGCGTTGAGTGTTTACTGGGAGGGGAAAGGCGCATACCTGACACCCAAACAGTATCCGCTGAAGCGAAGCGCGATAGGTTAGACTAAGATACCGTGTGCCTTTTAAGTTAATTAGAGGACGGAGAGGATCAGAGATCACACTACGCGTGATAACATAGTATTGTCATTTTGGGTTAAATTGTTTTGTTTCTTCCTAATTTAGGCTCGATCAAAAACCTTATAAGCTTATAAGCTTATAAGCTATCAGTGACATTATTGTTATTATTGGGTCTTCGATTTTGACCTGTGCGGTCCACTTTCTTCATTCATGAGAGAGGCCAAACTAAAAACAATAATAATAAAATGTAACCTGGACTTGTACAATACCAGATTTTCCTATCCAATTTTATCAGCCCGCTGTGGCAAAATATATAACATTTTACTCGACCTATGACAGACGGTTTTCTCAATTGGATTATACCCTGGGGAATTCACTGTTTTTTTCATAACCGGCACTCAACTCAGAGAAAAGCCGATAGGATTATCATTACCAGTATGCATCACGTAACAGTTGTCTCAACAACCAGAGGTTAGACAGTACAGGAACAATTTTTTCTTTCTATAACTGTGACAGTCCCGGATACACCTTACTTCAACCACTATATGCGGTGGTACAGGACTCATCTAGAAAAACAATTAACGCACCAATTCTGGCGATTACCTTGACATTATTATTAAGTACTAAGGCTAGTCTGAGGCCAGATTTGGCAATCAACCTGACACGATAGGTTCTACTATTGTTAGTGGTTATTTTCCAAGAGACACCTACGCCAAGTACGGGGTAAGCGAGTATGTTTGTGGCCACAGAATGACAGAGTGAAAAACAGAGAGAGAGAGAAAAATATTTTCCTTTGTTACAATCATTATACTAACTTCTCTTTTTTTATCTCACTGAACTGAATATTTACGGGATAGCTTAACTAGGAAATTGTTCTTTTCTTTACTGAATATTCCATACCCTAATGCTAACCTTTAACCTTTGGGTTTATTAACTTCTTTTGTTGATCTTTCTTTCTTCACAAGAGGGGGAGGGCATTTTATGGGGTTATTTTCCCATACCTGTAATATGATTTATTGATATATATGTTTGATGTTGTGAGCAGTTTAATTGATAATAAACTTAAACAAAACCCCTACCCATATCTATCATCCATAGTTTTTCACGTCTGTGCGTATTCGTCACATAATTGTGTGTGTAAGTATGTGGGTGCAGTGAAACTTATATTTGATATAAGGAAAGTTCGTCTGGCTACAATATAGTCATAGATAGGCTGGATTAGAGAAACTACTCACTCCAGAGACTGACCTTCCTCTTACACTATCACCTCGTGAAAATGTATTTCTTACACCTTTAATCTCACATAATTACCAATATCATCAATGGTACCTATACCTTGTAGCGGTATGGCAGCTTGTGTACCCTGACAATCCCCAGAGCTATGCCAGTGGGAGTTTTACTCCTGGTAGGTTCAACCAAGCTGGACTGGTCTGCGTGGGTAGGGGTCAGACAAAAGCTGGTACCCTGGTCCTCCAGGTTGGGGGTTTTAGCACAGGGCCGACACCCCTGTCTGTGTAAAAAATCGCACATGTTACGGAAACAGCAGTAAATGAAAAAACTTTGATGCGGGACGGACATCCGGAGTCTCAGGCTCGTATGACTGACAGTGGTGAAAGCCGAAAGGAAGCCACTGGCATGAAAACGGATGCCCAGACCGCAAAACACGAAACCAGAATTGGTTTTTGGAATGTCAGAACTATGAATATGGCAGGAAAGCTGAGACAGATCACAGCAGAGATGAGGAATTACAAACTACATATCCTGGGAATAAGCGAGAGCAGATGGACAGGGATGGGGAGAATAAAAACAGCTACAGGGGAAACAGTACTTTATTCTGGTAGAGAGGATGGTCAGCACAACGAAGGTATAGCCATTATCCTTAAGAAAGGAATGGAAAGGTCTCAACTGGAATGGAAACCCATTAACAACAGACTAATAAGAGGAAGACTGAGAGGGAGATTCACCAACACCACAATTATACAATGCTATGCACCAACAAACGACAGCGATGAAGAGATCAAGGACGAGTTCTATCAACAGGTACAAAAGGAAATGGAAACTGTACCCAGGTACGATCTTATTATAGTAATGGGAGACCTAAATGCGAAAGTTGGAACATACAATAATTATAACGAAAGAGTAATGTGGAAATGCGGCAGTGGAACAGTAAATGAGAATGGGGACAAATTAATAAGCTTCTGCAGTTTTAACAACCTGGTCATCGGAGGAACACTTTTTCAACACAAAGAAGTGCACAAGTTAACATGGGAATCACCAAACGGACGAGACAAAAACCAGATAGATCACATAATGATCAATGGCAGATGGAGACATGCACTACAAGACGTGAAAGTAAGAAGAGGCGCAGATGTGGGAAGTGATCATCACCTAGTAGTAGCAAGACTGAAGGTGAAACTCAGAGCTGCAGGACCAGTTGCAGTCAAACAGAAAAGATATAACATCACGAAACTTAAGGATCCCCTCACCAGAAAAGCGTTCGTGGTCGACGTAAAGAGACGATATCTGATTACCAAAAGCCAGGAAAGAACAGAGACCGACGATGTCGACCAGAAATTCAACATCATCTCAACAATATACAAAGAAAGCAGCAAGTCATGCTTGGGATTCCAGGAAAGAAAGAGCCAAGACTGGCTAACACCAGAAACACTAAACACCATAGCGAAGAGAAAGGAAATGAAAAGAAAGAAAACAGAAGCTAAGTCTCCCAGGTTAAAGGCAATATATAGTGAACAGTACAGTCAGCTGGACAAGGAAGTAAAACGTCAAACCCGTGCTAACAAAAGGACATTTCTGGATGACCTTGCAAGACAGGCAGAAGAGGCAGCACTGAGAAATGAACAAAGCACAGTTTATAAAATAACTAAAGCTATCAGTGGAAAACGAGGTGCAAACAACATAACGTTAGTAAGAGACAAGCAAGGAAATCTCATCACCACAGAACAGGGGCAGGAAACAAGATGGGCAGAGCACTTCAGAGAAACACTGAATAAGGAACCACCAGAGACTCAGCTGAATGTTCCTGAGGCTGAAAGCGACTTAGACGTAAATACAGACATTCCACGAAAAGAAGAAATTATCACAGCTATCAAAGGGCTAAAAAATGGAAAAGCGCCTGGTCACGACAATCTAAATGCTGAGCTATTCAAGACAGACCCTGAACTGGCGGCAGAACTATTGGAACCACTATTTGCACAAGTCTGGGAAACTGAGACAACACCAACAGAGTGGAGTAAAGGAATAATTGTCAAATTGCCCAAGAAGGGTGACCTTGCAGACTGCAACAACTGGAGAGGAATTACCCTCCTCTCAGTTCCCAGCAAAATACTAGGCAGGATAATCATCCAGAGAATTTCAAAAGCAGTTGACCATAAACTGAGGAAAGAACAAGCGGGCTTCAGAAAGAACAGAAGATGTGCAGATCATATATTTGCCCTCAGGAACATTATAGAGCAGTGCTCAGAATGGCAGAGACAGCTGTACATTAACTTTGTTGATTTTGAAAAGGCTTTCAACAGCATACACAGGGACAGCCTATGGAAAATTTGGGGCTTGGGGAATTCCCAGCCGCATTGTTTCCATTATAAAAAGCCTCTATTCTAACTTTACGTGCAGTGTTGGATTGAGTAATGTAACTTTCGAAGTGAAAACGGGAGTACGACAGGGATACCCCTTATCAACAACATTATTTTTGACAGTCATAGATTGGGTGATGCGCCAGACAACAGAGGGCAGTCCAAGAGGAATTAGATGGACGTTTTCTACTCTGGAAGATTTGGAATATGCAGATGACATTGCACTACTCGCGCAAACACATCAACACATTCAAGACAAAACCGATAGACTGAATAAGTACGGCCAGCAGGTTGGCCTGAACATCAATTTGAAGAAGACAGAGGTCATGACACTAAATGTGGGCAATCCTGAGCCAATAACAGTAAGGAACCAGAAGTTAGAACAGGCAGACACATTTACTTACCTAGGAAGCATAGTAACACCTGACGGCGGAACAAGCAAGGTCATTAACAACAGAATGAATAAAGCGAGAACAGCCTTTGCTGTTCTCAACAACATTTGGAAGTCTTCCCAGTACAGCACAAACACCAAATTAAGACTGTATGAGAGCTGTGTACTTTCTGTGCTTCTCTATGGTGCGGAATGTTGGAGAGTAACAGAGAAGGAAATGTCGAAACTGTCCTCCTTCCACACAATCTGCCTAAGGAAAATTCTCCGAATCTTTTGGCCAAACACCATCAGCAACCAAGAACTACTTATTCGGAGTAACCAGGAGGACATGCACACCATCATAGCTGGCAGACGCTGGAGTTGGGTTGGCCACGTCCTCAGAAGGGACCCTGATACCATCACAAGAACAGCTATGCTATGAACCCCCGAGGGAAAGCGAAAGAGAGGCCGACCAAAAACAACTTGGCGGAGAACTGTGGAAGCTGAGATGCAAAGAATGAACCACAGTTGGGGCACTGTACGAAGGATGGCCGCCGACCGAGCAAAGTGGAATCAATTTGTTGCTGCCCTACAAGACGCCACCAGGCGTGATGGCCGCTGACTGCTTTGACGGTTGGTGGTTATGGATCAAAGAAGAAGAAGAATTACCAATATCACCTTTGCTCAGACCGGACCATAAATATTTTAGACCTATCTTTAAAAATTTACGACAGGAAGGAAGCCATGCTGATACCTGCTCCAAAGAAAAACAAAATGACAGAACAAAATGGCTACAGATAAATCAGCCTACTTAGTTGTGTAGGTAAACTGATGGAGCGCATGATAAATACCAGACTGATGTGGCACCTAGAAGAAAAACATATTTTAACCCCACACTAAGCAGGATTCAGACAACACAGATCCATTGAAGATCACCTCAGGAACACCTCAGAAACTGAAGATGCCTTCCAAGAGAAAAAGTATACGGTCGTGGTTTGGGTAGATTTGGAGAAAGCATTTGACAAAGTATAGAAAGAGGGACTGAAAGTCAAGCTGCAAAGAAGTGAAGTGTGTGGGAGAATGTACAAATGGATTGGCCACCACCTTGAGAATAGAACCACCAGAGTACAGCTGCCTTATTTGCGATGACTTAGCCCTATGTATCTCTGAAGAGTATATTACTACTGCAAACATTTGTAGGAAGCCCTAACATCACTGGAGGAGTGGGCCAGATCATGGTTAAATAGATAAATGGAAAACAACATACACAGTATTCTATATCTCATATAACTACAGAGATCCAAACTAGTGCTAAATAGGAAGAAATTATGCCTGGATAAAAATCCGAATTACCTAGGCATTACCTTTGATCGTGGTTTCTTGAAAAAACCAGATAGAAAGAAACCAGAAAAGGGCAAGACAAAGAATGACAGTCATGAAAAAACAGATGAGGATGTGCTAAAAAAGCTATACAAAGAGCGAGTGAGACCAGTCCTAGAATATGGCATTGCAGCATGGGCAACAGCAGCTAAGTCAAACTTCGATAAAATTAATAGACTCCAAAATCAAGCAATTAGAATCATAACTGGAGGCATGAAGACAACACTTATTAAAGAACTCGAAAAGATTAACACATTCAACCAATGGAGGATAGAAGAGATAGCAGGGCACAAAAACAAGCAGAGAAATTCAGGAGACTACCAGATCACCCAATGTAACACAGAATAAATGTTCTTGGCAGGGGAAGACTCAAGCAAAGCAACTTTGTAGAATCAGCGAAAACAAAGATGAGAGCAGATCCCATAAATATGATATCAACAGCTAAATCCATCTATACTGCACACAAGCTCCCAGCTTGGAAACAACAGCGCTTCCCAAAAATGATAGAAAACATTCCTGGCATTGAGAGAAAGAAGAGCCACACTACAACAGAGAGAAGAGCCATTGTCGGGCTTAGATAGGTTTTAAAGTTATTTAAGGTCCCGCCTGAGTATAGAGGATGGTAATAATACGTGAGAAGTAAAGGTGTAAGAAAATAGATTTTCACGAGTGGATAGTTTAAGGAGAAGATCTGTCTCTGGACTGAGTAGTTTCTCTAGTCCAGCCTATCTATACGACTATAATTTAGTATAAGACAATCTTGCACCTCCCTATATCTAGAAATATAAGTTTACCTAAACACTCACACACAGCTATGTGACAACAAAACACACATACATGAAAAACTATGGTTAATTGGGTATGGGTCTGACCAATACACAAAGTTTAGTTCTATAGTTGTTTATTATCATTAAACTTTACAACATCGAATATATAAAAGAGATCAAACAAATCAAAATTACATACATAGAAAATTAACAAAATACATGTGCCCTCCCTCTATTGAGAAGAAAAAACCCAACAAGTTAATAACCCCAAAGGTTAGCACTATATTATAGCATAGATAGTAAAGAAAACAAAGTTCATAATAAGCAAAGTAAACAATTTTAAAAGCAAAATAACCAGTTTGGTAAGGCTACCGTAACAAGAAAATATTCAATCTCTCTCTCTGTCATACGTGGCCACGCTCTCGCTCCTTGCCTAATCTTGGTGATATTTCCTGGGATATACAGTTGTCCTGAATATATTTATCGATATTGATAATGTCAGTGTTCAGTGCCAAATTTGGCCCCAGTCCAGCCTTGACGATAACTTTATAAAGTGGACGCTAAGTTTGGTGGTGTACTTCTGGATCAATAATGTCACCTCGAATAGTTAATGTAGAAAAAAATCGAGATCTTGTGTTCACTGCAAAGAATGGACAAAAAAATACTTCTAGTATTTACTAAAACAATGTTACTGATGGATGATGGTAATTGAATGATTGGTAAATCCTATCGGCTGGCAAAAAAAAAAGTGTTATATATATTCTGCATTTCTGTATGGGGCAGAAACATGGACGATGTATAAGCGTTTGGAAGAAAGAATTGAAGCTCATGAAATGTGGATATATAGAAGAATGAGGCGTATCTCATGGAAAGAGAAGAAAACAAATAAGGAGGTCCTAGAAAATCTAGGTATGAAAAGATTACTAATGAGGGAGATCAAAGTTCGGCAGCTAAAGTACTTTGGCCACATAAAAAGGCATAACACCTTGCAGAAAACCATAATAGAAGGGAGAGGTGAAGGCAAACGTGCAAGGGGAAGACAGCGCTATAAGTGGGAAGATAACATCAAGAGATTGGCAGGAAAGAGTCTATCAGAGTGCACCACCAAGGCAAGAGACAGAAGACGTTGGAGATCCTTTACAGCAAACCTTCGTTGTGGAGATGGCCGCTGATGATGATCAGCTGGCTCTGTGGTGAGTGCCGATTTTGAAACAGCGCAACTTTCTGGATAAATCCGCAAAAGTCAGATATTGATTTTATTTCACATACCACTCCCGTGTGCTGATAAATTGGAAAAATAATCTGGGTATTGATAGTCCAGTTAAAATTAATAGTTAAATGTTTATTTGTCTTTTAGCCAGTCCTGTTCACAACTGAACTTGGGGACTCGTAAGCCACGAAAAAGACAACATAAATCCAATCAGTAAATGGAGACAATAATAAAGAAAAACCGCTGGCCGCTCTGTCAGGTCTGCGAGAAATAAACAAGACATTATGAAAAAGAAATGCAAATATTCTATATGTACACGGACGGGGACAAGACGATCTCTTTCCCACTCCTGCTTAAAGTTAAAAAGCACACGGTGACTTTATTTACAACTTTACGGTCAGCTTTTCGCCCGCGCTGCACTTTCAGGTTCGGATCAAGGTATGCACCTTCCCGCTCCTCTGCGCGCGCGTTAACGATCAGCTCACACTGTCAGCTATTGTTTAATTACCCCTACGCGCACTTACAAATATCGTCTGTCGTTAATAGTTATTTTATTGTCGGCGCCTGTTAGTTTAGTCATAAGGTATAAACAATAGTCACTTACTATAAAACACAAAATGAAATAAACGTTAATCCTATTCGGTCACTAAAGTCGCGCTTAATCAGTCAACTAAACCGTATCTTCTGGTGTGAGAAGCGGGTGATGGAAATTACATTCTAACTGCACCTCTGGCAAAGAAAAATAGTTACGCGTTATTTATTTCACTAGTTTTAACGCTAGAAAATCACAGTGAATTATAATGGTAAACTTAACACATTAAATCACGTAAATGCTAATTTCTATTACCACAAATCAGAAATGAAACAATCTCCACGAGATGCTATTAACACACTCCCACAATGGTTCTAGAATAACGTGCTTAGATTATCCAAAATTCTGAGCGACAACTGATTAGTGAGTTTAAGGAACCACTGTTTATATATACTGAAGCACATTAAAAACGCACCACTATTATATATATACTGATGCCAAGAAGCTGGAAAAAAAGTGTGGGAATGGATTTTCCCCGTGTTTGTCATGAGGTAGAGAGCGAATGGCTGCTGGAATGGAAAGTGCATGATTCAACCCACGGATGTGTGTACAGACTACACGAAAACAATGAAAGTTACACGTGCAACACGATTCCCAACAGCTATGACCCTAAAAATGCGTACGCGTTGTGGCAGTATACTCGGTATAAAAAGGCCGTTGAGACAAAACACCCAGTACATGTGCTTGAAATGCCACGACTATCTGAAAACGACCGCCAACGAGCCATTGGTATGTTGGAGACCGGAATGAGCTCGCGGGCCATTGCCAGAAGGATGAATTGCCACCACAGCACAATTGTACGTCTCAATGAACGTTACGGAACCACTGGCAGTGCCCGGGATAGACTTCGGAGTGGCCAACCACGAGTTACTACCCCTGCGCAAGATCGTCATATTGTGCTGAGTCACCTAAGGAATCGTTCTCACCCGGCAAGTCAAACAGCAAGAGCAATAGTGGGTAGACGTGGGCAAGTCTCTCGAATGACAGTCATACGACGACTCAGAGATACAGGCCTTACTGCAATACGTATTTTGGGAAAAACTTGACTCACAGACATCGTCAGCAGCGCCTGCAATGGGCAGAGCAGCATGTCAGATGGACTAGACTGCAGTGGAATGCTGTCCTATTCACAGACGAAAGCAGATTAAATATATCCTTTGCTGATGGACGTATGCGGATTTGGCGACGGTGTGGAGAGCGCTTTGCAGATTGCTGTGTTAGTCAGCACAACCGATTTGGAGGTGGCAGTATTCACATTTGGGGAGGATTCAGGTTTCACCATCGCTTACCTCTTCACGTCTTCCGTGGAAATGTTAATGCTGTGACATATCGAGATGAGGTTCTGAATGCATTGGTTGCTCCTACGTTCACAACTTATCCAGACTTGCAGCTTCTCCAGCAGGATAACGCACGTGCGCACACCGCATGCATTAAGCAGCAATATCTACAGCAGCAGAACATTGTGACGATTGATTGGCCTACCCTATCACCAGACATGTCCCCTATAGAACATCTGTGGGACGAGCTTGGACGCAAAGTCTACAGGCAAGGTTCTCCAGCTAATCTGCAACAGCTCGAAGCTGCTGTTACACGTGAATGGGACTTGATTCCCCGGAATTTCCTTCAGAGACTTGTGCGTTCCATCCGGAGCCTCTGCCAAGCTTGTTTGCAAGCACACGGTGGACATACCAGATACTGAGGATAGTGTGAATGCATTTTTTTATTGGTTGCATTTTTGGTTTTCTCCCTTGCCTGCACAGAATTCAATGAATTTCATAACAATCAAATGTACAAATTAATGACTGCATGGATTCATAGGAAAATGAATAAAGATTCCAAATATGTAAACTTGTAAACACTTATATTTACATTTCACACTCTGTTCCTGGATTATACAGGTGGTGCGTTTTTAATGTGCTTCAGTATATATTCATTGGCTCTCTGATACCTAGTGATGTTAATTTCGCATTAACGTGCGAAAAATAAGAATTCAAAAACCGTGGCCCAGATGAAAGGTCCTCTGAACCGGCCACCGTTTCTCTCGTCGAGCGCTGGTTGACCAACATCAAAAGGCCCTCGTTACGATAACGGGGTTTCTTTCAAAATCGCTCGCGTCTCGAGATGAAATGCTAATCGACGTCAGAGATTTCTCCCGTATCTGAAGATCAAAAGGTTAAGTGTTTTTCCAAAGTGCGGTCTGTCCGATGTCCGATGATTGACAGATCAGCTCGCGTGAGAAACTTTTGTAAACAAACCCTATTCGCCATCAGGTCGCGAAAGTTGGTAAACAGACCCGTTTGTTTACGTCTCAAAGAAAAGAGGCGTGGATTAAAATGAGTAAACGCAGGGTGTTAATGCATGGCTTGCTAACGAATTATAGAACTACGCCGAGGTCACAAAAGGCTGTTGGATACTGTAGGCTATATCTCCATTATACGTCACAGCCATAACCACAGAATACATACATAAACATTGCCCAAGAAAAACCTAGACCCATGCCTACTCAGATGGATCAGCAACAAATGCAAATAAGATGGAGGTGGAGGGGTGTTGCTGAACTTAAGCACTGGTACACAAAAAGGGCTATCAGTGGCAACAGGAAAATTCTCAAACAACTTCATAGCAAAGGCAGAGGTCTTGAAAACTGTAGCATAGGTCCTAATGACACTTGGCATGTGTTTGTTGAAGGATTATGCTCCTTTGGGAGTGTAGGGTTATGATGATGATGGATGTAATTTATTATCTAAGATTTTCTTATTTTTACATAGCAGCTTTTAACAGTTGAGCAAGTAATTTTATAATATAAAAATGTAAAAACAATATTTAAATATTTGTAAATATTAAAATACAGGGCATTGAGAGACAAGTTGCTTTCTTTACAGATGCGCTGTCAGTAATTGCAACACTGAAGAGCCAGAACAATGCACATCTGGATGACCTAAGAGTAGTACTCCACAAACGGAGCCACCAATTCAACCGAGTTGTAGTACAGTGGATCCCATCTCATTGCAACATCTTCGGCAATGAAGAAGCTGACAGACTGGCAAAGGAAGGTGCCTGATACAGGTATAACTTTTGAAGAGGCAAAGAGTTTTATCAGAAGCAGATACAGGACACATGGGAAGCAGAATATCCAGGGCACACAAAAATGATGCATATTACCAGCTCGACAGAAGAGACTAAGTGATAATCTTCAGACTCCGCATGGCCCACAACAGATTAAAATATCACCTATTCAACAAGCTAAGGATAGGAACTACCGACTGTGGCACCGATAAAATAACTGCTGAACATCTGCTTCAAAGATGTTCAACACATAAGAACAGAGAAAGCACATGTGGCCATCACCAGTACCATTCCTGGAAAAGCTCTATGGAGAGAGAAATAGCCTGAAGCTGACCACTGCTATATGTGAACATATTCAAGCTGACGTCTGAGAGTGTACAAAGAAGAAGAAGATAAATCATAGAGCTTTCGTTGGTCATCGAAGTTTAGCTATCTTCTATCGGCTATCTTGACACGTGGTTTTTCAGTCTGCTACATTATTACAGGACATCTTTATTCTGGATTCGTATTTGTGATTTCAGGTTATGATGTAATTTACTAGACAACCTCCATGTTATGTTAATTTTTCCTGAGCATATACTGTCCGTTTTAATCTCAACTGCAAACTGTTTTTAAAATTTAAATGTCTCGGGCCCACAGCACGTGGCTTCGTCTGTTCACTCTCTGTCTAATACTGACACACCTCAACTATAGCACTTCTACGTTAATCACACACACTCATTTTTTATTTTCCATGCACTCGTCCTACCATTTACATCTATAAAGAACGTGACAATATCATGTTACTTCTCATTATCAATCCTCTTTACCATTATATCTCACAATCTCTTGTAAGGCATCATCATTACCCTTTCTTGCGTGTACTCTTTCTCTCCAGACGTAACTACTTATCATGTCTTTTATTTACACTGAACGCGGTTGCGTGACATACCATACACCTACATTGGACAGTCTATGAATAACTGTGTATAACCATACAGTGGAGGAAAGTTGAGAGACACAGAGACAGTATAGATTGGACATTAGTGTGGTAACATTTAATATACTAGATCATCATTTCACTATTCACATCTCATATTTAATTAACTAACTATATTATTTACATCTAATATGTGTGTGTGAATTGTCTTTCACCATCACCACTTTTTATTTTCTAATAACCCTATATCTTTGTCACGAAAGGGTCGTTGTTATTTAAAGTATAAGGTATCCTGGACAAAAAGATGTATCAGATGATACCAGGATAGTGCCAGGTAAGAGACTGATCTTACAAGAAATACCCCTTATTTCTGAAAAGAATAAGGGTGTATTGACATCAAAGGTTAGAATCCAGCTGTATAAACCTCAAAGTGTGATGAGAGTAGATGTCATGAAAGTCTATTTGCTTCCTCTCAAGATCCTCCCTTGATATTATGTGCTATTATTATGGTTTATTATGGCTAATTATGCTAGGGGTACTAACTATGGTATATATATATATATATATATATATATATATATATATATATATATATATATATATATATATATATATATATATATATATATATATATATATATATATAATATGTATCAACAAAACTTAGAACTCAATTTAAATAATTTCAGTAAGTCTGATGGTACATATTTACAATTTATTTACCCTATACCGGTTCTCTTTTCGGTTAGGTAACTTAGAAGTAACTCAAATGTATTTACAGCATAAAATAAATAAACACAGAAACTTTAATTATCAACAGAATCCTGTACTTGTTTCAATTTTTCTACACCGATTAATATTATAATTCAATATAGTTTGTCACTAAGTTGAACTGTGAAGGTAGTAATAGATACATTCTGTCCACAAGGATTCATCATACACTGTATTTTTATCTTTTTATTACGATATATATATTGGTGGTAGAGGCTGACCAGTGGCTTTTCTTTGCCACTTATCTTCTAAATGTATTGGTAGTACCTCTGGTGAAGGAGCTGTCATGCCCTTTTCAGGGCAGCTCGGCCACCTTTGGTCCAAACCTGGCATCCAGCTCTCACCTGTGGCTCCTTGTAGCTGTCAGCATGCGACAGCGGCCACCCCCCGGGCAACGGCTTTGACAGGCCGGCTAAACTAGGTGAGGGTAGCCGACTGGTTACATACCTTCGGTGAGTTATGGTTTGCCTACCCATGCATGCGAAGACTGGATTCGATAGACTGCGCGGATGAAACCACCTATTGGTTCAACGGGCATGACGGCGATTACCAGCAACGCGCTGTGGAGCGTAAGGAGCACGGCGAGGCACGTAGAAAGCCCTGGTCATCCACTGCACCTGACTTCATCTCTAGTCGTCTTAACTTGTCTTGCCACTGGATTCAGATGGACCCAGGCGAGAGAGTGAGGTCGACGAATTGCGCAACTCTTCCTCACTTTAATCCAAATCACTGCGCAAGTCACTCTTTCATCCATTCATCCATCCCCTCACAACAAGTCCTGTGGCGATGGCGAGCGGCGAAGCGGCAGGCGTGGGTACGCTGGCAGTCGTAGTCGCAGACCTACACACAGGCGGCTCAGGCCATATGGTCGTCTTCCACTGATCGGAGCAGCAGTGGGATTCGGCAGCCCCCTGAGTGTCTGAGCAGCCCTCTTTAGGAAAGCACTGCTCACCTCCATGGCATGAGGAGGGGGCTAGAAAAGGTGCCCGAAACATTGCCTGCTCCACCATTACCTAACCAGCTTGCCGCGGTTGGTGGGTACCCTACTTCAGCGGGCGACACATAAGAAAAAGAAAG
Source organism: Oreohelix idahoensis (assembly GCA_024509875.1). NCBI lineage: Eukaryota > Metazoa > Mollusca > Gastropoda > Stylommatophora > Oreohelicidae > Oreohelix > Oreohelix idahoensis. The sequence continues at coordinate 166,779 of JAMPIV010000648.1, read as the reverse complement.
GACAGATTTTCCCCCCTCATTCTAGGCGCATGGAATGTGCGCACTCTCCTTGACAAAGACTTTAACGCAAACAGACCTGAGAGGCGAACTGCCCTGATTGGGAGAGAACTGGCCAGATACAACATTGACATAGCAGAACTGAGTGAAACTCGACTTGCAAGCGAGGGCCAACTTTGCGAAAAGGGTGCAGGTTATACATTCTATTGGAGCGGAAGAGGAACTGAAGAAAGACGAGAAGCAGGGGTTTGATTTGCAATCAAAATTGCACTTGTTGGCAAGTTAGCGGGGCCCCCAAAGGGAATAAATGACCGACTCATGACAGTCAAGATCCCCCTGCTTTATGGAAGAAAACATGCCACCATCATTAGCGCGTATGCACCAACTATGACAAACCAGGATGTCGTCAAGGATACGTTTTATGAAGAACTACATGCAGTCATTGCATCAGTTCCTAAAGCAGATAAGCTAATAATTCTAGGTGACTTTAATGCAAGAGTAGGCTTTGATAACATCTCCTGGAATGGCACTATTGGAAAGTACGGCGTGGGTCGCTGTAACAGCAATGGACTTTTTCTCCTCCAGACTTGCACAGAACATGACCTCCTTGTCACCAACACCATTTTTCGACTTCCTACCGGCAACAGGACCTCCTGGATGCACCCTCGCTCAAAGCATTGGCACTTAATTGACTATGTAATTGTTAGGAAGAAGGATAGGCAAGATGTCCGGGTGACCAAGTCTATGTGTGGTGCTGAATGCTGGACTGATCATCGCCTCATTGTGTCTAAACTTAAAATTCGTATCCAACCAGCCAGGCGCCCTCAGGGGAAGAAAACTCATAAAAGGCTGGATGTCACCAAACTAAAGAAGACAAAAATCAAACAGTCATTTACTGACACCCTAGAAGACCGTCTCAAATCTTTCTCGTTAGACGGACAAAGTGTGGAAACAAATTGGGCAGCCCTAAGTGAGCAGATCTACAACACTGCTACAAAGGTCCTGGGTCCCGCCATCAAGAAACAAAATGACTGGTTTGATTAGAACTCAAATGTTATAAAGAAGATGTTGACTGAGAAACACCATCTCCATAAAGCATATTTAAATGATCCAAAATCTACATCAAAGAAAGACGCTTTCAACAACATGCGTAGAATCGTCCAACATAAACTACGCCAGATGCGGGATTCATGGTTGAGTAATAAAGCAGATGAGCTCCAAGGCTTTGCTGACAGCCATGACTTGAAGAATTTTTATCATGCACTCAAAGCGGTCTATGGTCCAACATCATCAGGATCATTTCCCCTCCTTAATGCAGATGGAAAAACACTAATTACAGACAAGGAAAAAATTCTCCAACGCTGGGTCGAACACTTTAATAATATTCTGAACCAGCCATCATCTATTAACGACGAAGCCATTATCCGCCTGCCCCAAATTCCTATAAATGAAGCACTAGATGATATACCAACTCTGGAGGAAACTCAAAAAGCGATTCGTCAACTTTCTAGTGGAAAGGCCCCCGGCTCCGATTCAATTCATGTTGAGGTTTATAAAGATGGCCGTACAGTTTTGATAGAGAAACTTCACATGATCTTCCAGCAAATGTGGCAGGGTAAAACCATCCCACACGATCTCAAAGATGCGTCAATTATACATCTATATAAACGTAAATGTAATCGCCAAGACTGTAACAATCATCGAGGCATCTCTCTTTTATCAATCGCTGGGAAGATATTCGCCAGAATCCTTTTGAATCGCCTTACGGCTCATCTTGACAAAGGTCTTTTACCTGAAAGTCAGTGTGGATTCAAGCAAAAACCAAGGTCAAATCACACACCATCAGAGATCTTCTGTTTGCTGACGATTGTACCCTTAGTGCTGGCTCAGAGGCTGATCTGCAGCACAGCGTGGATAGATTCTCCGAAGCCTGTGCCAACTTTGGGCTTACCATCAACACGGAGAAAACAGAAATCATGTACCAACCAGCTCCTGGCACAGTTTATACTGAGCCAATCATCAAGGTAAATGGTGAGAAACTGAATGTTGTGAACAGATTCACATACCTTGGTAGCACACTTTCCCAGAACATCGTCATTGATGATGAGGTAAACACCAGGATCTCCAAAGCCAGCAGCACATTTGGCAGACTATACACCAGGGGTCGGCAAACTTTTAGTAGTGTCGTGCCGAAGTAATAATGCAAAGTCCCTCAGCGTGCCAACCTAAGTCCACCATATTTTTATATACAACAATTATTGAAACAATTTTAAAATGATCTTGTATTAACATGTTTCCGATACATTAAATAACGATTCTATTCTTTGTAGATTATTCAATATTTTAATATAAATAGGAACAAATATCAATACAAATATTATGTTTTGCAAAATTTAAGTTCTGAACACATTAGTTTGAAATTTTATAATAAAATTGCCATATGTATATTTTGCTAAGACAGAAAGTCCAATAGTTTGAAGAACAAAACAATTAAATAAACCAAACATAAAACACGTTATTAAAATTTTAATATGAGTAATCATTGATTATTATTGATCTGAGTCATTAATCAATTAATGGGACCCGTGTCCTTGCTTCTCCTTGGTTAATTGTTCAATATCAGGTGTGTATTTTGTCAATTTCAGCTTCACACAGGCTTCTGAATGCACAGGTGTTAGGCGACTTCTCTGTGGACTTAAAACAGCTTTCATGTGTGAGAAAACCTGTTTACATGTATAAGTTGACCCAAAAGCCGAAAGTAGAGCAAATGCAACTTTCTTCAAACAAGTGAACGCTTCAGGCAGGGATGTCCAGCAGTTGAGGATGGCAGCTGACTTTTCCAAGCAGCTTCCTTCAAGAGTTTTTCGCAATTCTACAAATTTTATCGTCCATAACTCTGATGCCTTGAATTCGATGTGTTGCATTTCAAAATTGTCAACATCCATCCACTCGAAAAGAGATAGGTCAAATGGGATGTTAGTATGATCAATTAAGTCGGGCTTGATGAGGTAAGAAAACATGGGCCCGTGAATTTTGAAGTCTTGACCTCGTTTAGCAAACTCTCCTTTGAGCGCTTCAATGTACTTCTGAAGCTCATCTCTGTTGACAGTAAATCGATTTGAATGAGCCTTTACGTTTGGAAAGTACTTGTATGTGTTAGTGGTAATATCTCTGCAAAATATGTCTAATTTTGACGCAAATCCTTTCCAGTGCTCAAAAAGATCAAGTACTGTTTGACCCTGCCCTTGTAAACGCAAGTTTAATTCATTCAGATTTGTAGTTATGTCAGCCAGAAACATCAGCTTGCACAGCCAGTCCTCGTCATTCAATTCCGGGAAATGTTCTTTTTCATCAAGAACACCTTGATTGCTTCTAGACATGATACAAATCTGTTCAAAACATTACCTCGACTAAGCCAACGAACATTGCTGTACAGCGGGAGGTCCGCATATGCGCTCTCCATTTCTTGTAGAAGAGACTAGAATTTCCTGTGGGTCAATGAAGAGCGAGAAACTATGAAGTTAACTATCTCGACAACAGTTTCCATTACATAGTTCAAGGATAGTGACGAAATCTTCGCACACAAACTCTTCTGGTGTATAATGCAATGGAAGCTCAATACTTGACGTCCAATACGATCCTCCAGAAGTTTAACAAATCCTTTGTTCTTTCCGACAAATGCAGGGGCAGCATCAGTAGTAACACAGCGTATTTTATTCATGTTAATGTTCTGATTTTCGAAATAGCTTACAAATGCAGTTATAATGTCCTCTCCCTTGGCTGTACCATCAAAAGGTATCAAGCAGCACAGTTCTTCATAAATACGGTCGTTGTCACAATATCGCGCAACTATATCTAGGCGCGCCACGTCATTCACATCGACCCTTTCGCCAAGAGCGACACTAAATACAACAGCTTGTTGTAACCCGGTTGTTTGTTTTACCGTTACATTTTCAGCCATATCAGTTTTGCGCCTCTCGATTGATCTCGCAGAACCCGGTATTTCTCGAATCCGAGACAGTATTATTTCATTCTTTGGTAAATCACTAAACAAAATTTCAGCACTGCTCAAAATAGTTTCCTTGATGTATTTTCCATCTGTGAAATGTTTGCCCTTCGAAGCCACACACTGTGCAATTTTGTAACTACATTCGGTAGCTTTATTTTTGGTTCCAATTACTTGACATAAAATACTACTTTGTTTTTTGTAGACAGAAACAGACATTTTTATGGCTTCACTTTTCTCCTCAGAGTTTTTAAACATGGACTGATGTTTGGTTTGATAGTGTCTTTGTACACTTGACGTACGGCACACGACACTTTCATAACATAAAGCACAAACAACACGATCCTTTTGTTGTATGAATCCATATTTGTTTGTCCAAAAAGCTTGAAACGAGCGTATATCAAGTTTTTGTCTTTTTTGAGTCATTTTAACGGCACCGTATTACTTAATAAGAACACCAGTTTTCTTGCTGCAGTCAACGGACTGTGCGGGCATGAGTATGCGACAGCCGAGAGAACTGTAGAGGTGGTGGTGGTCGGGAGAGAGGGGAAGGAAAGGACGGAAATATAACTTCGTCGAGGTCAGTCATTGTTGCTCCAAACTCACACTGGGAGTCAAAAACTGCGAGTGAAAACGAAATAAATACGCTCGTCCAGGCGCTAGCCAGACACTATTGCGTAATTATGATATAACGCCTCCGCTTCCCGTCAAAATTCGCTTGAGATTCTTTTCAAGAGTCTCATCCTGCAAATTACGGTAGCAGGTAGACGCCAGACTAGCGGGCGCCGCAAAGTATAACCACTCCCCTTGAAATTCGTTGAAGAATGTTTGTTCTCAGAAACGGTCCGTAAAAACGAAGACTTACGTGCAGTATAGTATGATCGGGCCTTTATTTTGCATCAGATCGCACATTCTTACCTCCAATGTCTAAAAACTTTCGTTTTGAAGGGTTGTAAAAACAGGTAAAAGCTTTAAAAGAATTATATGCTTCTATTTAATTAACAATTCAATTTTTTTTTAAATGAGATCATCTACTGTACAGTATTTTAATTCACTCAGCGTGCCATTGAAAATCGTTCCACGTGCCACGCTTGGCACGCGTGCCGTAGTTTGCCGACCCCTGCTATACACCAACGTTTGGCATCGAAGTGGCATTAGTCTACAGACAAAGCTGAAGGTGTACAGAGCTGCGGTGCTTCCAGTGCTGCTTTATGCATGCGAAACATGGACTGTATACAGGCGCCACGTAAAGAAGCTAAACCACTTCCATACAGTCTGTCTCAGGAAGATAATAAAAATCAAATGGCAAGACAAGATCCCGGATACCGCCGTTCTTGACAGAGCTGGTATCCCTAGCATCCATACTATTCTGATGCAGTCACAGATTCGCTGGGCAGGTCATGTAGTACGCATGCCAGACCATCGACTGCCAAAGATACTTTTTTATGGTGAGATGCAGAAGGGTAAACGCGCCCATGGTGGCCAAAAGAAGCGCTTCAAAGACACGTTAAAGAAGTCATTGAAAACATTTGACATAAACGCAGACATATGGGAAGCTGCTGCGCAAGACCGAACTGCTTGGCGCACATCTATTCGTAAAGGTGCAGCGGCATGCGAATCATCCAGAAGAGCAGCAGCGGAACAGCGGAGACAAGCTAGAAAAGACCGTGAAATAAAACCTTCACATGAAGCAAATTTTCCCTGCCCACACTGTCCAAGATCTTTCAAGGCCCGCATCGGGCTCATCAGTCACCTTCGTACCCATAGAGTAATCTAACATATTCCTAATAATTGGATGAACAGAGTGGTCTTCATCACCCGTGATGGACGAACAACATCTAAATAGAAATCAATCACGCTCCTGCCATGGACGAACACGTCTGTGAATTGCCAGGCAGTGGATGCTGAGTATCTGGCTCCAATGACTTTAAGAGCACTTGCACATCAGAGAAAGTGGATTCCTAATCTTCTGGTAGTTTGCAGGATAAAACCCTCAGGCAATACACACAAGCTGTAACAGGCTGTTAATGGGCATCTAGATCTGCCAGGCAGATGCGGTGGCAAAGTTATATGACTTTTACACTTTTACCGCTCTCTTCTGATCAGCTGTATTTTTAAATTTTGTGGCCTCAATTCAGCCAAGGGCAAGGTCTTATATACTAGCTCATCCGCCGTATTGGATGGCATGGGGAAAAAGGGTGTTAAAAATCTCAAAATGAGGCATAATTTTGCTCTCTGTTCATTAGCAAAATTGTTAATATTCATTATCTTTCTTAATTCTGGCCGATTTTGATCATCTAAAGCTTGAATTATTCTGTGAATTATTCTGTATTGATCTATCTACTAATTGGTTAGTTTGCAAAATGCATTTTAATATATGCACGCTTTAACTAGCTAAATTGGGACTAACCATGATGTAACGAAGCCCTTTCCCTCGATATTTCTATCTTACTATAGCACGTTTCACTAGCTTTGCCCTCAAACAAATGTAATTATCTGATTAACCGTCGAACGGATTAATGCCATTTTTTGCATACGATGGTATATTGGGTTAGACCCAACAAATATATACTTTATATCTGTGCATCTTGTCCAGTTCCCATAAACGGATGAAATCCTTTGATCTTTGTCGGCATACTAATTATTGTGTATCGAGAAAAGAAATTTTACCACTTCATGCACAGATTCTGTGAATTGATTAGGCATAGGCGTGTCTACTATTACAATAATGTGGCCATCACGTTTGCTTATGAATACCTGTTGAAGATGATTTCTTAATAAATGATCTGCATGCGAGATACTCGTGACATGCGCTACCAAACTGGAGCTTCCTTGATCTAATTATTTCAATGGGTATCACCTCTTTGTGGTTCATAAATATCATAATGGAACGTTGCTCCTCTAATGTGCTTGTAAATAACGGTAAGGTCATCTTTAAAGAAATTAAACTTCATCCGAATCATAATCAGATGTCTCTGAGAAATTGATAACACTAGTCAACAAATTTTCAAAAGTTATTTGTACCAGAAATTAAATATACCATTTCTTATTGATTTTGACATGCTGATTTCAAATATCATAATGAAATTCACCAATTGGCTCTGGTTTTTTTTTTAAATGATGAATTTACATTACAGTAATACAAATAATGTATGTTTGTTTAATTCTCTGGGGTGAACAGCTAGTCTTTCTACTTAAGCATTATAAAAATTGTGGTTACATAATCAATTAATTGATATTTCAACATAAAATGATAGAAAAAATAAAAACATTATTTAAAGTTCACATATCATGTTTTAAAAAGGCACATTTGAACCCATTCCGTCATTATTCAGTCGCTGTTCGAGCTCTCTTTGCTTGCTTCTTGTGGTCAATCGATGAGGTGTCTCTTGTCACAGTCCAACAGTAATGAGCAAGCATTGAAGGGCTCCAATTGCCTTGATACCTTGTCTCCATAGCAGCAATGTCCTAGTGAAATCGTTCACCATGCTCATCAATGACCGCTTGTCATGGAATATTCTAATCCACATATATAAATTATTAGGTAAATATGAAGCCTAACAAATAAAATTAATAAAGAAAAGAGCAATGGAAAAATAACAGTGCTGTCACAAAGAATGTACTCGAAATCCCCCTTGTTTTCTGCTACGTCTGCAAATTGTAATGCTTTCACGTGATATAAAAGCTTACTGTATTATTACCCGCTTTCTTCAATGAAACGTGTGCTGTATTTCTTGGAAAAGCATTGAGAGGCCCTGCGTAATGACCTAAATTAATCCTAACATTAATTATATTACGTTACCAAAACGAACGAACAGATGGACAAAAGGATAAAGAGAGAGGGGAGGGCTGAAAATCAGGAACGCATGCAACACGCGTCGCGCGATACACAAATGCTGCCATCACGCGTGTAAGACTACAAGCACTAACATTTTTTCAAACACTTGTCGAAACGTGGCTCATTGGTCAGACTCGCTGATATACACACTTGGAAGCGTTAGTTCGAAACCACTTGTTTAAATAAGCTTGATAAAGCATCAGTGCGTTGAAGCCAGCTTATATTTTGCTAAATAAAAGCCTGGAAGATAAGCAGATGGGAATTTGTGCCAGTTTGTGCCAGAATTCATTGCTAATCAACGTATCTGTGTTTATTCGTATGAATTGTGGTAAGCTTGAACCATTCAATATCTTTTAATGAAAATTGAATGTGAATTGTTGATTTATGCCTGTATATATATGTGTAGTTCAGTGGCCAACGTGAGGTAAAGCCTGTAATGCTCCAGCCTGAACAGAGGGTGTCGGAGAGAAGTAAAACGGCATGGAATGGCCAAACAGTACACTGACACCTGGATGATTGAATAGAAAGAAATAATGCTGGAATTGCAGAGGCGTAGTAACCATTAAGAAGGGTAATACTGGAATAAAGTATTTCAAATGAAGCTGACAGTTGGCCTAATGCTCTGAACTCAATGTTTGTGCTGTGTTGTGATCAGTGTAACAAGAGAGATTAAGTTAGTTATGAAGTAGAAGGTACATCCTTCTTGATTTCAGGGACCGTGGTCTTGATGGTAGTGAGCAGCACCTGGTCAGAGCTTTGCTGAATCCAGAGTCGGACAGCATACTCCTTGGTCTTTTTAGCTATCAGTGAGGTGTCTCCTGAGCCCAGAGGAGAATTCGAGCAGAGGAGTCCTTTCCTGCCGCCATCACGCCAGATAAGCGAATTGGCCAGCTGAGCTCAACATTATATCCCCTCATCTTGAAATGACTTAGTAAAAATAATATTAAGAGGGGAAATTAATTGTCTTAATATCAGGAACTGAGAACATCTCCAATACTAATTTCCTTAAGACAAACTATTGAAGTCATGATGACAACTACCAACAGAGCTTGAACAAAACCAAACCAGTATTACCTCATACTACTATTACACAACTGACACACATAGGATATTTGTAATAATATATGTCACTACCAGATTCATATTAATACATTCTGTACATAACTTGTAATTAAAATTGATTGTGATTCCTGGTTCCTTTGTATTTGAATCAGGACACATACACATTTATGACAGTAATGAATACATATTGTTAATTGAAAAGTTACGAGTGACTTCTTTAAGATATTCTCATAGAGTGTTATATGTATGTGAGTGTCACAGTGTTGTTAAGAGTAGTGGATTAAATTAAATTGTTTATCTGTCTGTTGTTGTGACTTACACTTCACCATACTCATACCCTAGACACATAACGTAGCATCACACTATTCCAGAATAATTCTGACTGAGATATATAGATATGTGGTAGCAAGTAAGGTTATCTATAATACACTACTCTTAATAGATATAGATACCTTCACAGCTGATCTCAGTCAGTACACTAAGTTCCCTATAAGTATTTATAACATCCCACTTCACCACATATATTGGGGTCTCGCTCTTGGGATTTTGAATCTTTAACTATTAAAAATATTGGGGGTAATTCACTTCAGGGAATATAAGAATTAAAAGGTATCTACCCTTCCAAGATGGAGGTGAAATTCGTTTCTCACCTTAGACGCCGAAAGAAAAACATCAGGAATGTGTATATTTCGATGGATATCACCATGTTATGTTAAATTATAGAATAAGAGATACACCAGAGTATCTAGTGGTGTAGATATTTTCCTATAACTGACCTCGAAACCCTTGAATCGGTCGGTTGGATCGGAGGGTTGATCAGTGAGTTAACAATTCACTATCGTAAAACAAGCTATTGTTACCGAAACAGAGCTGAATACATTCGAGAACAAATGTCTTAGAAAACTCATGAACATCAGTTGGAAAGAATTCAAGACTAATCGACAAATAAGAGAAGACTCTAGGCAGAAATATGTCTCCGACTATATAAGGAAAAGACGATGGTCATATATCGGTCATGTCCTACGAATGCAAAACAACAGAATACCACTACAGGCGCTCACTTGGGTTCCTGAGGGTAAGCGGAAAAAAGGAAGACCAAAAGAAACACTCAGAAGAACAATAATAAGAGAAGGAAGAACGTTGGGCCTAAATAATGTGCAAGAGCTAAGAGGAGTGGCGTCACAACGAACAACCTGGAGAGCACTGGTTTCTGCCTTATGCGCCGTGTTTGGCGCTTAAAGAATTTATTATTATTATTATATTATTGGGTGGAATTAAATAAGGTTGAGCTCACGGTGCCTGTGTTGTCCATTAGAGATTGAATTGTTGGTTAGACATTATATAAATTTAACTGATAGACAATGGCGGACCTGGCCAAATTTCGATCTGCTGCGGTTCAGACTGCAAAAGAGTTAGGATTAGATGGGCAAGTTATGGTTGCCTATGTCACGACGGAATGTGACAAATTTATTGAACGCGAAGAAAGAAGATTAGAAAAAGAAGCCGAAAGAAGGTTAGAGGCTGAAAGGGAAATTAAGAAGTTACAGTTTGAGGCTGAGGCTGAGACTAAGAGGTTGCAGATTGAGGCTGAGGCTAAGAAATTGGAAGCAGAAAGAGAAGACAAAAGATTAGCTGCAGAAGAAAGAAGATTGACTGCAGAGAGGGAAGCAGAAAAGGAGGAGAAGAGATTACAAAGGGAACATGAGTTACGACTAAGGGAGTTTGAGTTTCAAGGCCATGCTCCTGAAAATGGTGCCAGTCCCTTTGCCTCTGATGCTACGGTTACTCAGGGAGCCTCAACCTCAGCTATGAATTTTCATTTAGATCATTTTGTTGAGAAAGACGATGATATAGAGAGCTACCTAAATAGGTATGAACTATTAGCTACCACGTATGGGTTAGAGAGAGAAAGGTGGAGCTTAAAGTTATCTCAGGGACTTCGTGGGGCAGCTTATGAAGTTTTTGCAAAAATGAGCAGAGGTGATCAGGAAAATTATGACATGCTAAAGCAGGCTCTTTTGTTAAGGTATGAAAAGAATGCAGAATTTTATAGGAAAAAATTTAGGAATGCTAAACTACTGTCAGGTGAAACCTATCACCAGTTCTCTGCACGAATAGAGACATACTTGGAGAAATGGACTTCTCTGGGGAAAACCCAAGATCTTAAGGAAATGGTCCTTATAGAGCAATTAAGAGAGTCCATGGCTCCAGACCTGAGAAAGTTTCTCATGGAACAAGGTGCAGAGAGGCTGGGTGAGTTGCTAAATGTTGCTGAAAGGTATCAAGAAGCTCAAGCAGAGGTAAAAGGTAAAAAAAAGAAACAAGTGGATAACTTTAGGGCACCACAGAACTTTAATAAATTTGATCCTAGGGATCAAAATAAAGGTAAGCACCAATTTGATAGGCCACGGTATGAAAATAAAAATAAATTCCCACAATTCGATGAAAGGAAATATGATGAAAGAAAATCTTTCAACCAAGGAAAAAGGTGGTGTAAAAATTGTCAGATGGACAATCATGACACTGACCGTTGCAGAAGGAAACCTGTGTATATGGCAACCCTTCAGGTCAGGTCGACCTCAAGACAGGAGGAGGATATTATGTTAGATACCACTCCAGAAGAGATGAGGAAGGCACAGGCTGGGGATAAAACACTCAAGCCTTGTTTCAGAAAATTGTCAACTTGTCATACAACTCCAGGCAAGGGAGATTTTTACATGAAAAACAAGTTGATGTATAGGAAGACTGGAGCTAGATCCAATGGTCACGGACAGCTGGTTCTTCCAAAAAGATATAGGGCAGACTTAATAAGGAGCCTACATGTGAAACCAGATGGGGACCATGAGAAGATAGGTACCATCATTCAAAAGGTGGCTCACAATTATTATTGGCCCAAAGCAAGATGGGACATTGAGAATTTTGTAGAAAGGTGTAGCATAGCACATGAGGGAACACCCACAAGTGGGAACATGGATCAGGACCTGGACACGCCACGGGGCAAAATTAGGCCTGATAATAAAAAGAAAAATAGATTTGATAAAGTGGACCAAATGGAATGGGAAGCCCCTTTTCACGGACAAGCTTCACTTAACTGTTTTACAATGGCCACTATGCGGAGAGTGCAAAAAGATGTCTTACCCCAGGATAAGCCGAAAATCCCTCAATCGGACTTAAACAAACTGGAGGAAGAGGATGTAGAGAGGAAATCTCTCATCAAGAATTTTAAGTGGGGAGAAAGCCCCAAAAGAAAAATTGGTAGCGGTCGTTTTGTGAATGATAATTCTGGGAGGAAAAATCATCACTATAAAGCTTCGAGTGGAAGAGACCATACCGGTGCATGGACAAATAGGTCCACACAATTAAAGGTCCATATGTAGCTTTGTTAAGAACGTGGACTGATGAAAAGGCAGAGGAAAACATTACATCTTCATACCAATATGTGAATGAGCTGACCACTCGGTTAAAAACTGGCTGGAAACTTGCCAATGAAAATTTGAAACAAGCCAGGAAGAAACATGCTGCCTATTATAACAGGAAGGCGAAAGACAGAAATTTGGCTGTGGGAGAGAAAGTACTGCTTCTTTTGCCCGGGAGTCAGAATAAGTTACAAATTGGATGGCAGGGTCCATATACAGTTCTAGAGAAGGTGTCTAGAACAAATTATAAGATAGATAAGAAGGGGAAAGAAAAAATCTATCATGTGAATCTCCTGAAGAAATATTTGGAAAGAGAACATCAGGAAGAGACACACTTGTTGACCTTGTCCATCGCCATGGAGATGAAAAAGGAACCACTTTCATCATTTGAATATCCATTACACCCCTGTGAGACAGCAGCACAGGTGAAAATCAGTACACATTTAACGAAAACTCAGAAAGAGAGAGTGCAACAGGTTCTAAATAATCATGCAGAGGTGTTAACAGACCGACCAGGGCATACAAACCTATTGGAATATGATATGAAACTGATAGACCCCACACCTGTCTGTATGAAACCATATTCGATTCCGTTTGCTAAGGAGAAAGCTTTGAAGGAAGAGATAGACTATCTGTTGAAGGAAGGAATTATTTCGCACAGTGAGTCTTCGTATAGTTCCGGTGTTGTACTCTTAAGGAAGCCCTCTGGAGAACATAGACTCTGTATAGATTACAGGAGACTGAATGCTATTACAGAAGGACAGGTGGATCCATTGCCGGATACAAATCAGCTGTTTGCCAGACTAAATAAAGCTAAATATTTCTCAAAAGTGGATCTGAGTAAAGGATACTATCAGATTCCAGTAAAGCCTGAGGTTAGACCATACCTAGCTTTTAGTACCTCAGAAGGACACTATGAGTTTAATAGATTGCCATTTGGATTGAAGAATGCGCCTAGTGTCTTCTCTAGAATGATGAGAAAATTATTGGATCCTCTGAATAATCCCTGTATAACAAATTTTATGGATGATAGCCTTATAGCAACAGAAACATTTGAGGAACACATTGACTCTCTGAACATGCTGTTTGATCGACTTAGGGAGGCAAATTTAACAGCCCGACCAACCAAATGTTGCGTTGGATGTAAAGAATTGGAATTTTTGGGACACACAGTTTATCAGGGAAACATGACCCCTGACCCAAAGAATTTAGAGAAACTACAAAAAGCCCCGAGACCACAAACCAAGAAGGACGTGAGATCCTTTGTCTCATTATGTGGTTTCTACCAGAAGTATATCAAAAACTTTAATTCCATATGTGCACCGTTAACTGAATTGACACGTAAAGGACTTCCAGATCGCATTACATGGACACCACAATGTGAAATGACTTACCAAGAATTGAAGGAAAAGCTCACAAGTAAACCCATTTTGAAATTACCTGACTTAAGTCAAGAATTCATAGTAAGGACGGATGCAAGTAATATTGGGCTGGGTGCAACTCTTCTACAGAAATCAGATGCATTGGATGGGGAATTAAGCCCAGTGGCATATGCTAGCAGAAAGTTGAATAAAGCTGAAATCAACTACTCAACTAGCGAAAAAGAATGTCTTGCAGTAATATGGGCAATAAAGAAATTCAATATTTATCTATATGGGAAGGCATTTAAGTTGCAAACAGATCACAAACCTTTATCGTTTTTAGCACAGGCTAAGCATGAGAACTCTAGGTTACTCCGATGGTCTTTGCTTCTGGCTCCATATAATTTTAGCATTGAGTATATATCTGGAAAAACCAATCTGGGAGCGGATTTTTTAAGCCGCCATCCGTGTGATGAGAATCACCGTAAACCCCAGAAATAATAATAAATTTCTCTATGTGTATATAGAATAAAGGACTGACATATAATGTCTGTTTTAAGAGGGGAGGTGTCATGGAATATTCTAATCCACATATATAAATTATTAGGTAAATATGAAGCCTAACAAATAAAATTAATAAAGAAAAGAGCAATGGAAAAATAACAGTGCTGTCACAAAGAATGTACTCGAAATCCCCCTTGTTTTCTGCTACGTCTGCAAATTGTAATGCTTTCACGTGATATAAAAGCTTACTGTATTATTACCCGCTTTCTTCAATGAAACGTGTGCTGTATTTCTTGGAAAAGCATTGAGAGGCCCTGCGTAATGACCTAAATTAATCCTAACATTAATTATATTACGTTACCAAAACGAACGAACAGATGGACAAAAGGATAAAGAGAGAGGGGAGGGCTGAAAATCAGGAACGCATGCAACACGCGTCGCGCGATACACAAATGCTGCCATCACGCGTGTAAGACTACAAGCACTAACATTTTTTCAAACACTTGTCGAAACGTGGCTCATTGGTCAGACTCGCTGATATACACACTTGGAAGCGTTAGTTCGAAACCACTTGTTTAAATAAGCTTGATAAAGCATCAGTGCGTTGAAGCCAGCTTATATTTTGCTAAATAAAAGCCTGGAAGATAAGCAGATGGGAATTTGTGCCAGTTTGTGCCAGAATTCATTGCTAATCAACGTATCTGTGTTTATTCGTATGAATTGTGGTAAGCTTGAACCATTCAATATCTTTTAATGAAAATTGAATGTGAATTGTTGATTTATGCCTGTATATATATGTGTAGTTCAGTGGCCAACGTGAGGTAAAGCCTGTAATGCTCCAGCCTGAACAGAGGGTGTCGGAGAGAAGTAAAACGGCATGGAATGGCCAAACAGTACACTGACACCTGGATGATTGAATAGAAAGAAATAATGCTGGAATTGCAGAGGCGTAGTAACCATTAAGAAGGGTAATACTGGAATAAAGTATTTCAAATGAAGCTGACAGTTGGCCTAATGCTCTGAACTCAATGTTTGTGCTGTGTTGTGATCAGTGTAACAAGAGAGTTTAAGTTAGTTATGAAGTAGAAGGTACATCCTTCTTGATTTCAGGGACCGTGGTCTTGATGGTAGTGAGCAGCACCTGGTCAGAGCTTTGCTGAATCCAGAGTCGGACAGCATACTCCTTGGTCTTTTTAGCTATCAGTGAGGTGTCTCCTGAGCCCAGAGGAGAATTCGAGCAGAGGAGTCCTTTCCTGCCGCCATCACGCCAGATAAGCGAATTGGCCAGCTGAGCTCAACATTATATCCCCTCATCTTGAAATGACTTAGTAAAAATAATATTAAGAGGGGAAATTAATTGTCTTAATATCAGGAACTGAGAACATCTCCAATACTAATTTCCTTAAGACAAACTATTGAAGTCATGATGACAACTACCAACAGAGCTTGAACAAAACCAAACCAGTATTACCTCATACTACTATTACACAACTGACACACATAGGATATTTGTAATAATATATGTCACTACCAGATTCATATTAATACATTCTGTACATAACTTGTAATTAAAATTGATTGTGATTCCTGGTTCCTTTGTATTTGAATCAGGACACATACACATTTATGACAGTAATGAATACATATTGTTAATTGAAAAGTTACGAGTGACTTCTTTAAGATATTCTCATAGAGTGTTATATGTATGTGAGTGTCACAGTGTTGTTAAGAGTAGTGGATTAAATTAAATTGTTTATCTGTCTGTTGTTGTGACTTACACTTCACCATACTCATACCCTAGACACATAACGTAGCATCACACTATTCCAGAATAATTCTGACTGAGATATATAGATATGTGGTAGCAAGTAAGGTTATCTATAATACACTACTCTTAATAGATATAGATACCTTCACAGCTGATCTCAGTCAGTACACTAAGTTCCCTATAAGTATTTATAACATCCCACTTCACCACACCGCTCCACAGTTTGACGTAAAGAAATCCAGATGAGAATCCAGAAAATGAATTTTCAAATACATGTTGCAGCCAAGACTCTTTTACTTCAGAAGGAGATTTTCTATAATTTCATTGTAATTATCAGATCTGTTGTTTCCAAGAAAATTGTCCACCACTGACTTAAATGCTAGCCATGCTGCTTTTTCCTTCCCATGCAACTCGCAAAGAAACTCGTCATCATGAAGAAGTTTTCGAATTTGCGGACCAACAAATACTCCCTCTCTTATTTTAGCTTCACTCAGTCTTGGAAATTTTCTGATGAGGTATTTGAAAGCCTCATCTGTTTTCTCTATTGCCTTGACAGAGTTTTTCATGAGACCCAGCTTAATGTGCAAGGGTGGCAACAAAATCTTGCTGGTGTCGACAAGTGCTGGGTTCTCAACGTTCTTACTGCCAGGCTGCAATGACTGCCTGATTGGCCAATGTCTTCTGATGTAATGGTCACTTCGTGCACGACTATCCCACTCACAGAAAAAGCAACAGTACTTGGTGTATCCACCCTGTAGTCCAAGCAAAAGAGCGACCACTTTTAAGTCACCGCAAAGTGACCAATGATGATGATCGTAGCTTATACACTTCAAAAGCTGCTTAATGTTTTCATAAGTTTCTTTCATATGAACTGCGTGACTGTACACGGCTACATGACCAACTGGAATTGACGGTAACACATTACCATTATTCAACAAAACAGCTTTAAGACTCGTCTTGGATGAATCAATGAAAAGCCTCCACTCTTCCGGTATGTAATTGATTTTGAGGGCTGCCATTAAACCAGAAATGTTGTGGCACGAAGAAAGGTCACCCTCTTTGAAAAATAATGTAATAAGCGGCTTCTGGCGGTTCCTGTACACAGAAATTGTAACATCTTCTGCCAGGAGATTCCACTGTTGCAATCTAGAACCCAAAAGCTCCGCTTTGTTCTTTGGTAAATTCAGATCTCTTACAAGATCATTCAGTTCACCTTGGGTTATTAAGTGTGGTTTAGTGGATGTAGTTTGCTCAAAATCTGGGTCGCTTGAGGTTGATAGTTCAGGACCACCAATGTCCTCTTCTTCATCAGTGGAAGCAGCTGAAAATGATTCTGGCACTTTGGGAACTGGTAGGTCATCGCCATGTGGTACCGGACGTATTGCAGAGGGGATGTTTGGATATTCCAGAGTCCATTTTTTCTTCTTTGATATGCCTTTCCCAATTGGAGGGACCACGCAAAAGTAACAGTTGTTGAGATGATCAGTGGGCTATCTCCAAATCATTGGGACTGCAAAGGGCATAGCTTGCCTTTTGCCAGTCAACCACAGTTTAAGATGTGCTGCACATGTATTGCAGCATATGTCTTCATCTCCTATTCTGCAGCCAAAATACAAACTGTATGCCTTCTTAATCACTTTAGTTATATTTCGTTTTTGTGATAGAAATGTCACCTCACCACATATATAACAGAAATTATTAGCACTGTTTACACATGTCCTAGGCATTTCTAACTACGATACTTTTGATAAGGACAAATGCACTAACTAATGGCAAAATTTTATCAGAGATAAGATATTTATACACAAAGGTGATGTAATCATAGGTAGGATTGCATCATCAACTTCTAGTTACATTTTTATTGGTCATTAGAAAAAATTATGCAATCGCCCACAACAGTAGCGTGATATATATAAATTGACCGTAATTAAATAAACTAGTAGCATATATCTTGAAAACTAGAGCCAATCAACATTTTTAAATGTCATTTTCGTTTTCAGCACACCAAAATTAGTTAAGATCAGCTATTTTCATGTGTGGTACATTTTGGTTGTTGACTAGTGTAATCAATCTCGGCTGAATGAAGGACAAACCATCATTCGTCCAATATTCCTCTTCCTCTTGTAACACACTGTCGGCGTCTGTGGCCTAATGGATATGAACGCAGTTTCATAATCCAGATATACCAGGTTCGAAACCTGCTGCAGGCGGTTTGGTAGCAGATCGCTTTGTGTGGATTTTTAACAATGGTATAAGCACCGTACCGTTCAGAAAGCAATGGCAAACTACTGAATGAAAAAAATTGCCTAGAAAAATCACAAACAGCCAATAAAAGCTGGGGTTGATTGCCACGTCCTGTAAAGGATAAGCAACTAACTTTTTTAACTTGTAACACATGGATCTCACATTTCTTCCAATAATCCCTGGCTATATTGGAGATGGCGGATTTTATAAGTATTTCAACATCTTTTAATTTGAACGTTCTATTTTCTGTTGCTACCTGTTCCTTAATTTTAGCCCATACTAATTCTGTTGGGTTTAAGTGAGAATGGTAAGGAGGCAATCTTAAATATCTGTGACCATGTTCATGGATTGCCTTGTCTATGTGAAATATCTTTGTATGCTGTGTCTTTTTTTACAATTCCAAGTAATTCAGGCTTCAGGGACATTTCGTTGAATGGAATGTTGTTTATGGTCAGCCAAATCTTTATTACATCTTTAGTTCTTGATGAATTAGGAACTTTATCTTCTGGTGCCACAACGTTGTGATATGAAGCATTGTCCATTATCAAACACGACGGTCTATCCAAGGAAGGAAGTACATGATTCACAATCCAATCTTGAAATATCTTGCCATTCATCTCTGTATGGTAATCCCTATTATTTGTGGATTTTGAAACAAATATGAGTTCAGTATTATTTAGAAGCCCGTGATGGCTGCTTCCTGGATGTGCAATTATTAGGCGCTGTCCTTTGCTGCTTGGTACTAGTCTCTTAGTTGTCCCATCAGATGATTGCCATTCTCGTTCATTACTGTGGTGCGCATTGATTCAAGTTTCATCTAAATATACAAAATCATAACAATCTCTTCTCATTTCTCTGACTTCGCGTAAATATTTGCTTCTCATTGCAACTATATGAGGCTTCTCACAAACAAGGTTTTTACCACCAACATATTTTCTAAAAGTGAATCCCAAACTCCTAATAGTCCTCCATAGCGTAGATTTGGAAATATCAATGTCATTATTCTTTCTTAACCAAATTTTCAATTTCCTTAAAGTCACTGCCTCATTATTGTGAAACGTATTGCAAATTTCTCTCCGGATCAATTCTCTATCAAAATATCCACCACTCTTGGCCTAATTTTCGTGTGTAAAACACTAGAATTAGAAATTTCAGATGTCGCTATCCAGCGGTGCAATGATCGTTTAATTATCCCCAAGGCATGAATAGTCCTCTTTTGTGGGTTTGAAATAGAATGATATAGTTTTCCACGAGTAGCTTCATTGCAGAAATACTTAAAAATCCTATTTGTGATTAGCTGTAATGTCATAAAATGTACTCGTAGACTCATTTTCCTACTTAACCACACAATACTTTTTGTGGACACGCCACTGATTGACAATGTGTGAGTAGCACCGGATATAAACTGTTTTGTGTTCAAGAAGTGCAATTTCACGCAATTTCACGCTAAAATCATGCCAATTGTTTGATAAACCAAGTGTGTGCAAATGATGACGTATAATTTACTGTAGACATTTCAAAATGTGTGTGTGTGATGTGTGTTGGCAAGTAGACTTTTGATATTATATCGCAAAGAAACGAAAATTGAAACCAATGGCTGCATTTTAATGAAAAATTTAATTCATAGGGTCTATACCATTTCAAAGTCACACACAAAATTTCACTTATATGCGTTATATATTCGCTGAGATATAGCATTTTGAAGTTGGGCAAAGCTAGTGAAACGCGCTATAGAATACTATTCGAGAAAGACCTACCTCTAGCGTGATATTCCCGTTGTTGAATTATATAATCCTTTCCGGTGATACTTCTTTATTCTTTTCAAAATTAAATGGCATTGTCCCATCGGTTACACAAAATGGGCCTCTATGTTCAAGCATAGTACGTTTTACAACACACACTAAGAATGACGCGTTTTCATTGGCTATTGTATCTAAGAGTTCTCAACATATGGCGTACGGTATGGTCAGATTTACTCCTAATTATATAGAAAACCGTGTTGTAAGACAGACTAAATGACGACAATCTTATTATATACAATAGAAGCGTTTTTTCCGTCCATATGTCCACACGAAATAGTTTGACCATTCTAAGCTACCTAGAAATCTGAAATTTGGCATGCTGATAGGTCTTAAGATATGATGCCCTAGAAAAATCAGAAAAACCAAAAATTAAATGCCGCAACGCTGTAAAAGAACCAGAAACGTTTGCATAATTTTTCATGTTAAAGGGAAATTAGCTGCTTATTATAAAATTAAAGTTTGTATGTAATTTATAATTTAAGATTTTCTTATTTTTACAATGCAGCTTTTAACAGTTAAGCAAGTAATTTTGGAATATAAAAATGTAAAAACAATATTTAAGATTTTTTATTGTAAATATTAATATTGGTGTATAATTATAAAGTAGTTCACTTTATATTATGTTATATCAATGTAGTGGATTTGATGGTATTGTATGATGGTGATATTGCTACGTGTGATGCATGAGGTCAGCTGTGAAGGCTCCTGAGATAAAAATGTAACTGTGAATTGTCAGAAGGCCCTTCTTGCTACCACTACGACCTCACACCTATCTTTTTTTTTTACTAATGAATGTGGCTACGTTAAATGTCTAGGGTAATGATATGTAATGTGTTGTGGTAGTTTACATACACACACACAGATATTTACTAAGTCTAATAATATTAATAAATGTTATAATACACTGAACTAACTCAAGTGTGTAAAATTTGGATAGTAATTTTTTTACATTTATTTGTTCTGAACCAAGGTTTTATTTTGGCCAGAACATATGAAAGGTTTAGAAATTATGAAAGAAATGCATGAATATTACATAATAAATGCAAGGTGTGTACATATATATGTTACTAGACTAGTTAATGTTATTACTGTTTATAGTATTAATCTATTTTGGGAGAACATTTAATGGATGTGCTGTTGGGGTGGCCTCATCACTCCCTGTCTAAGGTGACTACACATTGTCCAGGTATTGGATGGAATTTTTAGGCGTGTGTTAGCAACTAAGTTGAGTTGGTGAATTCTCAGCAGACCAGGCGCTCACGTAGCTTGAATGTGTAGCTCTGGTGCTGAGATCTGGTGGCCCCACCTCTCCGTGCTTGGGGGCAATATCAGAAGTCTGGTGGCCCCACCTCTCCGTGCTTGGGGGCAATATCAGAAGGTTGGTGGCCCCACCTCTCCGTGCTTGGGGGCTATAATAGGCTGCTCTGACAAAATGTCACTGCACGGGTCCACTCTGGTAATAATCAACAACTCATTTGACACCACAGTGGTGCCAACTGAAACTCACAGCTCTGCAATCAAAAGTATTAGTCATGTGTCAGAATTCCATCCTCTAACCATTTCTGGACACAACACTACACAACAACAACAACACCTAGACGGGTCAGATCTTTCTGACCAAACAACACATCTTACCAAGTTGGTTTCACATAGGATAAGTTCTCCCAGACTACGTATTCTGAAATATGTTCATTAGTTTCCTGCCATAGAATAGGATAGGTGATATGTTTCACTGATCTCAACACTTGATCTGTCCTTCCTAATCCTTGCTGGAGTTTATGTATTTTATTTGTCTCTAGACCCTGAACTGGGGCGGGGGTCTAGAGCGAACCCTTACTTGTTGTAAGGAACAGATTATGCTATTGCAGTATCAAATCACTCGAAACATTAAACAAATATTAAAATGTACAAAGAAATAATTTAGGTCTTACCAGAATTATGAATATAGTACACAGTTAAATAAATGCTAGCAAAACTCAGCTGAGCTGCTGGCCTTATGATGGCGTCCCTCTAATTATTTCAATAGCTTCTGGGAATTACACCACTTGATAATTCACTGTGTCTACTAGGACAACTTATAATGACTGGCACAAAATGCGCGTCTGAGCGCCGATAATATTCATCTGTGGCCAATCATTGCCTTTTCTTTTTTCAAATTCAAATATCCTACCACTAAGTCATTTCAGTCATACCTCAGTCAAGTATGCCTTATTGTCTGTTGGTCCGTCCGTCTCTACTTGCGTTTCACACAAAAACACACTTGTTTTTTGAACCAACCCTGCCTTCCCCTACACAATTTTGCCTTTTAAAGTTATTTTTAGCCACAATTCACCATCCCACCCCGTCTCTTCATTCCAACTAGATTTTAGCACTTGCGTCTTCAAGGTTACAATTTTTTGAAAATTAGTGACATGTTTTATCTCAATGCAGTCGATCGTTGATAGGAACAACACAGTCTTTTGTCAATATCTTTCTTATTATCTGTCCGTCTGTATAACTAAAAGCATATTATTTCACTGCTCAAGATGGGCCATCCGGCCAGCTAGGTTTTATATTCCTAACATTATTATTAAGAAAAGTTACTTTTCAAATATTTTCTAGAATATTCTGGAATGCGTTGATCACTGCATTCAAATAAACGGGCTAAGATATCGCAAAAGCGTCCAATAAATGACTGTGGCGTATAATATCCAAGGTCCCTTTTGTCGATTTCTTTACTTTATGTCAACTTGGGGAACGTGACTTTTCCCTCCTTTCCCCACCAATTGCGTCCTTTAGCCTTGCTAGTATCAAGCACGCGTTCAGTCAGATTTTTCCTTTTGATCTCCGTTCTCATCCCGTTCCGTTTTGCCGTCAAGTCTAACAATTTAATTTCCATGGCGGGTGATGACCCGCGGCGTGGGCGATCATGTATTCTAGCAGCTTACGCATTAGTTTTTATCCTTACGTTGTATCATTGGAGATATTTTAACGTTGTATCACGGTTAATTTTGTGACAATCAATACAAATTAGTTCACTTTATATTATGTTATATAAATTACTTGGTAAAGTCTGGGAAAAGGAAGAGATACCAGCAGAATGGAAGGAAGAATATCTGGTTAAGTTGCCTAAGAAGGGAAATTTACAAGAGTGCACAAATTATAGAGGAATAATGTTGCTATCAGTGCCAGGAAAAGTATTAAACAGGATTATCCTCGAGAGATTAAAAGAGTCCATAGACAAGAAACTGAGAGATGAACAAGCAGGTTTTCGACAAAACAGATCATGTTCAGACCAGACAGCCACTTTGAGAATAATAGTTGAACAAAGTCTGGAATGGAATTCACCACTATACATTGTGGATTTGTGGACTACGAAAAGGCATTTGACAGTGAAGACAGAGAATCACTTTGGAAATTGATGAGGCATTATGGAGTTCCCCTGAAGATCATTAATTTAATAAATAAAACATATGAAGACATGACATGCAGAGTTCTTCATGAAGGACAGCTTACAGGACCGTTTGGGATAAGAACACGAGTGCGACAGGGATGCCTCTTGTCTCCATTTCTTTTCTTACAGCAATAGACTTGATTATGAGAACATCGATAACACACAACAAAAATGGAATCCAGTGGACTCTGACTAAGCAGTTAGATGATCTGGATTTTGCTGATGACTTGGCTCTTTTGTCCCATAACCGTAATCAGATGCAGGACAAATAGAAAACACTTGATGAGAGGTCACAGCAATTTGGTCAGAAAATACACAGGGAAAAGACAAAAATAATGAGAATAAATGCAGGTAATGATAACAGGGTTGAACTTGAAGAAACACATCTACAAGATGTAGCATCGTAAACATATCTTGGCAGCGATATAGACAACGTTGGAGGGACAGACAGTGATATCACCATAAGAATACAAAAAGCAAGAGGAGCTTTCATTGCTTTGGGAAATATATGGTGATCAAGAGAAATCGGATCCAACACGAAAACAGGAATCTTCAACTCAAATGTGAAGTCAGTACTATTACGTGGCTCTGAAACATGGAGAACAATAAAGACAACAACCAAAAAGCTACAGACTTTCATAAATGGGTGCTTGCGTAGAATAGAAGGATTAAAATGGTATGACAATGTAACCAACGTGTAACTTATGACAAGAACCAGACAAGTGCAAGTGAACAAGAGATGAGATGAAGACGATGACGATGGATAGGACACACACTTGTGACGTGAAAATGTAAATATAGCCTCAGAAATCCGAACACCTTCGCTTCCCCATTTATTGTTTTAATTTTGCTACGCAAAAAACCACGAACTTCGCTGTCTGTCTGACTCATATTTTAAAGCCACGCCTATCTTTCCTGTTTACATGCACAGATGAGCGTTTACCAATTTTCGCACCCGGCAGTCTCACCAGGGGAGCGAATCACGTTCGTTTACCTGAGTTTCTCACGCGAACTGATTTGCCAATTGTTTTTTTAATCAACTCAAGGGCGATAGTAATACGTCCCGATCACCTTTGATGTCTGACATTGTCAGGGGACTTAAGTATTTGATCTACGGCAGGGGGAGATAATCTAAGAAGGCCCGTTTGCATGGGATGCCTTCTGATGTCGTTTCGGCACCGCGAGTGAGCGAACCTTAGAATCTTTTATCTCGGAAGCCAAGCTCGTTGATTTTCCCTGACACGTCCAAGGTGTGAATGTTCACATCTTTTAGAGATATTACCCTAAATCAGTATATATACTGCCTTCTCTCCCAGTCAGTTATCAAGTCTCTCAGGAAATTTTGGATAGTCTAAACGCGTAAGCTAGAACCTATGCGAAATAATGTGTTAATAGCCTTCGTGGGAATTATTCTGTTTTTCTGGTAACAATATAAGTTGTGCTTAAGTGTTAAAATGTGTTAGGTTTACCATTTTATTCACTGTGAGTCCCTAGCGTTAAGACTAGCGAAATAGCAAACGCGTAGATATTTTCTTACCAGTGGTTCAGTAATGAAAAATCCATCAACCAATTTTTTTCACCAGAAGATACGGTTTAGCTGACTAAATAATGCTAGGAGTGACGGATAAAGTGAACGAACGAACGAACAAACGAACTTTATTTTCGAAGGGTTGAGAATTGGGCGCGCAGGCCCGTCTAACATTCTGCCCTTTCACTCTCATTAATCTTGTGACAGAGTAGAATGCGCATTATATTTTCATGGTGTGTAATTATATAGTGACTAGCATTTAATATCATGTGTAAAAATGATAGTTGTTAAGGGAGCGTAGTCATAATTAAATTATAACTGACAATTGTGCGCTGAGTGTTTTATCGGGTCGGGGGGAGAAAGGCGGCATGCTTTTACCAAACCCGTACTCGTTAAAGTGACGCGCGACAGTACCGGCTTAAGATACCGTGTGCCTTTTAATTTAATTAGGTGACGGAGAGGATAAGAGATCATACCTTACGCTCGATAGCCGAGGATTTGTCATTTTAGAAATGTTTTGTTGTCTTCCTTATACAGTGCTTGATCAAAACCCAGCGGCCAGCGGTTTGTCTACTGTGGTCTTTTCCTCAGTTACTGAAGGAATAATAATTGTCGTTTTTTCCTTGGCGTTCGTCCCGTACCGGTGTGAACAGGAATTGCCAGGGCGACATACTAACATTTTTAAAACTGTAAATTTGAGTAATGGGACTTACAAAAATACCCAGATTTTTCCATTCAATTTTATCAGCCCGCTGTGGCAATATAAATAACATTTTTCCCGACTTCTGACAGTCGTTTACCCAAGTAAATTTTATACAGGAGTAAACACTGTTTCATAATCGGTACTCACCCCAGAGAAAAGCCGATAGGATTTATCATCATCAGTTTTTTTTTTCTTTATAACGTAACAGTTGTATTAGCACCAAGAGGCTAGACAATACAGGAACTATTTTTCTCTTTTGTTTATAACTGTGAACGCCCCCGAGAACGTTTTGCTTCAATAACTAAATGCGGTGATACAGGGCTCATCCAGGAAAAATTAACCCACCAACTTTGGCGACCACCTGGAAATTATTATTTGAAACCAAGGCTGGTCTGGGACCAGATTTGGGCAACCCACCTGACACTATAGGTACATACTATTGTAATTTTTTTCAAGGGATACCTATACCAGTTATAAGTTAAGCAAGATTGTTTGTGGCCACAGATGACAGAGTGAGTGACAGAGAGAGAGAGAAAATATTTTCCTTGGTTACAATCATTGTACTCACTTCTTTTTTATTTATTTCGCTAACCTGAGTATTTTACTGGATAGCTTAAGTAGAAACTTTGTTCTTTTCTTTACTGTTTATTCTCTATACCCTAGCGTTAATCTTTGACCTTTGGGTTATTAACTTCTTTTGGTATCTTTTCTCAACAGGGGAGTTATTTTGGGTTATTTTCTTATGTCTGTAAACATGATTATATTTGATATATATGTTTGATGTTGTAAAGTTTAAGTGATAATAAACTAAACAAAACTTAACTTAGTGTGTCGGTGAGACCCATACCCACTTATCCATAGTTTTTTCACGTTTGTGCGTATTGTTGTCACATAATTGTGTTTGCGTGGGCGTGTGTAGTGTAACTTAAATTTCATATAAGGAGAGAAAGGTCGTCTGAGATTAAAATATAGTCCTGTAGATAGGCTGGACTAGAGAAACTACTCACTCCCGAGACTGATCTTCCTCTTACAAGTACACTATTTCCTCGTGAAAATCTATTTCTTACACTTTTATTCTCACATATTTTTCCACTATCACCTCTGCTCAGACGGGACCATAAATATCTTCTGACCTATCTTTAAAAATTTACGACAACACTGAGGAAACCTGTTGATAGCATTACAAGGCAGTCGTTGTTCTGGAACCCCCAGGGCAAGAGAGGCAGAGGTAGACCAAGAAGCACATGGAGAAGAGAGCTGGAAACAGAGGTGAAAATGATGAGGAGAACGTGGAAAGAACTTGAGATGATGGCACGTGACAGGAAGACTTGGCATGTGTTTGTTGAAGGATTATGCTCCTTTGGGAGTGTAGGGTTATGATTATGATGGATGTAATTTATTATCTAAGATTTTCTTATTTTTAAATGCAGCTTTTAACAGTTAAGCTAGTAATTTGTTAATATAAAAATGTAAAAACAATATTTAAGATTTTTTATTGTAAATATTAATTTTGTTGTATAATTATAAAGTAGTTTGGATACAAATTACAAATATGCTTTGTAGTGTACATCTGTACCTGACACAAAAGGAATTTATTTAATAAATGTATACAAGGCATGCACACGTTTAAAATTCTCTGAACTGCAATGAGGTTGCTGCAAACATGAGTGTTTGCATCTCGGCAAAAGGGACATTTTTTTTGAAATTGCAGATACTATCATAACAGTGAAAGTGGACTGCAAAGAGGACAATGATGCCACTTGAAATTTTACTACTGATGGATGCAGGACCGAAAACTAAGTAAGACACATAAGAATACGACAGGCTAAATAAGAAAATAATAGGCAAATGTAGTACGGCAAAAGAAGCATGGCTAAACAAGAAGTACAAAGACTGGAACTGCAGCACAGAAACGACACAACACCAATTAGTGATGAACAATGTGATTCTGAAGACGGTATTGGTACAAACAACGGTAAATATATTATAAGAAAATGAATAGAGAGGACCACAGAAGTGAAACAGATCTATATTTTGAGCGTTATAGACTACACTAATGCATTTGACAAAGTGAATCACGAGTAAATTACCAAAACCTACCCTCTGTCCTGTACTTACTGTTCTTAGTCTTCTATCATGTACTAGACCCAGTATTAAGGTCTTTGTATTGTGTAAAAAGGTAGGTAAAGGATCCCGTTACACGCCCATTGAGGCATATTGGGAATATGGTGTTAGGCCCATATTTTCTTGACCATCGGCACCTTAGGGGTGATGTGGTCAGCATCACGCCGGCCGCCTTAACCTTCCCAGAGTTGCTCTGGTACCCAGTTGGGGCTGGGTCGACCCAGGAGCCGTTTGCGGCCTAAAAATATCCCACCTCAACTGGAGATCGAACCATAGACCACTGAGCCAGGAAGCCAGTGCACTAACCATTATGCCACCGCGGCTCCCTAACAGAAGTGATTGCGTCATTAATAAGCTGGACTGCCCATGGTAAATTTCCGGTGTTATGTGTTGCGGGTCGCTCTAGTGACCCGTCATCGAAGCATAATTTTTTGGTGATGCCTAGATGGCAGGAAGGATAGTGTGATTCGCTTGCATAGCTAGGCGTGGTTGTCGCACGGAAGGTCCTGGGTTCGAGTCCTGGGTAAGCCACTCACGTCTGTTGTTTTTCTGTTGTCTAGTTTTCTACTTCTTTATTTCTTACGAGTGCCTGAAAACATACCTTTATGTTTGTCTAATATTTATTTAGAGTAACTACTCACATTGGTCTATCAGACTCGCACAAAGATAATGAAATATCCCAAGCAGACCTAAACCAGATCACATCAAAATTCCATTCGTTATTCCCTAATGCGAAAACCTACTTCTCGTCCATTATTCCTCCAGTCAGGGCCCATTACCGCAAATTAATTGATATCAATAATTCTAAACTTAAAAGGCACTGCATCAGACACAACTATAACTTCATTGATGACTCCTCGTACTTCCTTGCGAAATCAGGAGCCCCTAAAATACACCTTTACAGTGGTGATATTGCCTTATCCACTGAAGGAATCAGCAAGCTGGCAACAAACATCAAGTACCCAGAACGCACCTTCAAAGGAGTCGGCCACACAACAATATCTCAAAATCCAACCAGACGTCTATCAACAGTGAATACCTGCTTCTCAGATAGTAATTATGATCTTGACTTTCCACCATTACTTACTACTTCTAACGACACCCACTCAACATCATCTCATAATCAGGGACATCAAATCACACCTGTAATTGTAAATCGCGCAGTGCAGGGCACCGCTTGTGATGTCTCCCTACAGCAACACCCATCTATGTTTTCTGCACCTA
The DNA here is from genome assembly GCA_024509875.1 of Oreohelix idahoensis. Taxonomy (NCBI): domain Eukaryota; kingdom Metazoa; phylum Mollusca; class Gastropoda; order Stylommatophora; family Oreohelicidae; genus Oreohelix; species Oreohelix idahoensis. The sequence goes on along the minus strand of JAMPIV010000648.1, from coordinate 137,769 downwards.
CTCAACAGGACCGATGTGATACACTCCGTCCTCAAAAGTGTACAAATGAAGCAGCTCAACAAATTCAATCTTCATGTGCTGATACATCCGCACTCCAGCCATTAATGTCCCAGATACAAGAAACCTACCCCCCCCCCCCCCACCCCCCCCGTCACCGCGTTTGTACCATCTTCCTACATATCAACATCTATACCCAACCTTTCCCAATTTCCCGCTACAACAAAGACTCTTGGACTGTTAACCTTATGCCTGGAGATCAAATTGGTCAGCATACTCCCATCCCACAACAAGAACACAGGAATATCCCGCAACCTCATTCTACCCCATGGCATCATCCTTCACGTCCTAATATATTTAATTTATACTTTCAACAGCCCTGTTATCAATGAAATATTAGTGATCACCGATTTCACAAAATATGACTCCCACAGTCACAGCGGAATATCCAAATCGTCAGGGACTCAGGTTGGGACATCTGAATGTTTGTCATCTCTACAATATGTGTAAATTGGCTGAAATTACTTCCATTCTCTATAATAACAATGCATACTTTCATATTTTTGAACTAACAGAAACTAGACTTAATGAACACATTTCTAACCAAGAACTGCAAATTGCAAATTATGAAATTTTCCGTCGGGATCCATCAATTAGGTTTGAAACTGGTGTGGTTTCCTATGTGCACACAAGCATCAAAGCTACAAGACGCGTTGATCTGGGATGTTCTGAAGTTGAATGCATGTGGCTGGAAGTCCGCCTCTCACACACTACCTCTATATTAATTGGCTTTATATACCGCAATCCGGATGCCAGAATAGAATGGCTAGATCAGTTCTCGGACATGATGGACAAAGTCTGGATAACTTCTTTGGAACTAATAATAATGGGAGACTTCAATATTGATGCCTTGAAGCGAAACGTAAATTGGGATACTTTGTATGCCCTGTACAACCTGAACCAGTTGATATCGCTACCAACCCGAGTCACCGACAAGTCATCAACTTGCATAGATCAAATGTATGTTACTAACACTGCTCCCATCATCGAAATCTGCGTTCCCGTATGTGGTCTAAGCGATCACTACCCCATATGTTGCACATGGACCAAAAAGGGATTTCGAATTCCTAAACTCTGTCACCAAGTTATACAAGCACGAATATTCAAGAATTTTGATAGCTCCAAGTTCCTATCTGATCTCTTAGCGACACCTTTTGATAATGTCTATGGAGTATCTGACCCGACTGAAGCCCTAGAAATATGGCTGACAGCATTCACTTCAGTTCTTAACAAACATGCTCCTGTGCTCATAAAACGTGTCAAGTCAAAGAATATGCCTCCATGGATAACTTTGGAATACCTGAAAACTAGGCAACAGCGAGACAATTTCAAAAAGATTGCAGACTATGCAAGCTATCGAAAATATAGAAACTTAGCGCAGTACATTTTAATGAAGTATAAAAGACAGCACTTCTGATCCATTATTGACGACGGCCGGAGCTCATCTAAAATCTGGAGCGTTATTAACCTTCGCACAAATGTACGCCGGCATAACCACCGACAGCAACCTACAAACATTAATGCTGATGAATTTTGCCAGTTCTTCTCGTCGATCGCACGAACGTCAGGAATAAATCATCAGCAACTGAATTGTACTTCTCTTTCTGATTTCGTTCAATCGAGGTTAAACGAAAGTAGTATGTCATGTACGCTACGACGCGCATTGTGGCGGCGGGGCGTGACCTTTATATAAGGAAATACTCCGATCGATGGTGGCGGCGGAGCTGACTTTTTATATTGTAGCAAAATATGCGAGAATAAACGCTCAATTCAGTACGATTTAGGCATAAAACGATAATAAATACATTAGCCCGCATGTGTTTGACGGTTGGCATCTTCGAAGCCAGCAGCGCTGCTTTTTGCACAGTGCTAAGCCTATAGAACGATTTCACGGAAAAAGTCTGACACGCTTTAGTTTCGTTTTCGACAAACACTACTAATATTTAACTTTTGCCCAATCTGCTGTATACACTTTGTAGTCTAGCCTTACAATTAACTATTGGCGGAAGTATACCGCAATATAGCTATCTGAAGTAACACTTTCTGTCAACTTTGTAGCAAAATCCGTAGTAATCCTTACATTTTTTGGTAATATTACACGATACAATGCTAACTAGTAACGCAAATCCTTAACCCGCCCCGTCTACCCCCCGCTTCGCTGACACAGTCTGCAACGCATACATTCACACTGCGAAAAAGCCAGCCTAGGCATAACCACGCAGGCAGTTTTATTTCCTCCTAGTGGTAGCATTTCTGATGTAACAAACACAAGTAGTTATTTGAAAAATACATGCTCGCAAGACGAAGGAGAGGAAAAATGGCGGACTTGTGCAAAATTTTATTTGACGATGGACGATGACATAAATTGGAAATTTTAAACCATTATGAAGTTCCCCATAAGAATTATATGGTGGTATGACGTAAAGTTCGCTGAGTAAGAATGTATTTTAAAATATATGATAGTCCCAGTATTAGAGAAGTTATTGAAGAAATACTAATATCTAAGAACACACGACCAGATACACTGGCGTTCCTGCTCATGTTTTTTGGTAACGTTAGGGGGGCGCAAGCTGGAAAAAGAGGCAGGGAGGTACATTCAAATTCGCTTAGGGTGAACAGAGTATGAATGGGAAAGGGGAACGGTAGGAGAAATGTAATCCTAAACGTGATATCTTTTGTATTGGGCATGACTAGAGCAGACGGGCCAATCGACCACCAGTTATTCAAAATTGTTTTGGGTTTTTCATTCAAACTGCATTTGAATTCAAGTAGTAGAACGTTACGATTGGCTAGGCTGGTAGATATTAGCAAAAGGCTTTGATTATTCATTGCCAGTTGAACTAAAATTTGTATACAGATACGCTGAAAAACAGCTGTGTTAATTTTAAACTTAAATATAGAATAAATTCACAGTCTGTACAGTTCGGAGGAAGCTGAGGCCATTTCTTCACAAAATCAGCGTCATTTGTTTATATATTTCTTGATTGTGAGGGTCTATGTTCCTGTTGCCGGCTGGTGACAGGAAACCTGCTGAGTGCTTATAAACGCCAACCAGTCTCCAACCAGACTTATATGCTGTTGAATATAAAGTAGGAGCTTTGGCGAGTATTGAACTTGAAATTTATGCACCTACCCACTGAATTATCTTACAGCGAGGACTCCCAGGTGAAGAGTAAAACATCTGGGGCATCTCTGACATTTTCTTGTGTTTCAAAATATTACACAGGAATTTTATGGGGGTAGGATGAACTACAGCCCTCATATACAGTGACTCTCCCGGTAGATAACTAAAGTGAACTCTGTAATATTTCATCCAGGAAGGACATTTATAAATTAGATAACTAAAGTGAACTAATTTAATATTACATACAGGAAGGACATTTATAACTACATAATAACTTTTAGTTATTGGGCAGATTGTCCCAACATTTTTTAATTGTTCTATTCTGTAAACTATCTTGTCCTTATTTTCAAAGACCTGTCCACAAGCTATGAATGGACAGGCAAAATAAATTGTAAATATTTATTCAAAGAAAACCTTAACTGCTAGTTATTAACTTCTTTAATAGAAACTTAAAGTGTTTGATTGTTGTGTACCATCATTCATTTCTCCCCTAGACACTAGGTACACCATACACCATACACTAGAGCCAGAAGATTGACCGTGTGAGACCTAGGGAGGTAGCGTTAGGTTCTCTGCACATAATTCATCATCATCATCTATAGAGTCAGAGACCTACATGTGCTTGACCTCACACGGTTATAGCAGACACCTTTTCATTCTTTTTTAGGATACCATCATAACCTCCCCAGCAAAATCAACTTTGCTACATAAATTGGTAGGCTTGTCCGGGCATCTGAATTTCTCTTAGTACTACATACATTGGGGTCTGGGGTTTAGCTTTAACAACAGTCTAATTTTCCCAGGGAATCCCCATATAGTATTACCCAAGATTTGGGAAAGGAAGAAAGTGTCAGAGCCCAGATTTAATTAAATAAATCTAAAATTAGTTAGAGATTTTGTTAGAACATTTTGTACTTATTAGAATGGCTGATCTGGCCAAGTTTCGCTCTGCTGCTGTGCAGACTGCGAAAGAAATGAACATGGATGATCAAGCTTTGATTCAATATGTAACTTCAGAATGTGACAAGTATATTGAAAGGGAGGATAGGAAGATAGCAGAAGAAAGAAAGTTACAGTTACAAATTGAGGCTGACAAGGAGGCTAGGGCATTGGAGGCAGAAGAAAAACGACTGCAAAGGGAGGCAGAAGAAAAACGACCGCAAAGGGAGGCAGAAGAAAAAAGATTGACTGCCGAAAGGGAAGCAGAAAAGGAGGAGAAAAGATTACAGAGGGAGCATGAGCTGCGACTAAGGGAGTTAAAAATTCAAGGCCATGCTCCTGAAAATGGTGCCAGCCCCTTTGCCTCAGATGCCACTACTAGTCAGGGAGCCTCAACCTCAGCTATGGGTTTTCATGTAGACCATTTTGATGAGAAAGACGATGACATAGCAGGATATTTAAGCAGGTTTGAACTTTTAGCTACTACTTATGGGTTAGAAAGAGAAAGATGGGGGATAAAGTTGTCTCAGGGACTTCGGGGAACAGCTTATGAAGTGTTTTCCAAAATGAGCAGGGATGACCAAGACAACTATGACATGTTGAAGCAAGCTCTTCTGTTAAGATATGAAAAGAACGGAGAGTTTTGTAAAAAGAAATTTAGGAATGCCAGGCTACTTTCGGGTGAGACCTATCACCAGTTCTCAGCCCGGTTGGAAACGTATATGGAGAAATGGGCTACTTTGGGGAAAACCCAAGATCTCAAAGAGATGATACTCATTGAACAGATGAGAGATTCCATGGCTCCAGACATGAGAAAGTTTCTCATGGAACAGAGCGCAGAGAGGCTGGGTGAGATAATAAATGTCGCTGAAAGGTATCAGGCAGCCCAGGCAGAGGTAGCTGGCACGAAGAAGAAACAAATAGATCAGAGTAAGGCCCCTCAAAACCATAACAAATTCGATAATAGAAATAAGCATAACTTCGATAGGCCTCGAAATGAATTTAAGAATAGACCCTCACAATTCAATGATAGAAGAAATGATGAAAGAAAACCTTTTAACCAAGGAAAGAGGTATTGTAAAAATTGTCGGATGGACAACCATAACACTGAAAATTGTAGAAAGAAAACTCCAAGTTTCGCTGCCATGAAAACTGGGAGGAAGAGAGTAAAGGTCAACTCTATTGAACAGCAGGAACCTTACCACCCCCCAGTGTGTGAAGATGTAATATGCAATGGAGTCACCATAAGGTGTTTGTATGATACGGGATTGGATTATGATTCAGTTGTGAGTTCTCACCTGGTGCAGGCAGATCAATACACCACAGAAACAGTGGAGATCCAAGCGGCAACCAAGGACGTAGCGACCATGACACTTCCCATTGCCAGGATAAATGTGAAGACGCGATATGTGGAAGAAGTAATCAAGGCAGCAGTGTTAAATGATCCAATCTACCCTCTGATATTGGGGTGTAGATATGTCTTCTTGGGGAATCCCAAGAGACCGGTGATCATGGCATCAGTCCAGACACCTCAATCCCGAAAGGAAGAAGATGAACCCATAAATACTCATCCAGAGGAGATGAGAAAGGCACAGGCTGAAGATAAGTCACTGAAGCCGTGTTACAAGAAACTCCCAAAGAGCCATACTCCTCCTAATAAGGGAGAATTCTATATGAAGAATAAATTGCTATACAGGAAGGCCGGCACTGGTTCAGCTGGTCACGCACAGCTGGTCCTTCCTAGTTCATATAGGGAGAAAGTAATGGAGTTAGGTCATACTATCCCCTTCATTGGTCACATGGGGATTAGCGCAACAGGACAGCGTATAGCTTGTCATTATTTCTGGCCAGGGATAACGGAAGGCATTAAGAGATATGTGAAATCCTGTCCCGAATGCCAGAGAGTAGCTCCAAAGCATTGGACTGCTCCAGCAACTCTTGGGGAAATGCCCATAGTGGGAACCCCTTTTGAGAGAGTTGCAGTGGATATTGTGGGACCTCTCACTCGGACCAAGAGGAGGAACAGTTACATCCTTACTCTGGTAGACACTTGTTCTATGTGGGGAGAGGCGGTAGCCCTGTCATCAATCGATTCGAAACATGTGGCAGAGGCATTACTTACTATATTCACAAGGTTAGGATTCCCACATCAAATCTTGACTGATAATGGCTCTCGGTTCAAGGGGAAGCTAACTGAAGAGGTTTTCAAGTTGTTTCAAGCCAAGCACTTTTATAGTAGTCCGTATCACCCCCAAGGGAACGGCCAGGTAGATAGGTTCAATGGGACTCTCATTTCTATCCTGAGAAAGCTTGCACATGAGAAACCTGAGACGTGGGACCACTACTTGCCCGCCGCATTGTTTGCCTACCGGGAAGTACCACATAATTCAACTGGAATGGCACCCGCAACACTCCTATTTGGGAGGCCTATAAAAGGTCCGTTAGAAGCTTTGCTAAGGACCTGGACAGATGAGAAGGCAGAGGAGACTGTTACCTCATCATACCAATATGTGAACGAACTGACCACTCGTTAAAAAACCAGTTGGAAACTGGCAAATGAAAATTTGAGACAAGCCAGGAAAAAGCATGCTGCTTATTTTAATAAAAAAGCGAAGGATCGAGAACTTGCTGTAGTGGAGAAGGTTCTTCTTCTATTGCCAGGCAGCAACAATAAACTTCAGATCGGATGGCAAGGACCATATGCTGTTTTGGAAAAAGTATCCAGAACAAATTATAAGATAGACAAAAAAGGGAAAGGAGAAAGTCTATCATGTCAACCTTTTGAAGAAATATCTGGACAGACAAATCCAGGAGGGATCACATTTAATGGCCTTGTCTATCGCAACCGAGATGAAGAATGAACCTCTCTCCTCGGTTGAATATCCACTGAAAACCAGTGAAACGTTTGCACAGGTGAAAATCAGTAATCACCTGACAAAAGGACAGAAGGAGAAGGTTCAAAAGGTCCTTGAGAAACATACAGATGTGTTAACTGATAAACCAGGGCACACAAATTTGTTGTCATATGATATGAAACTACTAGATCCAGCACCCATCTGTATGAGGCCTTATTCTATTCCGTTCGCTAAGGAAAAAGCTTTGAAAGAGGAGATTGATTATCTGTTAAAAGAAGGGATTATTTCTCACAGTGAGTCTCCTTACAGTTCCTGTGTGGTTCTGTTGCGGAAACCATCAGGAGAACATAGACTGTGCATAGATTACAGGAAACTGAATGCTGTCACAGAAGGTCAGGTGGATTCATTACCTGATACTACTCAACTTTTTGCCAGGCTGAACAAGGCAAAATATTTTTCCAAAGTGGATCTTAGCAAAGGCTATTACCAGATTCCAGTAAAGCCTGAGGTTCGACCTTATTTGGCATTTAGCACCTCGGAAGGTCATTATGAGTTCAACATGTTACCATTTGGTTTGAAAAATGCCCCGAGTGTGTTTTCTAGGATGATGCGAAAATTGCTGGATCCCCTGAAAAATCCATGTATTTCGAATTTTATGGATGATATCCTCATTGCTACAGAAACATTTGAGGAACACGTTACCTCTTTGAATATGCTGTTTGATAGACCCAGAGAGGCTAACTTAACCGCTAGACCAACTAAATGCTGTATTGGTTGTAAAGAGTTGGAATTCTTGGGACATAGAGTACATCAGGGTAGCATGACCCCTGATCCCAAGAATCTGGAAAAACTAAAAAGAGCACCTAGACCACAAGCAAAAAAAGATGTGCGATCTTTCGTGTCTCTGTGTGGTTTTTACCAAAAGTATATCAAACATTTTAACTCTATATGTGCTCCTTTGACCGATTTAACTCGCAAAGGTCAAACTGATACTATAATTTGGTCAGCACAGTGTGAATTGGCTTACCAGGAGTTAAAAGAGAAGCTTACAAGCAGGCCAGTGTTGCAATTGCCTGACTTGACTAAAGAATTTATTGTGAGAAGTGACGCAAGCAATGTAGGCCTGGGCGCTACATTATTGCAAAGGTCTTCCTCACAAGATGGGGAATTGAACCCAGTCGCTTATGCTAGCCGCAAATTGAACAAGGCGGAAAAAATTACTCAACCAGTGAAAAAGAATGTCTCGCTTTAATATGGGCTATAAAGAAATTCCAGATTTATTTATATGGCCGGACATTTGTAGTGGTTTTGATGGTATTGTATGATGGTGATATTACTAAGTGTGATGCATGAGGTCAGCTGTGAAGGCTCCTGAGATAAAATGTAGCTGTGAATTGTCAGAAGGCCCTTCGTGCTACCACTACGACCTCACACCTATCTTTTTTTACTAATGAATGTGGCTACGTTAAATGTCTAGGGTAATGATATGTAATGTGTTGTGGTAGTTTACATACACACACACAGATATTTAATAAGTCTAATAATATTAATAAAATGTTATAATACACTGAACTAACTCAAGTTGTGTAAAATTTGGATAGTAATTTTCTTTAAATTTATTTGTTCTGAACCAAGGTTTTATTTTGGCCAGAACATATGAAAGGTTTTGCAATTATAAAAGAAATGCATGAATATGACATAATAAATGCAAGGTGTGTACATATGTATGTTACTATACTAGTTAATATTACTACTGTTTATAGTTGTAATCTATTTGGGAGAACATTTAATGGATGTGCTGTTGGGGTGGCCTCATCACTCCCTGTCTATGGTGACTACACATTGTCCAGTTATTTGATGGAAATTTTGTGGGTGTGTTAGGAAATAAGTTGAGTTGGTGAATTCTCAGCAGACCAGTCGCTCACGTAGCTTGAATGTGTAGCTCTGGTGCTGAGATCTGGTGGCCCCACCTCTCCGTGCTTGGGGGCAATATCAGAAGTTTGGTGGCCCCACCTCTCCGTGCTTGGGGGCAATAATAGGCTGCTCTGACAAAATGTTACTGCACGGGTCCACTCTTGTAATATTCAACAACTCATTTGACACCGCATTGGTGCCAACTGAAACTCACAGTTCTGCAATCAAAGTATTAGTCATGTGTCAGAATTCCATCCTCTAACCATTTCTGGACACAACACTACACAACAACAACACCACATAGACGGGTCAGATCTTTCTGACCAAACAACACATCTTACCAAGTTGGTTTCACATAGGATAAGTTCTCCCAGACTACATATTCTGAAATATGTTCATTAGCTTCCTGCCATAGAATAGGATAGGTGATATGTTCCACTGATCTCAACACTTGATCTGTCCTTCATAATCCTTGCTGGAGTTTATGTATTTTATTTGTCTCTAGACCCTGAACTGGGGCGGGGGGTCTAGAGCGAATCCTTACTTGTTGTAAGGGACAGATTATGCTATTGCAGTATCAAATCACTCGAAACATTAAACAAATATTAAAATGTACAAAGAAATAATTTCAGTCTTACCAGAATTATGAATATAGAACACAGTTAAATGCTAGCAAAACTCAGCTGAGCTGCTGGCTTTAGGATGGCGTCCCTCTAAATATTTCAATAGCTTCTGGGAATTACACCACTTAATAATTCACTGTGTCTACTAGGACAACTTATAATGAATGGCACAAAATGCGCGTCTGAGCGCCGATAATATATTCATCTATGGCCAATCACTGCCTTTTCTTTTTTCAAATTCAAATATCCTACCAAAAAGTCATTTCAGTCATACCTCAGTCAAGTATGCCTTATTGTCTGTTGGTCCGTCCGTCTCTACTTGCGTTTCACAAAAAAACACACTTGTTTTTTGAACCAACTCTGCAATTTTTTAAAGTTATTTTTAGCCACAATTCACCATCCCACCCCGTCTCTTCATTCCAACTAGATTTTAGCACTTGCGTCTTCAAGGCCACAATTTTTTGAAAATTAGTGACATGTTTTATTTCAATGCAGACGCTCGCTGATATGAACAACACAGTCTTTTGTCAATATCTTTCTTATTATCTATCCGTCTGTATAAATGAAAGCATATTATTTCACTGCTCAAGATGGGCCATCCGGCCAGCTAGGTTTTATATTCCTAACATTATTATTAAGAAAAGTTACTTTTCAAATATTTTCTAGAATCTTCTGGAATGCGTTCATCACTGCATTCAAATAAACGGACTAAGTTATCGCAAAAGCGTCCAAGAAATGACTGTGGCGTATAATATCCAAGGTCCCTTTTGTCGATTTCTTTACTTTATGTCAACTTGGGGAACGTGACTTTTTCCTCCTTTCCCCACCAATTTGCGTCCTTTTAGCCTTGCTAGTTTCAAGCACGCGTTCAGTCAGATTTTTCCTTTTGATCTCCGTTCTCATCCCGTTCCGTTTTGCCTTCAAGTCTAACAATTTAATTTCCATGGCGGGTGATGACCCGCGGCGTGGGCGATCATGTATTCTAGCAGCTTACGCATTAGTTTTTATCCCTACGTTGTATCATTGGAGATATTTTAACGTTGTATCACGGTTAATTTTGTGACACATCTCCCCACTTGAAAACATGCCTACGGCAAGTTCTAAAACCAGTGATACACATAGATAAAATCTCTCCTCACGCCTGCCATTACTCTAATTTTGATCACAGGGGTGCCGACTGAGGAAATCTGCACCGACATTCAATTTGCCTGGGATATATTGGATACTAAACTGATAAGGTTGAAGCAATAAAGACCACCTCAGCAATCTTGCGTTTTCATGCTTAGCCTGAGATAAGAATACGAGAGGCTGATGGTCCGTCTCGACCACAAAAGTCCTACCATACAGATAGATTTGAAACTTCTTTATTGCCCAGATTAACGCTAAACATTCTTTTTCGCTTGTGGAGTATCCTTGTTCCGCCTTATTCAATTTGCGGCTTGCATAAGCGACTGGTTTCAGTTCCCCATCAGGTGAAGATGATCTTTGCAACAAAGCCGCTCCGAGTCCTACATTACTTGCATCGGTTCTTAAGACAAAGTCCTGTGTCAAATCAGGCAGTTTGAGAATAGGCTTGCTAGTGAGTTTTTCCTTTAAGTCTTGGAACGCTAATTCACTTTGCGCAGTCCAAATAATTTTATCTGGAAGTCCCTTGCGAGTCAGATCAGTCAGAGGAGCACAAATAGAGTTAAAATCTTTGATATATTTTTGATAAAATCCGCATAACGACACGAATGATCGCACGTCCTTTTTTGTTTGTGGTCTAGGTGCTCTCTGCAGTTTTTCCAAGTTCTTGGGATCAGGGGTCATGTACCCTGATATACAGTGTGTCCCAAGAATTCCAACTCTTTGCATCCAATACAACATTTTGTTGGCCTAGCAGTTAAGTTCGCCTCCCTAAGCCTATTAAATAACATTTCTAGAGCTTCAATGTGTTCTTCAAATGTCTCTGTGGCGACGAGAATATCATCCATGAAATTCGTGATACATGGGTTATTCAGGGGATCCAACAATTTGCGCATCATCCTTGAAAATACACTCGGAGCATTTTTCAGTCCGAATGGTAGCATGTTGAATTCATAATGTCCATCCGAAGTGCTAAAAGCCAAATAAGGTCTCACTTCAGGCTTCACTGGGATCTGGTAATAGCCTTTACTAAGATCCACCTTTGAAAAGTATTTTGCCTTGTTCAGTCTGGCAAATAACTGTTTTGTGTCTGGTAATGGATCCACTTGTCCTTCTGTGACAGCATTCAGTTTCCTGTAATCTATGCACAGTCTGTGTTCCCCAGACGGTTTTCTCAACAAAACGACACTAGAACTAAAAGATGATTCACTGTGTGAAATAATCCCCTCCTTCAACAAATAATCTATTTCTTCCTTCAATGCCTTCTCCTTCGCGAACGGAATAGAATAGGCTCTCATACAGATTGGGTTTGAGTCTACCAGTTTCATGTCATACTGTAGCAAATTTGTATGGCCTGGTTTATCTGTTAATACATCTGTATGTTCCTCCAGAACCTGTTGAACTCTCTCCCTCTGGTTTTTAGTCAGGTGCTTACTGACTTTTACCTGTGCTGCTGTTTCACAAGGATGTAATGGGTATTCATGTGAGGTGAGTGGTTCCTTTTGCATTTGAGTTGCGATAGCTAAGGTCAATAAGGGGGTGCTTTCCTGGAGTGGTCTGTCCAGATACTTCTTTAACAGGTTTACATGATAAACTTTCTCCTTCCCCTTTTTGTCAATTTTATAGTTTGTTCTAGACACCTTCTCTAGAACCGTATATGGACCTTGCCATCCAATTTGTAATTTATTCTGGCTTCCGGGTAGTAGAAGCAGCACCTTCTCTCCCACTGCCAGTTCTCTGTCCTTTGCCTTCCTATTAAAATATGCTGCATGTTTCTTCCTGGCTTGTTTCAAATTATCATTTGCCAGTTTCCATCCAGCTTTCAAACGAGTGGTCAGTTCGTTCACGTATTGATAAGATGAGGTAACAGTCTCTTCCGCCTTCTCATCTGTCCAGGTCCTTAATAGGGCTTCTAATGGACCTTTTATTGGCCTCCCAAATAGCAGAGTTGCGGGAGCCATCCCGGTTGAACTATGTGGTACCTCCCGATACGCAAACAATGCGGCGGGCAGGAATTGATCCCACAGATCCGGTTTTTCGTGTGCCAGCTTTCTCAGGATAGAAATGAGAGTCCCGTTGAACCTCTCTACCTGGCCGTTCCCTTGTGGATGGTACGGACTACAATGAAAGTGTCTGGCTTGAAATAGCTTAAAAACTTCTTCCGTTAGTTTCCCCTTGAACTGAGAACCATTATCCGTCAAGATTTGATGCGGGAATCCTAATCGGGTAAATATTGTAAGTAGTGCCTCTGCTACATGTTTTGAATCAATTGATGGCAGGGCTACCGCCTCTCCCCACATAGAACAAGTGTCCACCAGAGTAAGGATGTAACTGTTCCTCCTCTTGGTCCGAGTGAGAGGTCCTACAATATCCACTGCAACCCTCTCAAAAGGTGTTCCCACTATGGGCATTTCCCCTAGAGTTGCAGGAGCAGTCCAGTGCTTTGGAGCTACCCTTTGACATTCTGGGCAGGATTTGACATATCTTTTTATATCCTCCGTTATCCCTGGCCAGAAGTAATGACAAGCTATACGCTGTCCTGTGGCGCTGATCCCCATGTGACCACTGAAGGGAATCGCATGCCCGAGTTCCATCACTTTATCCCTATATGAAGTGGGAAGAACCAGCTGGTTGTGACCATTTGTTCCAGTTCCGGCCTTCCTGTATAAGAGTTTGTTCTTCATAAATATTCCCCCTTGCTCGGAGGTGTGTGGCATTTGGGCAATTTTTTAAAACATGGCTTGAGTGTCCTATCCTCAGCCTGCGCCTTCCTCATCTCCTCTGGATGAGCATTTATAGGTTCACCTTCTTCCTCCTTCTTCTGTGACCTGGTCTGCACTGTCGCCATGATCACAGGTCTCTCGGGATTCCCCAAGAAGACGTATCTACACCCCAATATCAGAGGGTAGATTGGTTCATCTATCACTGCTGCTCTGATTTCTCCTTCCACATAGCGAGTTTTCACCGTTATCCTTGCGATGGGAAGTGTCATGAGTGGTATGTCCTTAGTCGCCCCTTGTATTTCCACTGTTTCTGTGGTATACTGACTTGGGTCCAGTAGGCTAGACTTCACAACGGAATCATAATCCAAACCTGTATCATAAAGGCACCTTATGGTGACCCCATTACAAATAACATCCTCACAAACTGGGGGGTGATAAGGTTCCTGCTGTCCCTTAGGATTAACCTTTAATCTTTGCGTCCCCGACTTCATTGCAGCAATGTTTGAAGGTTTCCTTCTACAAAATTCGGTGTTATGGTTATCTTTCTTGCACCATTTACACCATCTTTTTCCTTGGTTCAACGGTTTTCTTTCATTGAATTTTTGATCATTGAACTGTGAGTTTCTTTCTCGTTAGTCATTTCTTGGCCGTTCAAAGTTTGTCCTACCTTTATTTCCCTGCTCTCTATTATCAAATTTATTAAATTGCTGTGGAGCTTTAAAATTGTCTATGTGCTTCTTTTTAGCACCACTTACCTCTGCCTGGGCTGCCTGATACCTCTCAGCGACATTTAAAACCTCCCCCAACTTCTCTGCACCTTGTTCCATGAGAAATTTTCTCATGTCTGGAGCCATGGACTCTCTCAATTGCTCAATCATGATCATTTCTTTAAGATCTTGGGTCTTCCCCAGAGCAGTCCATTTCTCCAAATAGGTTTCCAGTCTGGCAGAGAATTGGTGGTATGTCTCCCCAGACAACAGTTTGGCATTTCTAAATTTCTTACGATAAAATTCCCCATTTTTTTCGTACCTCAATAACAAAGCCTGCTTTAACATGTCATAATTGTCCTGGTCTTCTCTGTTCATTTTTGCGAAGACTTCATAAGAAGTACCTCTCAGTCCCTGTGATAGCTTTAAACTCCACCTCTCTCTCTCTAACCCATATGTAGTAGCTAATAACTCAAAACGTCCTAGGTACCCCTCTATGTCATCGTCTTTTTCAACAAAATGGTCTAAATGAAACCCCATAGCTGAGTTTGAGGCTCCCAGACTGGGCGTAGCATCTGAGGCAAAAGGGCTGGCACCATTTTCAGGAGCCTGGCCTTGTAGCTCCAGCTCCCTTAGTCGTAATTCGTGCTCCCTTTGCAACCTTCTATCTTCTGCCTCCCTTTCGGCCTTTTTATCTTCTGCCTCCCTTTCGGCCTTTTTATCTTCTGCCTCCCTTTGCTGTCGTTTTTCTTCTGCCTCCAATGCTTTAGCCTCTTTGTCAGCCTCAATCTGCAGCCTCTTAATTTCTCTATCAGCCTCAATTTGTAACCTCTTCTCTTCAGCTACCTTTCTATCTTCCCTTTCAATATATTTATCACATTCAGCCGTTACATATTGAATTAAAATCTGACCATCCATTCCCATCTCCTTTGCCGTCAGCACAGCAGCTGATCTGAATTTGGCCAGCTCCGCCATACTTTTTAAACAAATCTAGCAATGTGCAAGATAAAATTTCCAACCACTAAAGTACTTCTAATTACTCTAGTCTAAAATAATTCTAATTAATTAATTAACTACCACTGGCTGTGAAGATTCACCAACTTTTATTTTCAGGGACACTTTTAATTTTAAGGGACACTTTTAATTTTTATAATGTGTTCCCCTAATCTAATTCTCCCCCCAGGAGATCCTAATATACTTAATGGGCTAATTATCCCGGGACAAAGAGACCCCAATATATGTAGTGGTTTTGATGGTATTGTATGATGGTGATATTACTAAGTGTGATGCATGAGGTCAGCTGTGAAGGCTCCTGAGATAAAATGTAGCTGTGAATTGTCAGAAGGCCCTTCTTGCTACCACTACGACCTCACACCTATCTTTTTTTACTAATGAATGTGGCTACGTTAAATGTCTAGGGTAATGATATGTAATGTGTTGTGGTAGTTTACATACACACACACAGATATTTACTAAGTCTAATAATATTAATAAAATGTTATAATACACTGAACTAACTCAAGTGTGTAAAATTTGGATAGTAATTTTCTTTAAATTTATTTGTTCTGAACCAAGGTTTTATTTTGGCCAGAACATATGAAAGGTTTTGCAATTATGAAAGAAATGCATGAATATTACATAATAAATGCAAGGTGTGTACATATGTATGTTACTAGACTAGTTAATATTACTACTGTTTATAGTTGTAATCTATTTGGGAGAACATTTAATGGATGTGCTGTTGGGGTGGCCTCATCACTCCCTGTCTATGGTGACTACACATTGTCCAGTTATTTGATGGAAATTTTATGGGTGTGTTAGGAAATAAGTTGAGTTGGTGAATTCTCAGCAGACCAGACGCTCACGTAGCTTGAATGTGTAGCTCTGGTGCTGAGATCTGGTGGCCCCACCTCTCCGTGCTTGGGGGCAATATCAGAAGTTTGGTGGCCCCACCTCTCCGTGCTTGGGGGCAATAATAGGCTGCTCTGACATAATGTTACTGCACGGGTCCACTCTTGTAATATTCAACAACTCATTTGACACCGCATTGGTGCCAACTGAAACTCACAGTTCTGCAATCAAAGTATTAGTCATGTGTCAGAATTCCATCCTCTAACCATTTCTGGACACAACACTACACAACAACAACACCACATAGACGGGTCAGATCTTTCTGACCAAACAACACATCTTACCAAGTTGGTTTCACATAGGATAAGTTCTCCCAGACTACATATTCTGAAATATGTTCATTAGCTTCCTGCCATAGAATAGGATAGGTGATATGTTCCACTGATCTCAACACTTGATCTGTCCTTCATAATCCTTGCTGGAGTTTATGTATTTTATTTGTCTCTAGACCCTGAACTGGGGCGGGGGGTCTAGAGCGAATCCTTACTTGTTGTAAGGGACAGATTATGCTATTGCAGTATCAAATCACTCGAAACATTAAACAAATATTAAAATGTACAAAGAAATAATTTCAGTCTTACCAGAATTATGAATATAGAACACAGTTAAATGCTAGCAAAACTCAGCTGAGCTGCTGGCTTTAGGATGGCGTCCCTCTAAATATTTCAATAGCTTCTGGGAATTCACTGTGTCTACTAGGACAACTTATAATGAATGGCACAAAATGCGCGTCTGAGCGCCGATAATATATTCATCTATGGCCAATCACTGCCTTTTCTTTTTTCAAATTCAAATATCCTACCAAAAAGTCATTTCAGTCATACCTCAGTCAAGTATGCCTTATTGTCTGTTGGTCCGTCCGTCTCTACTTGCGTTTCACAAAAAACACACTTGTTTTTTGAACCAACTCTGCCTTTAAAGTTATTTTTAGCCACAATTCACCATCCCACCCCGTCTCTTCATTCCAACTAGATTTTAGCACTTGCGTCTTCAAGGCCACAATTTTTTGAAAATTAGTGACATGTTTTATTTCAATGCAGTCGATCGTTGATATGAACAACACAGTCTTTTGTCAATATCTTTCTTATTATCTATCCGTCTGTATAAATGAAAGCATATTATTTCACTGCTCAAGATGGGCCATCCGGCCAGCTAGGTTTTATATTCCTAACATTATTATTAAGAAAAGTTACTTTTCAAATATTTTCTAGAATCTTCTGGAATGCGTTCATCACTGCATTCAAATAAACGGACTAAGTTATCGCAAAAGCGTCCAAGAAATGACTGTGGCGTATAATATCCAAGGTCCCTTTTGTCGATTTCTTTACTTTATGTCAACTTGGGGAACGTGACTTTTTCCTCCTTTCCCCACCAATTTGCGTCCTTTTAGCCTTGCTAGTTTCAAGCACGCGTTCAGTCAGATTTTTCCTTTTGATCTCCGTTCTCATCCCGTTCCGTTTTGCCTTCAAGTCTAACAATTTAATTTCCATGGCGGGTGATGACCCGCGGCGTGGGCGATCATGTATTCTAGCAGCTTACGCATTAGTTTTTATCCTTACGTTGTATCATTGGAGATATTTTAACGTTGTATCACGGTTAATTTTGTGACAACATTTGTGGTCCAAACGGATCATTCTCCCCTCGTGTTCTTATCACAGGCCAAGCATGAAAATTCTAGATTATTGAGATGGTCTCTCTTGTTGAACCATACTCATTTTTAATAGAATACATTCCCGGCCCTTTGAACGTTGGCGCAGACTTTTTGAGCAGACATCCTTATGATGAAGATCAGAAAAACGAGTAAGACTTCATGGAGCTAAGTTATCTCGCATATTATAACCTGCAAATGAATGCATGTTTTAAGATGGGAGGTGTGTAGCAACATAAGCGAGAATAAACGCTCAATTCAGTACAATTTTGGCATAAAACGATAATAAATACATTAGCCCGCATGTGTCTGACGGTTGGCATCTTCGAAGCCAGCAGCGCTGCTTTTTGCACAGTGCTAAGCCTATAGAACGATTTCACGGGAAAAGTCTGACACGCTTTAGTTTCGTTTTCGACAAACACTACTTATATTTAACTTTTGCCCAATCTGCTGTATACACTTTGTAGTCTAGCCTTACAATTAACTATTGGCGGAAGTATACCGCAATATAGCTATCTGAAGTAACACTTTCTGTCAACTTTGTAGCAAAATCCGTAGTAATCCTTACATTTTTTGGTAATATTACACGATACAATGCTAACTAGTAACGCAAATCCTTAACCCGCCCCGTCTATCCCCCGCTTCGCTGACACAGTCTGCAACGCATATATTCACACTGCGAAAAAGCCAGCCAAGGCATAACCACGCAGGCAGTTTTATTTCCTCCTAGTGGTAGCATTTCTGATGTAACAAACACAAGTAGTTATTTGAAAAATACATGCTCGCAAGACGAAGGAGAGGAAAAATGGCGGACTTGTGCAAAATTTTATTTGACGATGGACGATGACATAAATTGGAAATTTTAAACCATTATGAAGTTCCCCATAAGAATTATATGGTAGTATGACGTAAAGTTCGCTGAGTAAGAATGTACTTTAAAATATATGATAGTCCCAGTATTAGAGAAGTTATTGAAGAAATACTAATATCTAAGAACACACGACCAGACACACTGGCGTTCCTGCTCATGTTTTTTGGTAACGTTAGGGGGACGCGAGCTGAAAAAAGAGGCAGGGAGGTACATTCAAATTCGCTTAGGGTGAACAGAGTATGAATGGGAAAGGGGAACGGTAGGAGAAATGTAATCCTAAACGTGATATCTTTTGTATTGGGCATGACTAGAGCAGACGGGCCAATCGACCACCAGTTATTCAAAATTGTTTTGGGTTTTTCATTCAAACTGCATTTGAATTCAAGTAGTAGAACGTTACGATTGGCTAGGCTGGTAGATATTAGCAAAAGGCTTTGATTATTCATTGCCAGTTGAACTAAAATTTGTATACAGATACGCTGAAAAACAGCTGTGTTAATTTTAAACTTAAATATAGAATAAATTCACAGTCTGTACAGTTCGGAGGAAGCTGAGGCCATTTCTTCACAAAATCAGCGTCATTTGTTTATATATTTCTTGATTGTGTGGGTCTATGTTCCTGTTGCCGGCTGGTGACAGGAAACCTGCTGAGTGCTTATAAACGCCAACCAGTCTCCAACCAGACTTATATGCTGTTGAATATCCAGTAGGAGCTTTGGCGAGTATTGAACTTGAAATTTATGCACCTACCCACTGAATTATCTTACAACGAGGACTCCCAGGTGAGGAGTAAAACATCTGGGGCATCTCTGACATTTTCTTGTGTTTCAAAATATTACACAGGAATTTTATGGGGGTAGGATGAACTACAGCCCTCATATACAGTGACTCTCCCGGTAGATAACTAAAGTGAACTCTGTAATATTTCATCCAGGAAGGACATTTATAAATTAGATAACTAAAGTGAACTAATTTAATATTACATACAGGAAGGACATTTATAACTACATAATAACTTTTAGTTATTGGGCAGATTGTCCCAACATTTTTTAATTGTTCTATTCTGTAAACTATCTTGTCCTTATTTTCAAAGACCTGTCCACAAGCTATGAATGGACAGGCAAAATAAATTGTAAATATTTATTCAAAGAAAAACTTAACTGCTAGTTATTAACTTCTTTAATAGAAACTTAAAGTGTTTGATGGTTGTGTACCATCATTCATTTCTCCCCTAGACACTAGGTACACCATACACCATACACTAGAGCCAGAAGATTGACCGTGTGAGACCTAGGGAGGTAGCGTTAGGTTCTCTGCACATAATTCATCATCATCATCTATAGAGTCAGAGACCTACATGTGCTTGACCTCACACGGTTATAGCAGACACCTTTTCATTCCTTTTAAGGAAACCATCATAACCTCCCCAGCAAAATCAACTTTGCTACATATATAAGGAAATACTCCGCTCGGTTGTGGCGGCGGAGCTGCTCAAGTATGGCGGGCGTGTTGTTGTTGTGTGTTTGTTCATACAACATTGTGTAGTTGGTTGTGTTACAACATTTATTTTACAATAGTTATACGTACTAACAGGTAGACAATATATTTATACGTACTTTACAAAACAGGTAGACAATACTTATACAACAGTTATACATATTTTCATATTCATATAAAAGAAATACAGGTGGGAGTGAAGTGTTAGAGACTTGTCTTTAATAGGGCCAGCACCGAGAGGTGGGAGTTAAGTGTTAGAGACTTGACTATACTAGTTCTAGCATCGAGAGGTAGGAGTGAAGTGTTAGAGACTTGCCTATACTAGGACCAGCATCGAGAGGTGGGAGTGACGTGTTAGAGACTTGCCGATACTATGGGACCAGCACCGAGAAGTGGGAGTAAGGTGTTAGAGACATGCCTTTACTAGGGCCAGCATCTAGGGGTGGGAGTGACGTGTTAGAGACTTGCCTTTACTAGGTCTAGCATGAAGAGGTGGGAATGAAGTGTTAGAGACTTGCCTTTACTAGGGCCAGCAGCGAGAGGTGGGAGTGAAGTGTTAGAGACTTGCCTTTACTATGGGACCAGCACCGAGAGGTGGGAGTGAAGTGTTAGAGACTTGCCTATACTAGGTCTAGCATCGAGAGGTTGTAGTGAAGTGTTAGAGACTTGACTATACTAGGTCCACCAGCTAGAGGTTGGAGTGAAGTGTTGGAGACGTCACTATACTAGGTCCAGCATTGAGAGGTGGGAGTAAAGTGTTAGAGACGTCACTATAGCAGGTCCAGCAAGAAGAGATGGGAGTGAAGTGTTAGAGACTTGGCTTTACTATGGGACCAGCACCGAGAGGTGGGCGTGAAGTGTTAGAGACATGACTATACTAGGTCCAGCATGAAGAGGTGGGAGTGAAGGGTTAGAGACATGACTATGGTAGGTCTAACATCTAGCAATGGGAGGGAAGTGTTAGAGACGTCAATATACTAGGATCAGCGTCGAGGGTGGGAGTGAAGTGCTAGAGACTTGACTATACCAGGTCCAGCAACGAGAGGTGGGAGTGAAGTGTTAGAGACATGACTATACTAGGTCCAGCATGAAAAGGTGGGAGTGAAGGGTTAGAGACATGACTATGTTAGGTCTAGCATCTAGCAATGGGAGGGAAGTGTTAGAGACGTCAATATACTAGGATCAGCGTCGAGGGTGGGAGTGAGATGCTAGAGACTTGACTATACCAGGTCCAGCAACGAGAGGTGGGAGTGAAGTGTTAGAGACACCTATGCAGTTATGGTCCACGTAGCAAATGCCTAGATGTTAACTTCAGTACTCGTCTTGTCGTGGTTTATGTAGCATTATAATATAAATGCCCGCACTGTTTATCTAGGTCAACCGTTGATGACCTATTTCTGTCCTGTTGTAGCCAAAACTTGCAAGTGTAGAATTAGCGCTGTGTGTTACGGCTGTCCCGTGTGTAGCTTAGACCCACAGATCAGAAGTGTAATGTGTACTTGTCCTTCTTGTAAATTTCTGGACAATACTGGAGACATCATATATGTAACAGCCAACCAGGAATGTAAATTTCTGGATCCATTAATGTCAACAATAATGTCAAATGCTCGCTCTGTTCTTTTTAAACCCACAGATCTGGTCCATCAGAAATGTAAGTTTCTAGGCCACATTGGCGACAAGAAATGTTTCTTAAGAGCCCACGTAACTGGTCCACCAGAAATGTAACTGTCTGTTTCTCTTGTCGAGGTAATCACTGGCCCAAGACAGTATACATGTTGTTAGGTGTGTAGTGCGAGCGTATGATGAACTGGGTGTGGGTGCGAATGAAGGCGCGAATGTGTTTAGGCTCGTATATATGAAGACCCTGCAACCCATACTCTCACATGCAGTAGTCAAGGATGCTTGGACACTGCAGGCATGTTTCAAAACATTTATTGACGAGAACACACATAGTATCAACAGGAACAGTCAGTGTAACAAGGTCATTGTTGAATCACGTTTTATTTGTTAAATGCCGTGAATGTTCACCAGTTGATAAATGTAGATGTTGGGACTGGTGTAGTAAAGTGTAACGATTGTCAACTCATTAAACCCAGCACAGTTTTGGTCATACAGGTCATCTTGTCCTGGAACGTGATGAGGCTCCGACAAGAATGTGAGTGTAGACAATGAGTGTGTATATGAATGTCAGAACGCGAATGGTAGAATGATTCGATAGAGTTGACAGGTTGGTAGTACATCACTCATACTCACACTGTTCGAATTCAAGAAGTACTGGAACTACGGTGGTCTTTTTATAACATTTAATGAGATGCACACTTGGACAGTACGTGTATGGTTACAGGAACAAATGTCGACATAGACAGCATAATGTTGGTCACAGGAATATCATCTTAAGTTAGCATTCATGCTTGGCAAATATCATAATGGAGCATTCGTAAATAAGCATTCAGAGTTCCATCATGTAAATCATCTGGCTTTACTGACTGGGCACGTCAGACCATAACCAATATATAGGAAGGCTCCTAGACTTAACCTCGTCTAGCGAATATCCCTTCACGTAAAGTTCAATATATATATTTTTTCATAAAGATATAGGAATCCCAGACATGGGTTCTCACATGTAGCAGTGATCTCTTGGTTCATCGAGCGATAGTACAGGCATCCCTTTTTCTCACTCGATAAATACAAAGTATATGGATTTCAACATGGCGGTGCTTCTCTCGTGAGCTTCACTCACTATTGGATACAGACCAAAATTGGTCATTCGTTAAATGTCCTCATGTCTTCATAGCTTCTATCATAGAGGTAATTGAATAATATCATATAATCTAGTGCTGATACATAGGAATGTCATCTTCCTTTGAATAAATATTCTTTTCAAAAGTACCACTGTGCATCTGCTTATCGACAACGATGGCGAAGCCCAAGTTCATAATAAATTGTGGTTTTACCTTTCTATGCGAAATATAACTTTGCCATTCCTTGGCAAAAGAGAATAAACACTGGGGTAAAGTACATACAACATGTCTAAATGACTATCACTTTTCCCCATTTACTTATAGATCACTTTTTCGGCGATAAGCCTGCTACAACAAAATTCGACATCCCGACAGGATGACAGCCATGAATCACACCCCCTGCTAGCGATACTTCCGCTGCATAGCCTTTGACCTTTTCTAGCGACAACCAACATAGTTCGACTTAGAAATGTAAAGATATCCATATATAAGACAGACTCGTCCTACTCATACAAACACTACGTATAAATTCAGGCCATAGATATACTGAAGCAAGAACAATCTATTCCTACCCAGCCAAAGAATAAATCGCAGTAGGCCTAGACTCGTCCGCGGAGTCCGATCGAAGATGACGGAACTCCTTTCAAGGGAAGTAACTCAAAAATGACTTCTCCTTAAGCACTTAAAAAAGGAAATACTTTGTTTACAAAATATTTGCGAACATAATAAGTATATAAATGTATTATATTGCAAGATAGTAAAGATTGCACTTTACAGTCATGCTGACCT
The DNA here is from genome assembly GCA_024509875.1 of Oreohelix idahoensis. Classification (NCBI taxonomy): domain Eukaryota; kingdom Metazoa; phylum Mollusca; class Gastropoda; order Stylommatophora; family Oreohelicidae; genus Oreohelix; species Oreohelix idahoensis. The sequence continues at coordinate 114,245 of JAMPIV010000648.1, read as the reverse complement.
GAAATCGATAGGTATACAGTTGGCATTCAAAAAGGTAAACATCGGAATAGACGTGCATGGTCAATAGCAAAGTTCTCCAATAATGACAGTTCGTAGCGTCGCCCTTGGCATCTCTGACTAAACGCGTCAGATGCCTTAGTCACTTTGACACATAGGTGCATCTTGGCATTCCCCGCCAATTGCACATTATCAGGCTGTAGTATAATAGCCGAAAGCACAGGCCTCGTTCTGACGTCGGCTGTGTACTTCTGTTAAATAGGTTACCATCAACCCTGCAGTAATGCTAATTGTAGACATAAATCCCGCCAATCTGCGGTTCCCACAATATATCTTCGTCACTGGATTTCTGGACAATATAAAGACTAACAGTCCTGGATGGCTACCTCGAGCACAAATATATAAGTTCTGAAATATATAGGATCGGTGAGCTGCAGTTCACACTAAGTAATCCTTTTACATGTTCTGCCACCGAAAAGCGTAATAATGCATAAAGGTCGGTATTACCTGGAAAATGAATCCTCAGAACATAACAAGGAATTCTGTCGTCATCCCGACGCACAGAGATTCACTGGGGAAAACTGCCATAGCAGTTACTTCGAAGATTCTCCCCGAAAAACAATGGACTCTTGGTCCCTTCAGAAAAACAGGACCTTCCCGGCTTGCCGGAAGTATCACTCTCCCCCGCTTAAAAAACCTTCCCATAGGCCTACGCCCGAACTGTCAACCTTTGACCCTAAAGGTCAAAACACAATGAATGAATAAACAAGGGAAGACAACCCCTAATCAACCTGACATCGCAGGTAAAGACACAATTATACTTATGATAAAACATAGGCAAATAACTCGACAGATGACTCCGTCGAAAATGACAGCAACAGGGGTCTATCAGCTTCATATCATATTCCAATAAGTTTGTATGCCCCGGTCGGTCTGTGAGCAGCTCTGTATGATTATCTAGAAGCTGTTGCACTCTCTCTTTCTGATTTTTAGTTAAATGTGTACTGATTTTCACCTGTGCCGCTGTCTCACAGGGATGCAATGGATATTCAAATGATGAAAGTGGTTCCTTTTTCATCTCCATGGCAATGGACAAGGTCAACAAGTGTGTCTCTTCCTGATTTTCTCTTTCCAAATATTTCTTCAGGAGATTCACATGATAGATTTTTTCTTTCCCCTTCTTGTCTATCTTATAATTGGTTCTAGACACTTTCTCTAGAACTGTATATGGACCTTGCCATCCAATTTGTAATTTATTCCGACTACCGGGTAGAAGAAGCAGTACCTTCTCTCCCACAGCCAAATCTCTGTCTTTAGCTTTCCTGTTGTAATAGGCAGCATGTTTTTTCCTGGCTTGTCTCAAATTTTCATTGGCAAGTTTCCAGCCAGTTTTTAACGAGTGGTCAGCTCATTTACATATTGGTATGAGGATGTAATATTTTCCTCTGCCTTTTCATCAGTCCACGTTCTTAACAGCGTTACATATGGACCTTTAATTTTGTGGACCTATTTGTCCATGCACCGGTATGGTCTCTTCCACTCGAAGCGCTATAGTGATGATTTTTCTTCCCAGAAATATCATGCACAAAACGACCGCTACCAATTTTTTTCTTGGGGCTTTCTCCCCTCTTAAAATTCTTGATGAGAGATTTCCTCTCTACATCTTCTTCCTCCAGTTTGTTTAAGTCCGATTGAGGGATTTTCGGCTTATCCTGGGGTAAGACATCTTTTTGCACTCTGCATAGTGGCCATTGTAAAACAGTTAATTGAAGCTTGTCCGTGAAAAGGGGCTTCCCATTCCACTTGGTCCACTTTATCAAATTTATTTTTCTTTGTATTGTCAGGCCTAAGTTTGCCCCGTGGCGTGTCCAGGTCCTGATCAATGTTCCCACTTGTGGGTGTTCCCTCATGTGCTATGCTACACCTTTCTACAAAATTCTCAATGTCCCACCTTGCCTTGGGCCAATAATAATTGTGAGCCACCTTTTGAATGATGGTACCTATTTTCTCATGGTCCCCATCTTGTTTCACATGTAGGCTCCTTATTAAGTCTGTCCTATATGTCTTTGGAAGAACCAACTATCCGTGACCATTGGATCTAGTTCCGGCCTTCCTGTAAATCAACTTGTTTTTCATGTAAAAATCTCCCTTGCCTAGAGTTGTATGACAAGTTGACAATTTCCTGAAACAAGGCTTGAGGGTCTTATCCCCAGCCTGTGCCTTCCTCATCTCTTCTGGAGTGGTATCTATCAGGATATCCTCCTCCTTTCTTGAGGTCGACCTGACCTGAAGGGTGGCCATATACACAGGTTTCCTTCTACAACGGTCAGTGTCATGATTGTCCATCTGACAATTTTTACACCACCTCCTTCCTTGGTTGAAAGATTTTCTTTCATCATATTTCCTTTCATCGAATTGTGGGGTTTTATTTTTATTGTCATACCGTGGCCTATCAAACTGGTGCTTACCTTTGTTTTGATCTCTAGGATCAAATTTATTAAAGTTCTGTGGTGCCCTAAAATTATCTACCTGTTTCTTTTTATTACCTGATACCTCTGCCTGAGCTGCTTGATACCTTTCTGCAACATTTAGTAACTCACCCAGTCTCTCTGCACCTTGTTCCATGAGAAACTTTCTCAGGTCTGGAGCCATGGACTCTCTTAGTTGTTCTATAAGGATCATTTCCTTAAGATCTTGGGTTTTCCCCAGAGAAGTCCATTTCTCCAAGTATGTCTCTAACCGTGCAGAGAACTGGTGATAGGTTTCACCTGACAGTAGTTTAGCATTCCTAAATTTTTTCCTATAAAATTCACCATTCTTTTCATATCTTAACAAAAGAGCCTGCTTTAGCATATCATAATTTTCCTGATCATCTCTGCTCATTTTGGCAAAAACTTCATAAGCTGCCCCACGAAGTCCTTGAGATAACTTTAAGCTCCACCTTTCTCTCTCTAACCCATACGTGGTAGCTAATAGTTCATATCTATTTAGATAGCTCTCGATATCATCGTCTTTCTCAACAAAATGATCTAAATGAAAGTTCATAGCTGAGGTTGAGGCTCCCTGACTAGCAGTGGCATCGGAGATAAAGGGACTGGCACCATTTTCAGGAGCATGGCCTTGAAATTCCAACTCCCTTTGTCGTAACTCATGTTCCCTTTGTAATCTCTTATCCTCTGCTTCCCTCTCTGCAGTCAATCTTCTTTCCTCTCTTTCTGTAGCCAATCTTCTTTCCTCTCTTTCTGTAGCCAATCTTCTTTCCTCGGCTTCTCTTTCTGCAGCTAATCTTTGTCTTCTCTTTCGGCAGTCAATCTTTTTTCCTCTCTTTCTGCCTCCAATGCCTTAGCCTCAGCCTCAATCTGCAACCTCTTAAATTCTTTTTCAGCCTCTAACTTTCTTTCTTCGGCCAATCTATCAGATTCTATTTTCTTTCTGCCTCTTTTTCTAATCTTCTTTCTTCCCGTTCAATATATTTGTCACATTCCGTAGTGACATAAGCAATCATAACTTGTCCCTCCTTTCCTAACTCTTTTGCAGTCTGCACAGCAGCAGATCGAAATTTGGCCAGGTCCGCCATTTTCTAACAGGTAAATGTAAACAATATCTAACTAAACAATTCAATCTGACAACCACAGGCACTGAGAGCTCAACCTTATTTATTTTCACCCAAGGATACCTTTTAAATTTTTATTATTCCCAATATATATAACAGGAGAAAGTTTAATATCCCGGGAGCGAGACCCCAATATATGTGGTAAAGTGGGATGATATAAATATTTATAGGGGAGTTAGTGTAATGACTGAGATCAGCTGTGAAGGTATCTGTATCTAGTAAGTGTGGTGTATTACAGATGACCTTACTTGCTACCACATTTATACCTCAGTCAGAATTATTCTGGAATATTGTGATGACTACGTTGAATGTCTAGGGTTATGGAAATGATGAAGTGTAAGTCACAACAACAACAGACAGATAAACAATTTAATTTATTCCACAACACTTTACAACACTGTGACACTCACACACGTATAACATTCTATAAGACTATCTTAAATGAGTCAAATGTAAAGTTTCAAATATATGTGTAATAATTCCTTTCAATAATAGATGTTCTGATTCAACTACACAGTGAACCAGGAATCACAATCAAATGTAATCACAATTTATAATTATGATCTTTGTATTGACATAATTTATTATTATTATCCTATGTGTGTAAGTTGTGAAGTAGTACTATGAGGTAATACTGGTTTTGTTGTTCAAGCTACGTTGTTGTTCGTTATCATGACTTCAAGTGTTTGATTATCGTGGAAATAATATTGGGAAAAGTTCACAGTTCCTGTCAATTGAATCAATTTATTGTCCCTCTTTATATTAAAATATAATGTCAATTTTAGAGGGGGGGGGTGCACATAATGTTGAGCTGCTCTGGCCACAGAAGCTTATCTTTCGTGATGGCGGCAGGAAAAGACTCCTCTGCTCGATTGCTCTACTGTGTTCTGGAGACACCTCACTGGTCACTATCTGGACCAAGGAGTATGCTGTCAGCCTCTGGATTCAGCAAAACTCAGACCAGGTGCTGCTTCAATAACTTAGGACCACGGTCCCTGAAACAAGAAGGTTGTACCTCCTACTTCAGAACTAATTTATAATCTATTTCCACACTGAACACAATACATAACAAACACTGAGTTCAGAGCGGTAGGCCAACTGCTAGCTTCATCTGAAACAATTTACACCAGTATACTCCTCCCTAATGGTTACTACGCCTCTGCAATTCCAGCATTAGTTCTATCTAGTCAATAAGATAGGTGTCAGTGTACTGTTTGGCAATTCCATGCAGTTTTACTTTTCTCCGACACGTCCTGTTCAGGTTGGAGCACTATCTAGGCCTTGCCTCATGTTTGCTACTGAACCACGCACATATACAGACATAAATTATCAATTTACATTCAATTTTCATTAAAAAGATATCAAATATGTCAAGCTTACCACAATTCATGGAAATAATACACAAATACGTTGACTGGCGATGAATATGGCACAAATTCCGATCTGCCTCTGTCCCAGGCTTTTATTTGGAAAAAATATAAGCTGGTTCTCAACGCACTGTTTCTGAGTAAGTTTATTTTAAAATGTGGTACTGAACAGACGCTACTAATTGACTATATTGGCGGGTCTAACCAATCGGGCCATGTTTACACAGCTTTTTGAAAAAATCTACCCTTCCTACATTTCCCCTAACAACCAAAAACAGTATTTGCAATCCAACTAATCGTGTTTCGCCTTACATATACTTCCCGCCAATCAAATCGGATGTAACTTGTTGGCCTATTTCCCGTACAATGGTGGTTTCAAAACATTCCATTGAGCAATTATGATTTGGTGTTGTCTGACAGCACCACTATTTTATTTTGGCTATAATTTGTTAATTCCTAGACTATTTGCGTAACACTTAACATATTCTTTGTCAGCAAGTCCTAAGGAACCCAAATATATAAGTTTTAAGGGAGCTAAGTGGCGGCGTTCAAAATATGTATTTTCTTCTAGGATAGTCGTGCTGTTACCACCTCCTCACTTCCAAACTTTATGGTGTCTGCTGTACTGTCAGACTAATATCAGGATTTCAGACGTAAAACAGTAGAATGTCATGTTTCCTAATAAGCATTTTACAGGTTTTTAAACCTAACTCTCGTATGGGTAGTGTTTTTTATCACTGTCTATTTGAAAAAAAAAAGCTAGTGCTTCATGCCTTTCGCGCGGGGATGGCATTAGTTTTATATCGCGAGACGCGTGCTAGCGTTGCATGCGTTCCTGCTTTCAGCCCTCTCTCTCTCTAAGTTCATCTGTCTTTTCATTTACGTAGAGCATACAATGACATGAATGGAATATTAAATCTAGGTCATTAAGCAGCTTACGTATCTCAAGGTTTTCTAAGAAATACAGTACACGTTTTATTGTTTTGTTGAAACGCGTGTATGCTGCTGTAGGCTTTACTAGTAAACGTGCAATCGTGAGAATATGCAGACGAAGCAGAAAAAGGGGGATCTCGAGTACAGTCATTGTGACAGCACTGTTCTTTACCATTCTTCTGTCTCTTTTATTTAATTTATGTGTTAGGCTTTACATTTACCTTTTAATTTATATATGTGGATTTAGAATGTTTCACGACAGTCGTCAGCGCTAAATATAGGCTAGCGGTATCCAGCTCGCATGATACAAGGGAAACAAGTTTATGTATAAAAAAAAATAATACTACAAGATCAAAAGCTGGCAGACGCTGGAGCTGGGTTGGCCATGTCCTCATAAGAGACCCCGATGCCATCACAAGAACAGCTATGCTATGGACCCCTGAAGGAAAACGAAAGAGAGGCCGACCAAACAACAACTTCGCGGAGGACTGTGGAGGCTGAGATGCAAAGAATGAACCAGAGTTAGGGCACTGTACAAAGGATGGCCGCCGACCGAGCAAAGTGGAATCAATTTGTTGTTGCCCTACAAGACGCCACCAGGCGTAATGGCCACTGACTGCTTTGACGGTCGGCTGCTAAGGATCAAAGAAGAAGAAGAATTCTTTTATAAGAGCTCATTAAATATATACTTCTATTTATAAACCTTTGTTATCTATGTTGTGTAAATAAATAGTTGTAAAATATATGTATAAATATAAATATTGCATAAACAAACACAACAACACACACCCGCCAGCTACAGCCCAAATTGTACACACACATACGTCTTCACCTCCGCTAGCCATGTTTTTATCGATTTTTATGTCCATTGTCTACCTGTACATATATATTGTATGAACAAACAACGCAAGACCACCACAATACAACAACACTCAGCAATTAAAATACCTACACAAAAAATGGTATAGGCAAGTCTCTAACACTTCGCTTCCACCTCTCGAGGCTGGACCTGGTATAGTCAAGTCTCTAACACTTCCCTCACACCTCTTCGTGCTTGACCTAGTATAGTCAAGTCTCTAACACTTTGTAGCGTAGTCCTGAACCAATATCTAAGGGCAATTAACGAGAGCCTACCTTGTCTACCTTTATCGAAATATGTCAACAAATGTTTTCGACCAATCGCTGCACGAGCTGTAAACCGGTCTCGGGAACCGTAGGCTTGCAGGATTTCTAGATGGAATCTGTGCAAACGGTAATGTGTATATGTGACCTCAGGTCAAAGGATAAGGTATGTCCCTCGGAACAGCGAGCACAGTAATATAACAGGAATCTTAAACTTTCATTAGATGCATGGATTTAAGTTGTAGAAGCATGGACACAGGAGTTATGAGTGATTACATGCAGTAATAACTTGGAGCGAAGGCTGGTTTCCCCGGGTTCAACTGTGATTGCAAACACTACAAGGGAGGCAGAAAAAGGTTAGCTTGTTTAAATGGTAGCGCCCAATTGGCCGGTTTAAACAAGACCTGGATGGAAGGAATCGGTTGGGAAACACCGGAAGAATAAATTATCGGAGTTTTGTCAGATCGACAGATCGGGCAGAAAGTGGTTGTTTTACTGAAATTTTGGTAAACATAAACGGACCCAGCCAGCCAATAGAATCGCTTGTCTTCCGTTTGTCCGCTACCTGTAATAAAAAGGGAAACAAATCTGGGAGATTTCTCTTGAACCGCCAGAACCAAATTCGTCAGAGGACAGAATCAGATTCTACCCCAGCTCCTTCGCCATTTGCCAGTGAAGCAGACTGCATGGGTTTATTAAAAGCCTGTGGAATCTGAGATTGTGGGTAAGAGAATTAAGTCATAATATGTATAATATTAATTACACATAATTGAGGGAAACCCGAGGCCTGTAAACAGTAAATTAATATGAAACAAATATAAAGCTATATTATCAGGCACTCGCAGGAAATAAAGAAGTAGAACACCAGACAACAGAAAAACAACAGACATGAGTGACTTACCCAGGATTTGAACACTGGACCTTCCGTGCGACAACCCCGCCTAGCCATGCAAGCGAATCACACTATCCGCCCTGCCATCTACGCATCATCAAAATGATGTTTCAATGGCAGGTCAACAGTGCGAACCACAATACATGACACCAGAAGTCCACCATGGGCAGTTCAGCCTATTAATGACGTAATCACTTCTGTTGTATTTCTATCAAGCAGTATAGGCCGAATCCAACCAGACAAGGACCTTAATACTGTGTCCAGCAAATGATAGTAGACTTGAACAGTGAGAACAGGATAGTGGGTAGGTTTGGTATTGTATAAACATTTATTACACATAATTGAGGGAAACCCGAGGCCTGTAAACAGTAAATTAATACGAAACAAATATAAAGGTATGTTATCAGGCACTCGCAGGAAATAAAGAAGTAGAACACCAGACAACAGAAAAACAACAGACATGAGTGGCTTACCCAGGATTTGAACACTGGACCTTCCGTGCGACAACCCCGCCTAGCCATGCAAGCGAATCACACTATCCGCCCTGCCATCTACGCATCATCAAAATGATGTTTCAATGGCAGGTCAACAGTGCGAACCACAATACATGACACCAGAAGTCCACCATGGGCAGTTCAGCCTATTAATGACGTAATCACTTCTGTTGTATTTCTATCAAGCAGTATAGGCCGAATCCAACAAGACAAGGACCTTAATACTGTGTCCAGCAAATGACAGTAGACTTGAACAGTGAGAACAGGATAGTGGGTAGGTTTGGTATTGTATAAACATTTATTACACATAATTGAGGGAAACCCGAGGCCTGTAAACAGTAAATTAATATGAAACAAATATAAAGGTATGTTATCAGGCACTCGCAGGAAATAAAGAAGTAGAACACCAGACAACAGAAAAACAACAGACATGAGTGGCTTACCCAGGATTTGAACACTGGACCTTCCGTGCGACAACCCCGCCTAGCCATGCAAGCGAATCACACTATCCGCCCTGCCATCTACGCATCATCAAAATGATGTTTCAATGGCAGGTCAACAGTGCGAACCACAATACATGACACCAGAAGTCCACCATGGGCAGTTCAGCCTATTAATGACGTAATCACTTCTGTTGTATTTCTATCAAGCAGTATAGGCCGAATCCAACAAGACAAGGACCTTAATACTGTGTCCAGCAAATGATAGTAGACTTGAACAGTGAGAACAGGATAGTGGGTAGGTTTGGTATTGTATAAACATTTATTACACATAATTGAGGGAAACCCGAGGCCTGTAAACAGTAAATTAATATGAAACAAATATAAAGGTATGTTATCAGGCACTCGCAGGAAATAAAGAAGTAGAACACCAGACAACAGAAAAACAACAGACATGAGTGGCTTACATAGGATTTGAACACTGGACCTTCCGTGCGACAACCCCGCCTAGCCATGCAAGCGAATCACACTATCCGCCCTGCCATCTACGCATCATCAAAATGATGTTTCAATGGCAGGTCAACAGTGCGAACCACAATACATGACACCAGAAATCCACCATGGGCAGTTCAGCCTATTAATGACGTAATCACTTCTGTTGTATTTCTATCAAGCAGTATAGGCCGAATCCAACAAGACAAGGACCTTAATACTGTTCAATTATGTGTAATAAATGTTTATACAATACCAAACCTACCCACTATCCTGTTCTCACTGTTCAAGTCTACTATCATTTGCTGGACACAGTATTAAGGTCTTTGTCTTGTTGGATTCGGCCTATACTGCTTGATAGAAATACAACAGAAGTGATTACGTCATTAATAGGCTGAACTGCCCATGGTGGACTTCTGGTGTCATGTATTGTGGTTCGCACTGTTGACCTGCCATTGAAACATCATTTTGATGATGCGTAGATGGCAGGGCGGATAGTGTGATTCGCTTGCATGGCTAGGCGGGGTTGTCGCACGGAAGGTCCAGTGTTCAAATCCTGGGTAAACCACTCATGTCTGTTGTTTTTCTGTTGTCTGGTGTTCTACTTCTTTATTTCCTGCGAGTGCCTGATAACATACCTTTATATTTGTTTCATATTAATTTACTGTTTACAGGCCTCGGGTTTCCCTCAATTATGTGTAATAAATGTTTATACAATACCAAACCTACCAACTATCCTGTTCTCACTGTTCAAGTCTACTATCATTTGCTGGACACAGTATTAAGGTCCTTGTCTTGTTGGATTCGGCCTATACTGCTTGATAGAAATACAACAGAAGTGATTACGTCATTAATAGGCTGAACTGCCCATGGTGGACTTCTGGTGTCATGTATTGTGGTTCGCACTGTTGACCTGCCATTGAAACATCATTTTGATGATGCGTAGATGGCAGGGCGGATAGTGCGATTCGCTTGCATGGCTAGGCGGGGTTGTCGCACGGAAGGTCCAGTGTTCAAATCCTGGGTAAGCCACTCATGTCTGTTGTTTTTCTGTTGTCTGGTGTTCTACTTCTTTATTTCCTGCGAGTGCCTGATAACATACCTTTATATTTGTTTCATATTAATTTACTGTTTACAGGCCTCGGGTTTCCCTCAATTATGTGTAATAAATGTTTATACAATACCAAACCTACCCACTATCCTGTTCTCACTGTTCAAGTCTACTATCATTTGCTGGACACAGTATTAAGGTCCTTGTCTTGTTGGATTCGGCCTATACTGCTTGATAGAAATACAACAGAAGTGATTACGTCATTAATAGGCTGAACTGCCCATGGTGGACTTCTGGTGTCATGTATTGTGGTTCGCACTGTTGACCTGCCATTGAAACATCATTTTGATGATGCGTAGATGGCAGGGCGGATAGTGTGATTCGCTTGCATGGCTAGGCGGGGTTGTCGCACGGAAGGTCCAGTGTTCAAATCCTGGTTAAGCCACTCATGTCTGTTGTTTTTCTGTTGTCTGGTGTTCTACTTCTTTATTTCCTGCGAGTGCCTGATAACATACCTTTATATTTGTTTCATATTAATTTACTGTTTACAGGCCTCGGGTTTCCCTCAATTATGTGTTATAAATGTTTATACAATACCAAACCTACCCACTATCCTGTTCTCACTGTTCTAGTCTACTATCATTTACTGGACACAGTATTAAGGTCCTTGTCTTGTTGGATTCGGCCTATACTGCTTGATAGATATACAACAGAAGTGATTGCGTCATTAATAGGCTGAACTGCCCATGGTGGACTTCTGGTGTCATGTATTGTGGTTCGCACTGTTGACCTGCCATTGAAACATCATTTTTTGATGATGCGTAGATGGCAGAGCGGATAGTGTGATTCGCTTGCATGGCTAGGCGGGGTTGTCGCACGGAAGGTCCAGTGTTCAAATCCTAGGTAAGCCACTCATGTCTGTTGTTTTTCTGTTGTCTGGTGTTCTACTTCTTTATTTCCTGCGAGTGCCTGATAACATACCTTTATATTTGTTTCATATTAATTTACTGTTTACAGGCCTCGGGTTTCCCTCAATTATGTGTTATAAATGTTTATACAATACCAAACCTACCCACTATCCTGTTCTCACTGTTCTAGTCTACTATCATTTACTGGACACAGTATTAAGGTCCTTGTCTTGTTGGATTCGGCCTATACTGCTTGATAGAAATACAACAGAAGTGATTACGTCATTAATAGGCTGAACTGCCCATGGTGGACTTCTGGTGTCATGTATTGTGGTTCGCCCTGTTGACCTGCCATTGAAACATCATTTTGATGATGCGTAGATGGCAGGGCGGATAGTGTGATTCGCTTGCATGGCTAGGCGGGGTTGTCGCACGGAAGGTCCAGTGTTCAAATCCTGGGTAAGCCACTCATGTCTGTTGTTTTTCTGTTGTCTGGTGTTCTACTTCTTTATTTCCTGCGAGTGCCTGATAACATACCTTTATATTTGTTTCATAATATTAATTACTAGTGTTTAAGGGAAGAGATTGTGTGTGTAAAATCTCATTGTGTGATTCATAGAAGGAAAGCTGCTTTGTGCTATATAAATTATGTTCGACATTTAAACTAAGGCCGGACGGAATGAAGGTTGTTAGTTTTAGAAGCTTTTAAAGCCTTTTCTGATTGCTGGACTAGACAATACTATCAGGAAATAGTAAAAGAGGAAAGATTGTAATTTAATGTATTGTTAGAGTAGGCCTATACACTCAACACTCGCCGTAAGGCCTATGCAGTTAATGATGTCAATCCTGGACATATTGGGAAAGTGTGTGTGTTGTAATGCTGTGTTATATTATTGCATAAAACTTATTTAGACACTCAACACTCACCATAAGGCCTATGCAGTTTTGGTGATGTCGGTCATGGACATATTAGGAAAGTGTGTGTTGTAATGTTGTTATATTATTGCATAAACGTATTTGTCACTGACTGAGTCTACCTTTCCTGTGTGTTGTAATGTTGTGTTATATTATTGCATAAACATATTTGTCACTGACTGAGGCTACCTTTCCTGTGTTATCATCACTTATTCTGAACTGCCTCACTAATCTACAATCTGGGTAGGAGGATTTTAGAGCCAGATGCTATGTAAGACCTATTACATTTCAGGTCAGAGGTATCCTGTCACTCATCTTGTTAGCAGAGAAGAACATTGGTGTTGTACCTAGCGGTGTAAGATTTGAACAAGCACCCTGTACCTACATCAGTTGGAAGAGTGGGGACCCTCAGTGTTGGGCTTCTCCATCTTATATTCTGGCTTCAAGGAAAAGGCGGAAGCGAAGAAGTTAAGTCAAATTAGACAAGACTGACTCGCAGAGCATTGGCGTACCACACCCGGTTATAGTAGTAGTGATGAAAACAGTGATGATTAAATTAGTCTGGAAGCAACATAGATTTTAGTCAGTGTGACATTTTCAAAAGCTACATAACCTAGAAATATTGTGAAGTCAAGTGATATCAGTAACAGTGAAGTCATTATGACAGTTGTCAATATCTAGGCTACTCCCCTAATAATGAAGATAAATTCAAGTACCATCATTAACATTGGTTCCAGAGGATTAGTTGCACTAAGACTTTTCATAACAAGGGAGCCTTAACAACTAGGAAAAGACTTTAATTTTAGTGATTGACTTTTATTTGGTGTAGATACATGCAACATCATCAGTGTGCTTTTATTTTTAGGATTTGTGTTTACACACACAAAACTAAACAGATGACTGTACATAAAAAAAATTAAGAAATTGTAGTGCACTGGTTTTATTACTTTATGTCAGCTTGGAATTACTTTGAATTTAATTAAATCCCCTAGATACTATAACAGCCCATAGGTATAATTCTGAGAGGGGCACCATAGAATTCTGGTACTGAATATTACTATCTCGGCCCGAAATTCTTTACAGCCTGACTTTATACCTATGAACTCTATACACCATTGCTCTTTTCTGAGAATGGGGTATTTCTTTTAAGACCAGACTCTTCTCTGGCAACTATCCTAGTATCACCTGATACACCTTGTTGTCTTATTCTTCATAAATTAAGGAACCTCTCGCGACACTGGGACGCTCGTCTGGGATTGTTCCTGCATATTCTGAGCCTGCTGTTACCTTTTAATGCTGTCAAGTGGGAAATTTTTGATAGTAAATTTTTGGTAGGGCAGGTTAAGAAATAGATTTTTGAGTACCATTGAGTACAAATTAAGGTGTGGTACATGTGACGCGAAATCAGTCATTAATTAATTAATTAAGAAATTAATTTGATTAAGTGACTAATTATATTGGCAACAAAAAAAAAAAATTTTTTTTACTTTGTATTGGTTGCAACTAAATTACAACATTGCCATGGCAGATTTAGTAAAGTTCAGGTCAGCAACACTGCAAGTGGGGAAAGAGCTTGGGATGACTCGTGATCTTCTGATCCAGTATGTTACGACTGAATGCAATAAATTCACAGAAAGGGAAGATAAGCAATTAGCCCGGCAAGCGGAAGCTGAGAAAGAGAATAAGAAACTGCAATTGGAGGCTGAGGAAAGAAGGGTTCAAGCAGAGAGAGAGGCTGAGGAAAGAAGGGTTCAAGCAGAGAGAGAGGCTGAGGAAAGAAGGGTTCAAGCAGAGAGAGACCATGAGCTAAGATTAAAGGAGCTTGAACTTCAGGCAACCGCTAACCACAATGGTAGTAGTTCACCTCATTTGGACAACAGCTCCAGCCAGAGCACCTCAAATGGAGCCATGAATTTTCATCTGGATCCATTTGTGGACAAAGTTGACGCAATCGAGGCTTATCTAGACAGATATGAGAGATTAGCGACTACTTATGGTCTAGAAAAGGAAAAGTGGAGTCTGAAGTTATCGCAAGGTTTGCGGGGAATTGCGTACGATGTCTTTTTGAAATTGCCAATAAAGGATCAGGAAGATTACGAAGCCCTGAAGCAGGCATTGCTTGTTCGATATGAACAAAATGCTGAAGCATATAGACGGCGCTTCAGAATGGCAAAGCTTCAACCAGGAGAGACGTGTCAGCAGTTCTCAGAAAGATTAGAAACTTACCTACTGAGGTGGTGTAAGTTAGGAAACTTCACCACATATTTCGATGGGCTAAAGGAAATGATGTTGAGTGAACAACTGTTGGATTCCATAACCCCAGAAACTAAGAAGTTCATAATTGAGAACAAAAGAGACAGGTTGGCTGACATAATCACATATGCAGAGAACCACCACATGGCTCAATCCCTGACTCAAGGGAGTAAAAGGAAACAGGAGGGAGTTAAGCAACCCCAAACTCATAATAAGTTTGATCAAAAGGACCATGCAACCAAATACAGGCCAAGATATGATAATAAGGATAGGAAACCACAATTTCAGGATAGGAAACCTTACAAAAAGGAAGAAAAGTGGTGCAAAATTTGCAAAATGAACAACCACCATACAACGGAATGTGGTAGGAAAGTCCCTCCATATTACGCTAATGCATGATAACAGTGGGAAAGGGAAGGAAGGAACCGACATCGAGTCCGGTAGATCTCCATCATCCCTCCATCTGTGAAGAAGTGATATGTAACGGCACTAAGGTAAAGTGTCGGTATGATTCCGGATTGGAATATGACTCAGTTGTGAGTGCGTCTCTAGTGCACCCTGAGCAGTATACCACAGACAAAGTGGAGATACAAGGGGCACTAAAGGATACAGCCACCATAACACTTCCCATAGCCAGAATCAATGTGAAAACTCGCTATGTGGAAGGAGTGATCAGTGCAGCAGTGTGTGATAATCCTAATTACCCGCTGGTGTTAGGAGGGAGATATGTTTTCCTATGGAAACCAATAAAACCAGTGATAATGGCAACACTCCAGGTCAGGTCTACCCCTGGGAAGGAGGAGGGAACACCACTCAATATTCATCCGAGAGAGATGAGAAAGGCCCAAGCTAAAGATAACACATTAAAACCTTGCTTTGGCAAGTTGCCAAAAAGCCATAACCCCCCAAAGAATGGACAGTTTTATTTGAATGATGGATTGCTTTACATGAAAGCTGGGACAGGACCCAATGGGCATAGCCAGTTAGTACTGCCATCTATTTACAGGGACAAGGCTATGGAACTAGCACATGTTGGATCAGACGGTGGACATAAGAAAATCGGTACCACCTGTCAAATGACATCAGTGCATCACTATTGGCCAGGCATTGCTGAAGACATAGTTCGGTATGTGACTGCCCGTGCACAATGTATCATGGAAAACCCCACACGTTGGGAAAATCAACAGGACCTAGGAAAGCATTGGGGCCTGAAAATAAAAAGGTAGACATAGTGGATAGGATGGCACCATCTCACAAAGGGTCTGCCAGACAACCAGTTACTATGGCAACTCTCCGTATTGTACAGGAAGGGGATACAACACGTCCCATACCGACAAGATTTAGTTCGGAACACCAGGTACTGGATCAAAATAGGAGTGTGGTTAGTCGACCACCCTTGATAAAGGACCTGCGGGGAAACCCCAGGAAAATAGGTAGTGGGAGAGTGTGCAGTGCAAACCATTTGACTGATGCACAGCCAACTTCACTATACGGCTATTAAATTACCATTATGAGGGCACGGCAACATTGGTAGTTGCCCAACCCATCACAGTCCATTAGAAGTACTGATACGGACATGGATTGAAATATATATGGCATCTTTAAAGGGAGAATTGATTTCTTGGTGCAGGAAAATTTCATTTCCCCATATGAATCATATTATATGCTACGAATGTTTTCTCCAGGGTGATGAGATTATTGGATCCCTTACAAAACCCATCTGATCAGAACCAGGATGGAAAGAGGGAAGAATAGATTCCTGCTGGATGATTGCCTCGTTATTGGTCTCAGATTGAAGCTCGACAGAAATCTCTCGCTTAAAAATTGGGGGGCTATCTGTAGCGTAGTCCTGAACCAATATCTAAGGGCAATTAACGAGAGCCTACCTTGTCTACCTTTATCGAAATATGTCAACAAATGTTTTCGACCAATCGCTGCACGAGCTGTAAACCGGTCTCGGGAACCGTAGGCTTGCAGGATTTCTAGATGGAATCTGTGCAAACGGTAATGTGTATATGTGACCTCAGGTCAAAGGATAAGGTATGTCCCTCGGAACAGCGAGCACAGTAATATAACAGGAATCTTAAACTTTCATTAGATGCATGGATTTAAGTTGTAGAAGCATGGACACAGGAGTTATGAGTGATTACATGCAGTAATAACTTGGAGCGAAGGCTGGTTTCCCCGGGTTCAACTGTGATTGCAAACACTACAAGGGAGGCAGAAAAAGGTTAGCTTGTTTAAATGGTAGCGCCCAATTGGCCGGTTTAAACAAGACCTGGATGGAAGGAATCGGTTGGGAAACACCGGAAGAATAAATTATCGGAGTTTTGTCAGATCGACAGATCGGGCAGAAAGTGGTTGTTTTACTGAAATTTTGGTAAACATAAACGGACCCAGCCAGCCAATAGAATCGCTTGTCTTCCGTTTGTCCGCTACCTGTAATAAAAAGGGAAACAAATCTGGGAGATTTCTCTTGAACCGCCAGAACCAAATTCGTCAGAGGACAGAATCAGATTCTACCCCAGCTCCTTCGCCATTTGCCAGTGAAGCAGACTGCATGGGTTTATTAAAAGCCTGTTGAATCTGAGATTGTGGGTAAGAGAATTAAGTCATAATATGTATAATATTAATTACTAGTGTTTAAGGGAAGAGATTGTGTGTGTAAAATCTCATTGTGTGATTCATAGAAGGAAAGCTGCTTTGTGCTGTATAAATTATGTTTGACATTTAAACTAAGGCCGGACGGAATGAAGGTTGTTAGTTTTAGAAGCTTTTAAAGCCTTTTCTGATTGCTGGACTAGACAATACTATCAGGAAATAGTAAAAGAGGAAAGATTGTAATTTAATGTATTGTTAGAGTAGGCCTATACACTCAACACTCGCCGTAAGGCCTATGCAGTTAATGATGTCAATCCTGGACATATTGGGAAAGTGTGTGTGTTGTAATGCTGTGTTATATTATTGCATAAAACTTATTTAGACACTCAACACTCACCATAAGGCCTATGCAGTTTTGGTGATGTCGGTCATGGACATATTAGGAAAGTGTGTGTTGTAATGTTGTTATATTATTGCATAAACGTATTTGTCACTGACTGAGTCTACCTTTCCTGTGTGTTGTAATGTTGTGTTATATTATTGCATAAACATATTTGTCACTGACTGAGGCTACCTTTCCTGTGTTATCATCACTTATTCTGAACTGCCTCACTAATCTACAATCTGGGTAGGAGGATTTTAGAGCCAGATGCTATGTAAGACCTATTACATTTCAGGTCAGAGGTATCCTGTCACTCATCTTGTTAGCAGAGAAGAACATTGGTGTTGTACCTAGCGGTGTAAGATTTGAACAAGCACCCTGTACCTACATCAGTTGGAAGAGTGGGGACCCTCAGTGTTGGGCTTCTCCATCTTATATTCTGGCTTCAAGGAAAAGGCGGAAGCGAAGAAGTTAAGTCAAATTAGACAAGACTGACTCGCAGAGCATTGGCGTACCACACCCGGTTATAGTAGTAGTGATGAAAACAGTGATGATTAAATTAGTCTGGAAGCAACATAGACTTTAGTCAGTGTGACATTTTCAGAAGCTACATAACCTAGAAATATTGTGAAGTCAAGTGATATCAGTAACAGTGAAGTCATTATGACAGTTGTCAATATCTAGGCTACTCCCCTAATAATGAAGATAAATTCAAGTACCATCATTAACATTGGTTCCAGAGGATTAGTTGCACTAAGACTTTTCATAACAAGGGAGCCTTAACAACTAGGAAAAGACTTTAATTTTAGTGATTGACTTTTATTTGGTGTAGATACATGCAACATCATCAGTGTGATTTTATTTTTAGGGTTTGTGTTTACACACACAAAACTAAACAGATGACTGTACAGAAATAAAATTAAGAAATTGTAGTGCACTGGTTTTATTACTTTATGTCAGCTTGGAATTACTTTGAATTTAATTAAATCCCCTAGATACTATAACAGCCATAGGTATAATTCTGAGAGGGGCACCATAGAATTCTGGTACTGAATATTACTATCTCGGCCCGAAATTCTTTACAGCCTGACTTTATACCTATGAACTCTATACACCATTGCTCTTTTCTGAGAATGGGGTATTTCTTTTAAGACCAGACTCTTCTCTGGAACTATCCTAGTATCACCTGATACACCTTGTTGTCTTATTCTTCACAAATTAAGGAACCTCTCACGACACACTTCACTCCCATTCTGACTGTTAGACCTAGTATAGTCAAGTCTCTAACACTTCACTCCCTTCTTCATGCTTGACCTAGTATAGTCATGTCTCTAACACTTCACTCCCACCTCTCGTTGCTGGACCTGGTATAGTCAAGTCTCTAGCACCTCACTGCCACCTCTCAATGCTGGACCTAGTATATTGACGTCTCTAACACTGCACTCCCACCTCTAGCTGCTGGCCCTTGTAAAGACAAGTTTCTAACACTTCCCTCCCACCTCTCGATGCTGTTCCTAGTATAGTCATGCCTCTAACACTTCACTCCTACCTCTCACTGCTAGACCTAATATAGTCATGTCTCTAACACTTCACTCCCACCTCTCAATGCTGGACCTAGTATATTGACGTCTCTAACACTTCACTCCCACCTCTAGCTGGTGGACCTGCTATAGTCAAGTCTCTAGCACTTCACTCCCACCTCTGGATGCTAGACCTAGTATAGGCAAGTCTCTAACACTTCACTCCCACCTCTCAGTGCTGGACCTGGTATAGGCAAGTCTCTAGCACTTCACTCCCACCTCTGGATGCTAGACCTAGTATAGGCAAGTCTCTAACACTTCACTCCTACCTCTCAGTGCTGGACCTGGTATAGGCAAGTCTCTAACACTTCACTCCCACCTCTAGCTGCTGGTCCTAGTACAGGAAAGTCTCTAACACTTCACTCCCACCTCTAGCTGGTCCCATAGTACAGGCAAGTCTCTAACACTTCAATCCCACCGCTCGGTGCTGGTCCCATAGTACTGGCAAGTCTCTAACACTTCACTCCCATCTCTAGATGCTGGCCCTGCTATAGTGACGTCTCTAACATTTCACTCCCACCTCTCAATCCTGGACCTGGTATAGGTCAGACTCTAACACTTCATTCCCACCTCTCGCTGCTGGCCCTAGTAAAGGCAAGTCTCTAACACTTCACTCCCACCTCTTCATGCTAGACTTAGTAAAGGCAAGTCTCTAACACGTCACTCCCACCACTAGATGCTGGCCCTAGTAAAGGCATGTCTCTAACACGTCACTCCCACCTCTCGGTGCTGGTCCCATAGTATAGGCAAGTCTCTAACACCTCACTCCCACCTCTCGATGCTGGTCCTAGTATAGGCAAGTCTCTAACACTTCACTCCTACCTCTCGATGCTAGACCTAGTATAGTTAAGTCACTAACACTTCACTCCCACCTCTCGGTGCTGGCCCTAGTACAGACTAATCTCTAACACTTCACTCCCACCTCTATTTCTTTTATATGAATATGTATATATGTATAACTGTTGCATAAGTATTGTCTACCTGTTTTGTAAAGTACGTATAAATATATTGTCTACCTGTTAATACCTATAACTATTGTAAAATAAATTTTGTAACACATGTTGTAACACACAACCAACTACACAATGTTGTATGAACAAACACACAACAACAACACGCCCGCCATTCTTGAGCAGCTCTGCCGCCACAACCGAGCGGAGTATTTCCTTATATAAAAAGTCAGCTCCGCCGCCACCATCGATGTGATGATTGTCGTGGAACGAGTTGTGTAAACCCACTACTTTGTTAAATCCCTATGTCGAGAACCCAGCCAATCAACGCACAGTTGCTGAGCCGGAATAAATTACAAGAAATTACGCCAGGAAAAAAAACTTAAGCCCTGTTTTTTCGGATGTGGGTCGCGGCCATCTTGTTCACGCAAGATGGCGGAAGAAAACTGAATAAAATTAGGCTGTACGAGCATAAGACGAAACTGCAGGCAACCAATCAGCTTGCTCCGCCAGGAACTAACCAAACGCTTTCCTTAACCAGTAGAAGTTACTTTACCTGGCTATATAATCGGGCGAGATTTTATGCTAAAACACGCAACACCAGACACGAAGCCAGAGATACCGACCGACTGAAGAGAGGAGCTGTCAGCTTTGATTTATAGCTTACCTGAGGGCATTGACCTGCAGCCTGCTTCACTAAATCGAGTCAAAACCTGGCCGGTTTAAAATCTTAGAGGGTAAATATAATTCACTATAAACTGGTAGGAAAATAGGTACAGCAGGTATATAATGTTGGTATTTGTTGTGTGTCATTTATACTACCTACTCCTGTATATATTTTATATATTTTGGCTCAATATGAACGTATCAGGTTACTGATTGTATCTTGGGGGAATTAGTTATAATGATTGTATTTCCTAATATGATTGAATAGACGAAGACTAATAGGACTCATACTTCATTCTATTGTCTCCTATAACTTCAGTCTATTGTCTCAGATAACTCCAAACTGAAATATAACCAAAACAGTCCTTGTTAGGACTCAACCTATTGTCTTCTATAACTTCAATCTATTTTCTCAGACCAACTGCAATATAACCAAAACAGTCCTTGTTAGGACTCCATCTATTGTCTTCTATAACTTCAGTCTATTATCTCAGACCAACTGCAATATAACCAAAACAGTCCTTGTTATGACTCAATCTATTATCTCCTATAACTCAATATATTGTCTCCTATAACTTCAGTGTTATCTCAGATAAAACCAACTGAAATATAACCAAAACAGTCCTTGTTAGGACTCAATCTATTGTCTCATCTAACTCCAATATATTGTCCCATATAACTCCAACCTGATATATAACCAAACAGTCCTCGTCTCATATACTCCTATCATAAGAACATAACGTTATTGTTAGGATATATTATAGCACTTGTCAGAGAGGGCCTGGTATACTATAGGGGAAGGAAATGGTTGTATCACACCTAGGTGTACATATTATTGGATGTATTCATGTATTGAATTTATATTATGGGATGTATTCATGTATTGAATGTATTCATGTATTGAATTTATATTATTGAATGTAGTTATGCATTGAATTTATATTATTGAATGTATCCATGTATTAGTTTATCAGAAAGAATGTTTTGCAAGTAGACACCTGTCTTGTCTCGCTATTGCTAAATCATACTGAGCCATGTTGTCATTCATCCTACATGCAGACACCTGAGACACGCTCATTTCATCCACATTAGAAATAGGTGGGCTTGATGACAGAAATTAGCCCCTATTTTTCCTTGTTACAGGTTTTATTCGTGTCATCAAACCTGAGGTCGTATGTCGTGTCAATCCAGCTGCCTGGAACGTCGCAGGAGCACAGTGATTGCACAGGATCAACCTCTTTAGTCCCCCTCAGTCTTGGGTGGGCTAACGAAACGACCATCAGCAAGTGTTTTGTGTCAACCAAACCAAGAAGGACAGAACTTTTAAGAGATGAGTACACAGTAGTACCATTTCTGTCAGCATTGTGAGCAAAAGCTAGTGTCAGTGACGAGAAAGTGATTTAGCGTAGAAAGAGACAAGATTAACAGCACAGCTAATAAATGTTATAGACGTAATTAACAGCACAGCTGATACATGTACTATAATTGAATAACAGCACAGCTGATATAAATTTTGTTCCTATAATTGGAAAACTTGTTGTAATATATTTATATATCTATATAAATATTTGTAAATCATATGTAAACTTACAAATCCATTACATTCCATTTTTTTTCAACATTCACCCTTCAGCACAAGAATAGATAGTGTATATACTAAATAAATAATAAGGAAATTGTATTTGAAGACTTGTCAATTTTATCATTGTTAAGTAAAATCTGTTTCCTTGTCTTAATATCACAGTTAGTTATACAGCGGAGGTGGCAAGTTATGTCGGTCTCCTCTCTACTAATTTTTTGAGATCAGAACATTCACAGCCGTAACTAATTTGTGATACCAGTAGTTCTCTCAGACACTGGGACTTCACCATTTTTCTGCAGAAATTATATTTCTGTAATTGTCAGTACTATACTGATCCTAGAGCCAATAAAAACCTCACGCCACACTGTGGGCTCGTTCCTGGGATATTTCTGTATATCTTGAGCCATACTTTGTCTATTCATCTATCTACACTCTATCTTGTGCCACCCATAGATAACATAAGGAAAAAAATTTTTTTGAGAAATTCAATAATATAATTTTTTATTGTTTTCTTATGAGGAGTACCATTTAGTACTCAGTAAATAGTTGATGCTCACAAAGTTGCACGGAAATTATGTGTTCATTTAATTAATTAAGTTTAATTACAATAATTTGGTTATAGTAAATTTACATACCCTCTCTAAGTAACGCCATGGCTGATCTAGTGAAGTTCAGAACTGCGATCATGCAGATGAGTAAGGAATTAAATATTACAGGTGATGCTCTCACTCAGTATGTCACAACAGAAGTGGACAAACATATGGATAGGGAAGAAAGAAAGTTGCAATTAGAGACTAAAGCAAGGAAATTAGAGGCTGATAGAGAAGCAAAGAATTTAGAGGCTGAAGAAAGGCGGTTGCAAGCGGAAGCGGAGAGAGAAGCCAAAAGAATGGAAGCTGAGAGAGAAACCAACAGATTAGAAATTGAAGCCAAGAAATGGGAGGCTGAAAATGAGGAAAGGAAATTACAAGCAGAGAGAGACCATCAGTTGAGATTAAAAGAGCTTGAAATTCAGGCAAATACTAGCAATAATGGTGGTAGCTCACCTCACTCTGAGAGTCGCTCCAGCCAGAGCACCTCAAGTGGGGCCATGAATTTTCATCTGGACCCATTTGATGAGAAAGAAGACGCCATTGAGTTGTACCTGGATTGATACGAAAGACTTGCCACTACCTATAGCTTAGGGAAAGAAAAGGGGAGTCTTAAACTATCTCAGGGATTGAGAGGTGTGGCCTACGATGTATATTTGAAGCTCTCAAGAGATGACCAGGAAGATTATGAAATCCTGAAGCAGGCACTGCTTGTGAGATATGAAAAGAACTCAGAATCATATAGAAAGAAATTCCGAACAGCTAAACTTCTTCCAGGAGAAAACTATCACCAATTCTCTGCTAGATTGGAAACCTATTTGGAAAAATGGAGTAGTTTAGGAAAGTGTCAGGATCTGAAAGAAATGATAATGATGGAGCAATTGAAAGAGTCCATGCCTCAAGAAATGAGGAAGTTTATCATGGAACAAGGAGCAGAGAGATTGGGAGATATTGTAACTGTTGCTGAGAGATATCAAGCAGCTCAGGCAGAATTATTAGGAAATAAGAAGAAGCAGGGTGAAAACTTCCAATCATCACAAAACTATTCCAAATATGAACAAAAGGAACCTACCACAAGGAACAAACAAAGATTTGACCAAAAGGACAAAAACCCTCTAAGATCGGATAAGACACCTTACCGGAAGGAAGGAAAGTGGTGTAAAACTTGTCTAATGAGTAACCACAATACTGCAGACTGCAGAAGGAACAACCCTCCTTATTACGCTTCATGTCTCACAACAGGCAGCAAGGGAAGGAAGAAACTGGCAGTTAGTCAGAATGACCTCCATCATCCCCCTGTCTGTGAGGAAGTGACATGTAATGGCACTAAAATTCAGTGCTTATATGATTCAGGTTTGGAATTCGACTCAGTCGTGAGTGCAACCCTAGTGCACCCTGACCAACTTACCACAGAAACAGTGGACATACAAGGGGCAATGCAGGGAACCGGCACCATGACACTTCCCATAGCAAGGATCAACGTGAGAACTCGCTATGTGGAAGGAGTGATAAGAGCAGCAGTAAGTGATGATCCTATATACCCGCTGGTAATAGGATGTAAATATGTCTTTTTGGGTGACCCAATAAAACCTGTTGTCATGGCAGCAAACCATACCAGGTCGAGCACCAAAAAGGAGGAGGGAGATCCAATAAACATTCATCGTACAAAGATGAAAAAGACTCAAACAGCAGACAGCACATTGAAGCCTTGTTTTGGCAAATTGCCAAAGGCCCATAACCCTCCAGAGAAAGGAGACTACTATATGGAAAATGGCCTACTCTACAGACAAGCGGGAAAAGGACCTAAAAGGCATGGACAGCTGGTAGTGCCAATATTCTACAGGGAGGAAATTATAGAGCAAGAGCATGCTACATCAGGCAGTGGTCACAGAGGAAAAGGGGCCACTGGTCAAAATATAGCATTACGATATTACTGGCCAGGAATAATTGAAGACATAAGTCGGTATATGAAATCCTGTTCAGAATGTAACCAGGTAACCTCATTCAGAAGCGTAGACCAGTTACAGGACCTAGGGAAGCATTGTTGCAGACGTAGGCTCACAAAGAAAATACACAAGAGAAAACAACAGGTAGATGCAGTGATAAAGAGAAAACAAAATCACAACAAGTCTACTGTTACACCAGTAACCATGGCAACTCTCCGTATTGTACAGAGAGGGGACGAGAGACATCCCACCCCGAATAGATATTTGTCGGAACACCATGGCCTGGATCATTTGGAAAATTTGGTTAATCAGCAACCAGTATTAAAAAAGCTGCAGAAACAAACCCGAACCATAGGAGGTAGGAACCAGGGCTGTACCAAACAGTGGATGGAGACAGGCCCCACTTCGGTATACTGCCCCTTACAATAGAAATAGGTGTGGGTCCGGCAACGTTGTTGTATTGCCGTCCCCATACAAGTCCACTGGAAGCATTGCTGCGGACATGGACTGAACAATAGCAAGCACAAGCACTCAAAGATGAGATTGACTATCTCTTAAAAGAGAAAATTATTTCAAAGTCTGAATCTCCCTATAGCTCAAGTGTGGTGCTATTAAGGAAACCGAGTGGTGAACACAGGTTATGTGTTGACTACCGGAAGCTTAATGCGATCACAGAATCTTAGGTGGACCCATTACCTGACACCACCCAGCGGTTCTCTACACTGAGTAAGGCTAGGTATTTATCGAAGGTAGATCTAAGCAAGGGATACTACCAAATACCAGTGAAACCAGAAGTTAGGAAAATGCTGGCATTTAGTACATCAGACGGACACTACGAGTTTAATGTACTACCCTTTGGGCTGAAAAATGCTCCAAGTATCTTTTCAAGAATGATGAGGAAATTGTTGGAACCTCTACAAAATCCCCATATCACTAACTTTATGGATGACATTCTTGTTGCTACAAACACATTTGAAGAGCATATAGTAGCGCTCTCTATGTTGTTTGACAGGCTGAGAGAAACTGGATTGACTGCACGTCCAACCAAGTGCTATATCGGTTGTAAGGAGTTGGAATTCCTAGGTCACACTATTTCTACAGGTCATATGTCTCCTGACCCAAAGAATATAGAGAAGTTAAAGAAGGCACCCAGACCTCAAACGAAGAAAGATGTGAGATCATTCGTGTCATTATGTGGGTTCTATCAGAAGTACATACCCCACTTTAACTCTCTGTGTGCACCATTAACTAACTTAACGAAGAAAGGACAGCCTGATAAAATCCAATGGAATGCTGATTGTGAAAAAGCTTACACAGAGCTAAAAGCAAAACTCACCAGCAAACCAATCCTTACGCTACCCGATATCACACAGGAATTTGTATTAAGGACGGACGCTAGCAGTATAGGTATTGGTGCAACTCTCTTGCAGAAATCAAAAGCCCAGCCGGAGGAACTTTTACCAGTCGCCTACGCCAGTAGGAAGCTGAATGCAGCTGAGTTGAACTACTCGACCATAGAGAAAGAATGTTTGGCTCTAATTTGGTCCATCGACAAATTTTCACCTTACCTGTATGGGACACACTTCATTGTCCAAAGCGATCATCAGCCTTTAACATTCTTGGCTGCATCTAAAAAGTTAAATTCGAGATTGTTAAGGTGGAGTCTGCTTCTGGCGCCTTATTCCTTTACCGTGAATTACATTCCGGGAAGAGACAATGTAGGAGCGGATTTTTTAAGTCGACACCCTATTACTCTGGAAGGACAGACGCAAAATGATTAACTACAGCAGGTGTTTACACTTCAGCTATGACAGGTCACAGCTAGGAAAGGATGGGGCTATGTCGTGGAACGAGTTGTGTAAACCCACTACTTTGTTAAATCCCTATGTCGAGAGCCCAGCCAATCAACGCACAGTTGCTGAGCCGGAATAAATTACAAGAAGTTACGCCAGGAAAAAAACTTAAGCCCTGTTTTTTCGGATGTGGGTCGCGGCCATCTTGTTCACGCAAGATGGCGGAAGAAAACTGAATAAAATTAGGCTGTACGAGCATAAGACGAAACTGCAGGCAACCAATCAGCTTGCTCCGCCAGGAACCAACCAAACGCTTTCCTTAACCAGTAGAAGTTACTTTACCTGGCTATATAATCGGGCGAGATTTTATGCTAAAACACGCAACACCAGACACGAAGCCAGAGATACCGACCGACTGAAGAGAGGAGCTGTCAGCTTTGATTTATAGCTTACCTGAGGGCATTGACCTGCAGCCTGCTTCACTAAGTCGAGTCAAAACCTGGCCGGTTTAAAATCTTAGAGGGTAAATATAATTCACTATAAACTGGTAGGAAAATAGGTACAGCAGGTATATAATGTTGGTATTTGTTGTGTGTCATTTATACTACCTACTCCTGTATATATGATATATATTTTGGTTCACTATGAACGTATCAGGTTACTGATTGTATCTTAGGGGAATTATGTATAATGATTGTATTTCCTAATATGATTAGACGAAGACTAATAGGACTCATACTTCAATCTATTATCTCCTATAACTTCAGTCTATTGTTTCAGATAACTCCAAACTGAAATATAACCAAAACAGTCCTTGTTAGGACTCAACCTATTGTCTTCTATAACTTCAATCTATTTTCTCAGACCAACTGCAATATAACCAAAACAGTCCTTGTTAGGACTCCATCTATTGTCTTCTATAACTTCAGTCTATTATCTCAGACCAACTGCAATATAACCAAAACAGTCCTTGTTAGGACTCAATCTATTGTCTCCTATAACTCAATCTATTGTCTCCTATAACTTCAGTGTTATCTCAGATAAAACCAACTGAAATATAACCAAAACAGTCCTTGTTAGGACTCAATCTATTGTCTTATCTAACTCCAATCTATTGTCCCATATAACTCCAACCTGATATATAACCAAACAGTCCTCGTCTCATATACTCCTATCATAAGAACATAACGTTATTGTTAGGCTATATTATAGCACTTGTCAGAGAGGGCCTGGTATACTATAGGGGAAGGAAATGGTTGTATCACACCTAGGTGTACATATTATTGGATGTATTCATGTATTAAATTTATATTATGGGATGTATTCATGTATTGAATGTATTCATGTATTGAATTTATATTATTGAATGTATTCTTTCATTGAATTTACATTATTGAATGTATCCATGTATTAGTTTATCAGAAAGAATGTTTTGCAAGTAGACACCTGTCTTGTCTCGCTATTGCTAAATCATACTGAGCCATGTTGTCATTCATCCTACATGCAGACACCTGAGACACGCTCATTTCATCCACATTAGAAATAGGTGGGCTTGATGACAGAAATTAGCACCTATTTTTCCTTGTTACAGGTTTTATTCGTGTCATCAAACCTGAGGTCGTATGTCGTGTCAATCCAGCTGCCTGGAACATCGCAGGAGCACAGTGATTGCACAGGATCAACCTCTTTAGTCCCACTCAGTCTTGGGTGGGCTAACGAAACGACCATCAGCGGGTGTTTTGTGTTAACCAAACCAAGAAGGACAGAACTTTTAAGAGATGAGTACACAGTAGTACCATTTCTGTCAGCATTGTGAGCAAAAGCTAGTGTCAGTGACGAGAAAGTGATTTAGCGTAGAAAGAGACAAGATTAACAGCACAGCTAATAAATGTTGTAGACGTAATTAACAGCATAGCTGATACATGTACTATAATTGAATAACAGCACAGCTGATATAAATTTTGTTCCTATAATTGGAAAACTTGTTGTAATATATTTATATATCTATATAAATATTTGTAAATCATATGTAAACTTACAAATCCATTACATTCCATTTTTTTCAACATTCACCCTTCAGCACAAGAGTAGATAGTGTACATACTAAATAAATAATAAGGAAATTGTATTTGAAGACTTGTCAATTTTATCATTGTTAAGTAAAATCTGTTTCCTTGTCTTAATATCACAGTTAGTTATACAGCGGATTCTTCTTCTTCTTCTTCCATCCTTAGCCACCGACCGTCAAAGCAGTCAGTGGCCATTACGCCTAGTGGCGTCTTAGGGCAACAGCAGATAGGTTTTCTTTGCCATTGTTTCCCATCACGCCTAGTGGCGTCTTTAGGGCAACGGCAAATCAACCCATTTGCTGTTGTTTCCGTAATCGAAGTGACTGGCAAACGGGTGATCAGCCCGTTGTGTATACAGCGGAGGTGGCAAGTTATGTCGGTCTCCTCTCTACTAATTTTTCGAGATCAGAACATTCACAGCCGTAACTAATTTGTGATACCAGTAGTTTTCTCAGACACTGGGACTTCACCATTTTTCTGCAGAAATTATATTTCTGTAATTGTCAGTACTATACTGATCCTAGAGCCAATAAAAACCTCACGCCACACTGGGGGCTCGTTCCTGGGATATTTCTGTATATCTTGAGCCATACTTCGTCTATTCATCTATCTACACTCTATCTGGTGCCACCCATAGATAACATAAGGAAAAAAATTTTTTTGAGAAATTCAATAATATAATTTTTTATTGTTTTCTTAGAAGGAGTACCATTTAGTACTCAGTAAATAGTTGATGCTCACACAGTTGCACGGAAATTATTTGTTCATTTAATTAATTAAGTTTAATTACAATAATTTGGTTATAGTAAATTTACATACCCTCTCTAAGTAACGCCATGGCTGATCTAGTGAAGTTCAGAACTGCGATCATGCAGATGGGTAAGGAATTAAATATTACAGGTGATGCTCTCACTCAGTATGTCACAACAGAAGTGGACACACATATGGATAGGGAAGAAAGAAAGTTGCAATTAGAGACTGAAGCAAGGAAATTAGAGGCTGATAGAGAAGCAAAGAATTTAGAGGCTGAAGAAAGGCGGTTGCAAGCGGAAGCGGAGAGAGAAGCCAAAAGACTGGAAGCTGAGAGAGAAACCAACAGATTAGAAATTGAAGCCAAGAAATGGGAGGCTGAAAATGAGGAAAGGAAATTACAAGCAGAGAGAGACCATCAGTTGAGATTAAAAGAGCTTGAAATTCAGGCAAATACTGGCAATAATGGTGGTAGCTCACCTCACTCTGAGAGTAGCTTGTTAAGTCATATTCGAAGTTACAATTAGGTGTTAAGGAATTTGGTGTACGGGGCTGGAGTTTGTTAGTAAGTAGGTTAAGGTCATGAGATACATGACGTGTATATACATGTGTGTGGGTAGAGAAAGGAGTAACTCTGTTTAGAGTGTATTATTATTGAAGTATGCAAGCTTGTAATGTTACATTTAAAAGTTCACTGTTAGAAGCACGTAGAGTATGGTTGAAGAATACTCAAGGGCGTTCATGTGTGAATTGAGGTTTACAGGACATGAGAAAAGCGTGCGAGAAGTGAATGGAGTTAGCATACTTGTCAGAGAAGAATACTGAGTTGTTAAGGGGAGTTTGTGGCCATCCGTTGTTGGAGACGGTTGGATGTTTCTAGAATATGTGAATAGTGTATGTGATTTTCATTATAATACATTGGATGTGACGCGATGATGTTTCGCGTAAGGTGTATTTACAGGGCCTTGATATATTGTTGTTTATCAGCGCGTTGTGGTTTTCCCGCGCTGTAAAGTTCAGGAGGAACTTGGATGCCTGGTGATTAGACCAGAGGTACAGATATATGTGCGAGGGGTGAATGCCGCACTTTGGATTAAAAGACACGTCGTTTTCCTGTGTCAGTAGGAGGTCTATGGTAAGACTATTATATGTTATTGTTTGAATGCGCGTTGTGTGCTTTCCCGCGCCAATAGGAGGTCTACGTAAGCGCGTTGTGGTTTTCCCGCGCTGTGAAGTTCTGGAGGAACTTGGAAGCCTGGTGGTTAGACCAGAGATAGAAATATATGTGCGAGGAGTGAATGCCGCACTTACATTGTATACAGACCATATAGAGATTTATGTGCGAGGGGTGAATGCCGCACTTACATTGAATGCAGTTGTTGCTAGTACGGAGGATGACTGTACTACATATTCTAATTATGCAAGTATTTCGTACTATGTTTACTGATGTCCAGGACTATGCTGTTGAGATTATATGTAATGGAACTGTGACCCAGACTTCTGTGTACTTATTCATTTTGTATTCACGTACTGTCTTGCTGTAGCCCAGTTATATCAACAAAGTTAGCCGTGTGGGCTTTATCATAGCTCCAGCCAGAGCACCTCAAGTGGGGCCATGAATTTTCATCTGGACCCATTTGTTGAGAAAGAAGACGCCATTGAGTCGTACCTGGATAGATACGAAAGACTTGCCACTACCTATGGCTTAGGGAAAGAAAAGTGGAGTCTTAAACTATCTCAGGGATTGAGAGGTGTGGCCTACGATGTATATTTGAAGCTCTCAAGAGATGACCAGGAAGATTATGAAATCCTGAAGCAGGCACTGCTTGTGAGATATGAAAAGAACTCAGAATCATATAGAAAGAAATTCCGAACAGCTAAACTTCTTCCAGGAGAAAACTATCACCAATTCTTTGCTAGGTTGGAAACCTATTTGGAAAAATGGAGTAGCTTAGGAAAGTGTCAGGATCTGAAAGAAATGATAATGATGGAGCAATTGAAAGAGTCCATGCCTCAAGAAATGAGGAAGTTTATCATGGAACAAGGAGCAGAGAGATTGGGAGATATTGTAACTGTTGCTGAGAGATATCAAGCAGCTCAGGCAGAATTATCAGGAAATAAGAAGAAGCAGGGTGAAAACTTCCAAGCATCACAAAACTATTCCAAATATGAACAAAAGGAACCTACCACAAGGAACAAACAAAGATTTGACCAAAAGAACAAAAACCCTCTAAGATCGGATAAGACACCTTACCGGAAGGAAGGAAAGTGGTGTAAAACTTGTCTAATGAGTAACAACAATACTGCAGACTGCAGAAGGAACAACCCTCCTTATTACGCTGCATGTCTCAACAGGGAACAAGGGAAGGAAGGAACTGGCAGTTAGTTAGAATGACCTCCATCATCCCCCTGTCTGTGAGGAAGTGACATGTAATGGCACTAAAATTCAGTGCTTATATGATTCAGGTTTGGAATTCGACTCAGTCGTGAGTGCAACCCTAGTGCACCCTGACAAACTTACCACAGAAACAGTGGACATACAAGGGGCAATGCAGGGAACCGGCACCATGACACTTCCCATAGCAAGGATCAACGTGAGAACTCGCTATGTGGAAGGAGTAATAAGAGCAGCAGTAAGTGATGATCCTATATACCCGCTGGTAATAGGATGTAAATATGTCTTTTTGGGTGACCCAATAAAACCTGTTGTCATGGCAGCAAACCATACCAGGTCGAGCACCAAAAAGGAGGAGGGAGATCCAATAAACATTCATCGTACAAAGATGAAAAAGACTCAAACAGCAGACAGCACATTGAAGCCTTGTTTTGGCAAATTGCCAAAGGCCCATAACCCTCCAGAGAAAGGAGACTACTATATGGAAAATGGCCTACTCTACAGACAAGCTGGAAAAGGACCTAAAAGGCATGGACAGCTGGTAGTGCCAAAATTCTACAGGGAGGAAATTATGGAGCAAGAGCATGCTACATCAGGCAGTGGTCACAGAGGAAAAGGGGCCACTGGTCAAAATATGGCATTGCGATTTTACTGGCCAGGAATAATTAAAGACATAAGTCGGTATATGAAATCCTGTTCAGAATGTAACCAGGTAACCTCATTCAGAAGCGTAGACCAGTTACAGGACCTAGGGAAGCATTGTTGCGGACGTAGGCCCACAAAGAAAATACACAAGAGAAAACAACAGGTAGATGCAGTGATAAAGAGAAAACAAAATCACAACAAGTCTACTGTTACACCAGTAACCATGGCAACTCTCCGTATTGTACAGAGAGGGGACGAGAGACATCCCACCCCGAATAGATATTTGTCGGAACACCATGGCCTGGATCATTTGGAAAATTTGGTTAGTCAGCAACCAGTATCAAAAAAGCTGCAGAAACAAACCCGAACCATAGGAGGTAGGAACCAGGGCTGTACCAAACAGTGGATGGAGACAGGCCCCACTTCGGTATACTGCCCCTTACAATAGAAATAGGTGTGGGTCCGGCAACGTTGTTGTATTGCCGTCCCCATACAAGTCCACTGGAAGCATTGCTGCGGACATGGACTGAACAATACAAGCACAAGCACTCAAGGATGAGATTGACTATCTCTTAAAAGAGAAAATTATTTCAAAGTCTGAATCTCCCTATAGCTCAAGTGTGGTGCTATTAAGGAAACCGAGTGGTGAACACAGGTTATGTGTTGACTACCGGAAGCTTAATGCGATCACAGAATCTCAGGTGGACCCATTACCTGACACCAACCAGCTGTTCTCTACACTGAGTAAGGTTAGGTATTTATCGAAGGTAGATCTAAGCAAGGAATACTACCAAATACCAGTGAAACCAGAAGTTAGGAAAATGCTGGCATTTAGTACATCAGACGGACACTACGAGTTTAATGTACTACCCTTTGGGCTGAAAAATGCTCCAAGTATCTTTTCAAGAATGATGAGGAAATTGTTAGAACCTCTACAAAATCCCTATATCACTAACTTTATGGATGACATTCTTGTTGCTACAAACACATTTGAAGAGCATATAGTAGCGCTCGCTATGTTGTTTGACAGGCTGAGAGAAACTGGATTGACTGCACGTCCAACCAAGTGCTATATCGGTTGTAAGGAGTTGGAATTCCTAGGTCACACTATTTCTACAGGTCATATGTCTCCTGACCCAAAGAATATAGAGAAGTTAAAGAAGGCACCCAGACCTCAAACGAAGAAAGGTGTGAGATCATTCGTGTCATTATGTGGGTTCTATCAGAAGTACATACCCCACTTTAACTCTCTGTGTGCACCATTAACTAACTTAACGAAGAAAGGACAGCCTGATAAAATCCAATGGAATGCTGATTGTGAAAAAGCTTACACAGAGCTAAAAGCAAAACTCACCAGCCAACCAATCCTTACGCTACCCGATATCACACAGGAATTTGTATTAAGGACGGATGCTAGCAGTATAGGTATTGGTGCAACTCTCTTGCAGAAATCAAAAGCCCAGCCGGAGGAACTTTTACCAGTCGCCTACGTCAGTAGGAAGTTGAATGCAGCTGAGTTGAACTACTCGACCATAGAGAAAGAATGTTTGGCTCTAATTTGGTCCATCGACAAATTTTCACCTTACCTGTATGGGACACACTTCATTGTCCAAAGCGATCATCAGCCTTTAACATTCTTGGCTGCATCTAAAACGTTAAATTCGAGATTGCTAAGGTGGAGTCTGCTTCTGGCGCCTTATTCCTTTACCGTGAATTACATTCCGGGAAGAGACAATGTAGGAGCGGATTTTTTAAGTCGACACCCTATTACTCTGGAAGGACAGACGCAAAATGATTAACTACAGCAGGTATTTACACTTCAGCTATGACAGGTCACAGCTAGAAAAGGATGGGGCTATGTCGTGGAACGAGTTGTTTAAACCCACTACTTTGTTAAATCCCTATGTCGAGAGCCCAGCCAATCAACGCACAGTTGCTGAGCCGGTATAAATTACAAGAAGTTACGCCAGGAAAAAAAACTTAAGCCCTGTTTTTTCGGATGTGGGTCGCGGCCATCTTGTTCACGCAAGATGGCGGAAGAAAACTGAATAAAATTAGGCTGTACGAGCATAAGACGAAACTGCAGGCAACCAATCAGTTTGCTCCGCCAGGAACCAACAAACGCTTTCCTTAACCAGTAGAAGTTACTTTACCTGCCTATATAATCGGGCGAGATTTTATGCTAAAACACGCAACACCAGACACGAAGACAGAGATACCGATCGACTGAAGAGAGGAGCTGTCAGCTTTGATTTATAGCTTACCTGAGGGCATTGACCTGCAGCCTGCTTCACTAAATCGAGTCAAAACCTGGCCGGTTTAAAATCTTAGAGGGTAAATATAATTCACTATAAACTGGTAGGAAAATAGGTACAGCAGGTATATAATGTTGGTATTTGTTGTGTGTCATTTATACTACCTACTCCTGTATATATTTTATATAGTTTGGTTTAATATTAACGTATCAGGTTACTGACTGTATCTTGGGGGAATTAGGTATAATGATTGTATTTCCTAATATGATTGAATAGACGAAGACTAATAGGACTCATACTTCAATCTATTGTCTCCTATAACTTCATTCTTTTGTCTCAGATAACTCCAAACTGAAATATAACCAAAACAGTCCTTGTTAGGACTCAACCTATTGTCTTCTATAACTTCAATCTATTTTCTCAGACCAACTGCAATATAACCAAAACAGTCCTTGTTAGGACTCCATCTATTGTCTCCTATAACTTCAATCTATTATCTCAGACCAACTGCAATATAACCAAAACAGTCCTTGTTAGGACTCAATCTATTGTCTCCTATAACTTAATCTATTGTCTTCTATAACTTCAGTGTTATCTCAGATAATACCAACTGAAATATAACCAAAACAGTCCTTGTTAGGACTCAATCTATTGTCTCATCTAACTCCAATCTATTGTCCCATATAACTCCAACCTGATATATAACCAAACAGTCCTCGTCTCATATACTCCTATCAAAAGAACATAACTGTTGCGTCGAAAATGTTGCGTGGATGATGTTTATTTGCCACTCAATGTGGAGGGTGTTATATTTTTTTCTTCTTGCCAAAGGTAAGATAATGCTGGCACTTGAAGCGTGGTGTATCACCCTCAGACACCAGGGATGATCACGGCGAAATAATATGGTGTCTTTGGTCTGGTTTGTATGTATGATGTAAGTGTGGAGTTAAACCGCTACAGTTCCAAACAGGGATGTCACATCAACTTATAACGTAGAAAGTCAAGGAATCTTCAAACAGCAAGTGACGTTTCTATCATGTATTGTGGACGCCACAATGACGAGGTGCATAGACATTAATATGCAGATACATCACATGTACGGTAGAACAGTCATCATTATATCGACATTGTCAGCACAACACTGGACAGCAGACAGCATCATAATAATGGTGAATCATATGAATATCAGTACATCATAACCAGCTGTAAATGTAGTCAGGGGGAAACCTCCATCCCTTTCCATAATAGCCGGAAGATATCAATAGGAGATCAAATCCACTCTCCTTTATCTGACCCCAGCAAGACAGGCATATCTTCTGAAGTACATAAAAATATCCTCAAAGTTCCTTTAGTCAACAAAGGTATCAAACCTAGATCGAGCAGCAGAGTTCAACAAGTAAATAGTCCTTAGGACATGCATCAACCCGATGCCATAACAACGTACGTGATTCGTGAGCTGAGAAACTTCTCATAACGTAGACTCTTCAATAAGCAGGCTACAAAAATGTCAATCTCGAAAGATGACGAAAATGTTATTCAAAATGTAATTACCTTTTCTTCAGGAAATAAACCACATAACTCACACGCCTCCAGGCGCTACGAATCACAAAAGAGATATCATCTCAGAGGAACAAACAATATATCGAGGACTCCATTTCCTGATAGAATAAGCACAGACGCTGGCAAAAAAGCGTCTTGCTCTCAAACGAATCTGCCGCACACTGCGGGGCGGAAACCCGTTCAGACAACAACCAAAAACTTAGACATGCGCAGAAACGCGCGATTCGAATACAGTTCAGATAATCTTTGAAGCAAGGACCTTTTCTTAGAACACCCTAAAAATTCGAGCCTTAAAAGGATAGCAATCCGAAACATTGCAAGCTGCCAAATGCTTCCAAGAAAAGTGGGCCTGAGCGCTCCATACATGGACATGACTTAAGATCGCTCAAACAAACTTATCGGCAACTGAAGCCAACAAGAAACGAAAACTGCTTTAAATAAAAGTGACTACAATTACACGAGTTATTTCCCTTGCATAAGAAAAATATATAGTACTCAGAATACGTTGCCACATTCTTGCGCAACAATAACGTTATTGTTAGGATATATTATAGCACTTGTCAGAGAGGGCCTGGTATACTATAGGGGGAAGGAAATGGTTGTATCACACCTAGGTGTACATATTATTGGATGTATTCATGTATTGAATTTATATTATGGGATGTATTCATGTATTGAATGTATTCATGTATTGAATTTATATTATTGAATGTATTCATGCATTGAATTTATATTATTGAATGTATCCATGTATTAGTTTATCAGAAAGAATGTTTTGCAAGTAGACACCTGTCTTGTCTCGCTATTGGTAAATCATACTGAGCCATGTTGTCATTCATCCTACATGCAGACACCTGAGACACGCTCATTTCATCCACATTAGAAATAGGTGGGCTTGATGACAGAAATTAGCCCCTATTTTTCCTTGTTACAGGTTTTATTCGTGTCATCAAACCTGAGGTCGTATGTCGTGTCAATCCAGCTGCCTGGAACGTCGCAGGAGCACAGTGATTGCACAGGATCAACCTCTTTAGTCCCCCTCAGTCTTGGGTGGGCTAACGAAACGACCATCAGCGGGTGTTTTGTGTCAACCAAACCAAGAAGGACAGAACTTTTAAGAGATGAGTACACAGTAGTACCATTTCTGTCAGCATTGTGAGCAAAAGCTAGTGTCAGTGACGAGAAAGTGATTTAGCGCAGAAAGAGACAAGATTAACAGCACAGCTAATAAATGTTATAGACGTAATTAACAGCATAGCTGATACATGTACTATAATTGAATAACAACACAGCTGATATAAATTTTGTTCCTATAATTGGAAAACTTGTTGTAATATATTTATATATCTATATAAATATTTGTAAATCATATGTAAACTTACAAATCCATTACATTCCATTTTTTTCAACATTCACCGTTCAGCACAAGAGTACAAAGTGTATATACGAAATAAATAATAAGGAAATTGTATTTGAAGACTTGTCAATTTTATCATTGTTAAGTAAAATCTGTTTCCTTGTCTTAATATCACAGTTACACAGCGGAGGTGGCAAGTTATGTCGGTCTCCTCTCTACTAATTTTTCGAGATCAGAACATTCACAGTCGTAACTAATTTGTGATACCAGTAGTTCTCTCAGACACTGGGACTTCACCATTTTTCTGCAGAAATTCTATTTCTGTAATTGTCAGTACTATACTGATCCTAGAGCCAATAAAAACCTCACGCCACAATGATGTCCGAGATTTCACCGATCGAAAAGAATATATAAATATATATATATATATATATATATATATATATATATATATATATATATATATATATATATATATATATATATATATATATATATAGTTGTTTATAAGTGTAAAAATAACCTAGGAATAAAATAGCGAAGTTATGGAGAACGTTGTCTCCTACGCCGCAAGTCAGTGCTAAGATGTTATGCATCGACCATGGGACACTATCGTAACATATTTTGACACAAAACCAAAGCTTAGTTGTTCCGAGAAGATAGTAAGACAGAAACGGGGAAAGAATAAAAGGATACATAAGAGGAAGAGAGAAAATGCTACACTTCGACACGCGTTTGGTTCTGCTTGGTCGTCGCGAGCCGAGCAGACGATAGTGCATGCCAATATCGTAGCTTGTTTCAAAAATACGATAGAAAAACCCCTTTTTCTTTAACGCAGATGCGAATGTATATTACCACACTGATTGGACGCGAGACAACCAAAACACATACACACGTATTTCAAGCGAAAAAAAGTAGTGCAATTGTAGCGTACAGACAGCACTTTGTCGCTTTTGTGACGTATTACTACAAGCGTTGTCTCGTAATGAATGAGAACGACAGTTTAAAGAAAAGAAAAAAAATTACGATTAACGTGGAATATTTTGAAAAATACAGTATGGAACGGGGAAGGGAAGGAGCATAGTTGGTGGTACTACGAGTTAGTGTTTACAAATTTGAATTGGCAAGGTAGAAAAATATGTTAGTTGAGGAAATGAAGAATAAAAACGATAATATTGAATATAATGAATACAAGTTTAAAAATTTACTCACTGTGTGACAGATAACAACAGGATCAATAATTATTGGTCAGAATTATAAACTGTTAGGAACTAACTGAGATATTAACGAAGACAGATAGACGAACAGACATTGAATCTTTCTCAGTTTACCCTGTAGTGGGGATAGGGGGGAAGTTAGTCCAAGATTTGAAAATTGAGTGCAGTTTTGAAAATACGGACGCTAGAAGCCAAACAGTCCTGATTGGCTGGAGTCAAATATACTATGAGGGTGATAAAAATCATTTGGGAAAGGCGTTCGTCGCCACTTTTAGAAAATTGTTTCTACAATAAAGTTGTGTCAAAAGCAAGATAAGAGTACTGTCTTGACTTTGCTGATCTGCACCAGCAAGCGATCTGGATTTGACCATATATATCGCAATTAAACTTATTAGTAGGAAATTTTCATTTGATGCGGGTTTCATCTATGACTCGAAGTGAGCCCAGGTCAACTGAGATCTGTATATTCTTCTGCATCCTAAAGAAGTGAGGCAGTATCAACTGTGTGCCTCCTTGTTATTTCAAGATCAGAAGTCTGACTTGTTATTGGAAGCTGGTGGTGTGACTATACTTCATCCTGCACATCAGAAGCCACAAAGTTAAGCCAGTGTCTGCAGGCATTTTATAAATCAAACCAAATTACTCTCATTTCCCAAGTGTTTAATAAATTATTCAGATTGTGATGAACTCAGACGTTCTTCCTAACAGTACCCATTCATAGGAGCAATAGTACATAGACACTGTCCCAGATTGACACATGTAATTAAATTTGTGAATAATAATATATACAGTTATAAATTGAATCATTTTGATGTAAATATTTTGATTGATCATTTTGAAGTTCAATATTCCAGTATACACAAAATTGTGATACTGGAACAGTAAATTGTAAAAAAAATTAATTCACATTTTAGCTATTTAACATCAAAATCCTCCACATATATTGGGTAGCTCGTCCGGGATTTTCAACCTTCTCCTAGTAATTATATTGGGTTGTTTTGTCCGGAAAGTTTAAAATATAATATTTAAAATAATATGAGAGTGGTTTGAGATATCAGTGCCTAGTGTTTTGTGTTTAGGTTGGTTAACTAGTTTAAGTTAGTTTGATAACATTTAATATTATTATCAATAAAATGGCAGATTTGGCCATATTCAGATCTGCTGCAGTGCAGGCTGCAAAGGACATGGGGATGGAAGGTCGGGGTCTGATTTCCTATGTAACAGAAGAGTGTGATAAGTTTATTGCCCGAGAAGAAAAGAGGTTAGTTGAGGAGAAAAGAATTTTGTTAGAAGATGCTAGGGAGACTAAGAAATTAGAGGCTGAGAGGGAGGCTGAGATCAAGAGGCTGCAGTTAGAGGAGAAGAAATTAGAGGCTGAGAGGGAGGCTGAGATCAAGAGGCTGCAGTTAGAGGAGAAGAAATTTGAGGCAGAGAAAGAGGCTAAGAGGTTGGAGGCTGAAAGGGATAAAGAAGAAAGGAGACTTGAGGCTGAAAGGGAGAAAGAAGAAAGGAGACTTGAGGCTGAAAGGGAAGACAAGAGATTGGCTGCAGAACGGGAGGCTGAAGATAAAAGACTCCAAAGGGAACATGAGCTACGACTAAGGGAGTTAGAATTACAAGGCCATGCTCCTGAAAATGGAACTAGCCCATCCACCTCCTACTCTGCTGCAAGCCAGGGTGCCTCCAACTCAGCCATGGGGTTTCATCTGGACCCCTTTGTGGAGAAAGATGATGATATTGAATCTTTCTTATCTAGATTTGAAAGGCTAGCTACCATGTACGGGTTAGAGAAAGAAAGATGGAGTATGAAGGTATCACAGGGGCTTAGGGGAACCTCTTATGAGGTATTTGCCAAGCTGAGCAAAGACGACCAAGACGACTATGACATTCTTAAGCAAGCTCTTCTAGTTAGGTATGAGAAGAACAGTGAATTTTATAGGAAAAAGTTTAGAAATGCCAAACTGCTGACTGGGGAGACTTATCACCAGTTCTCTGCACGCCTGGAGACATACCTGGAGAAATGGACTGCTCTGGGGAAAACCCAAGATTTAAGGGAAATGATTATGACTGAGCAGTTAAGAGAGTCCATGGCTCCAGACCTGAGAAAATGTCTCACGGAACAGGGTGCTTAGAGACTGGGGGAGATCTTAAATGTGGCTGAAAGATATCAGGCAGCCCAGTCTGAGATGACAGGCATAAAGAAGAAGCCTATTGACCATAATAAAGCCCCCCTAAACCAAAACCAACCTAAATAGGAACATAGGGACAAATTTAATAAAGGTAAAGCCTATTATGATAAACCAAGTTTTGACCAACGTGATAGAAACCCGCAATTCAGTGAAAGAAAAACTTTCCCTCAGGGAAATAAATGGTGTATATGGTGCAAGAGGAACACTCATGACACCAAAGTGTGTACTAAGAAACCTTCTTCCATCGCTGCCATAAAAACGGGGAACAAGGGATTAAAGGTGAAACCTACTGGACAGCAGGAACCTTATCACCGCCAGTTTGTGAGGATGTTGTATGTAATGGGGTCACCATTAGGTGTCTCTATGATACAGGTTTAGATTTTGACTCAGTCGTGAGCTCTCACCTGGTGCCAGCAGATCAATACACCACAGAAACAGTGGAGATCCAAGCGGCAACCAAGGACGTAGCAACCATGACACTTCCCATTGCAAGGATAACTGTGAAAACTCGCTATGTGGAAGGAGTGAAAGAGCAGCAGTGATAAATGAACCAATCTACCCTCTGATATTGGGGTGTAGATATGTCTTCTTGGGGAATCCCAAGAAACCTGTGATCATGGCAACAGTGCAGACCAGGTCACAGTCAAGGAAGGAGGAGGATGAACCTATAAATATCATCCAGAGGAGATGAGGGAGGCACAGGTGGAGGATAGGTCACTCAAGCCGTGCTATAAAAAATTGCCTAAATGTCATACACCTCCAAGCAAAAGAGACTACTATATGAAGAATAAACTGATCTATAGGAAGGCTGGAACTGTATCCAATGGTCACGGACAGCTGGTTCTTCCCACTTCATATAGGGAGAAAGTGATGGAGTTAGGACATGTTATCCCTTTCAGTGGTCATATGGGGATCAGCGCAACAGGACAGCGTATAGCTTGTCATTATTTCTGGCCAGGAATAATCGAAGATATAAAACAACGATATGTAAAATCCTGTCCAGAATGTCAGAAGTTAGCTCCAAAACACTGGACTGCTCCTGCAACTCTAGGGGAGATGCCCATAGTGGGAACACCTTTTGAGAGGGTTGCAGTGGATATTGTGGGACCTCTCACACGTACCAAGAGGAGGAACAGTTACATTCTCACTCTGGTGGACACTTGTTCAATGTGGGGAGAGGCGGCAGCACTGTCATCAATCGATTCGAAGCATGTGGCAGAGGCATTACTCACCATATTCACGAGGTTAGGTTTCCCACACCAAATCTTGACTGATAACGGCTCACAGTTCAAGGGGAGACTAACTGAAGAAGTTTTCAGGATCTTCCAGGCCAAGCACTTTCATTGTAGTCCGTATCACCCCCAGGGGAACGGCCAGGTGGAGAGGTTCAATGGGACTATCATTTCTATCCTGCGGAAGCTGGCCCATGAAAAACCTGATACGTGGGATCAATATTTGGCCGCTGCGTTGTTTGCGTATCGGGAAGTTCCACATAGTTCG
The DNA here is from genome assembly GCA_024509875.1 of Oreohelix idahoensis. Taxonomy (NCBI): domain Eukaryota; kingdom Metazoa; phylum Mollusca; class Gastropoda; order Stylommatophora; family Oreohelicidae; genus Oreohelix; species Oreohelix idahoensis. Next base: position 71,741 of record JAMPIV010000648.1, on the reverse strand, counting down.
ACCGGTATGGCACCGGCAACCCTGTTATTTGGGAGGCCAATAAAAGGTCCACTGGAAGCCTTGTTGAGGACGTGGACAGATGAGAAGGCAGAAGAGACTGTTACCTCATCGTATCAGTATGTGAACGAGCTGACCACTCGTCTCAAAACTGGCTGGAAACTTGCTAATGATAATCTCAGACAAGCCAGGAAAAAACATGCTGCTTATTTTAACAAGAAAGCGAAGGATAGAGAATTAGCTGTGGGAGAGAAGGTGCTCCTTCTACTACCCGGCAGCCATAACAAGTTGCAAATTGGATGGCAAGGTCCATATACGGTTCTAGAGAAGGTGTCTAGAACTAATTATAAAATAGACAAATAGGGGAAGGAGAAAATTTATCATGTGAACCTCTTAAAGAAGTACCTGGACAGAGAAATCCAGGATGGAACACATCTACTGACCTTGTCGATAGCAATGTGTATGAAAAATGAACCACTCAACTCTCACGAGTACCCACTAAAACCATGTGAAACGTTTGCACAGGTGAAAATCAGTAAGCATCTGACTAAAGCTCAGTGAGAGCATGTTCAAAAGGTTCTGATTGAACATACAGACGTGTTAACGGATAAGCTGGGGCACACAAACCTGTTAGAATATGATATGAAGTTGATAGACCCAACACCCATCTGTATGAGAGCCTATACGATTCCGTTCGCTAAGGAGAAAGCATTGAAAGAGGAGATCGATTATTTGTTGAAGGAAGGAATTATTTCTCACAGTGAATCTCCTTACAGCTCTAGTGTGGTTTTGCTGAGAAAACCATCTGGAGAACATCGTCTGTGTATAGATTACAGGAAACTGAATGCTGTCACAGAAAGTCAGGTGGATCCATTACCTGATACAAATCAGCTGTTTGCCAGGCTGAACAAGGCAAAATATTTTTCTAAGGTTGATCTTAGCAAAGGCTATTATCAAATTCCAGTAAAGCCTGAGGTTCGACCTTATTATCCTTTAGCACCTCGGAAGGCCATTATGAGTTCAACATGTTGCCGTTTGGGTTGAAAAACGCCCCGAGTGTGTTTTCCAGAATGATGCGGAAATTGTTGGATTCCCTGAATAATCCATGTATAACGAATTTCATGGATGACATTCTTAATGCCACTGAAACATTCGAAGAACATATTAACTCTCTGAATATGCTATTTGATAGGCTCAGAGAAGCAAATTTGACTGCTAGACCAAATGTTGTGTGGGTTGTAAAGAGCTGGAATTCTTGGGACACACAGTATATCAGGGAAGCATGACCCCTGACCCCAAGAACTTGGAGAAATTGCAAAGAGCACCGAGGCCACAAACAAAAAAGGATGTGAGATATTTCGTATCTTTATGTGGGTTTTATCAGAAATACATAAATAACTTTAACTCTATATGTGCACCGCTGACAGATTTAACTAGAAAGGGTCAACCTGATAAAATTAGTTGGTCAGCGCAGTGTGAATTGGCATACCAAGAGTTAAAAGAGAAACTCACCAGCAAGACGATATTGAAATTGCCTGATTTAAGTAAAGAATTTGTGGTGAGAACGGATGCAAGCAACGTCGGATTAGGGGCCGCATTATTACATAGGTCCACTTCCCTTGATGGGGAATTAAACCCAGTTGCTTATGCTAGCCGAAAATTGAATAAGGCGGAGCAAAACTATTCAACAAGTGAAAAAGAATGTTTAGCTCTAATCTGAGCTATAAAAAAGTCCAGATCTATCTCTATGGTAGAACATTTGTGGTCAAAACTGATCATTAGCCCCTCGTTTTCTTATCACAGGCCAAGCATGAAAATGCTCGTCTATTAAGGTGGTCATTACTGATCCAACCTTATTCATTTGCAATCGAATATATACCCGGTTCGCAGAATGTGGGAGCGGATTTTTTGAGTAGGCATCCCTTGGACGAAACTCAGGGTAGTCACAAGAACAAATGAGTTAATTCGATCTATGTGAATCTCGGATCTTGAACTTGCTTCAGAAGCATGTTCTCAAGTGGGGAGATGTGTGATGATGCCCGAGATTTCACCGATCGAAATATATAAATATATATATATAATATAGTTGTTTATAAGTGTAAAAATAACCTAGGAATAAAATAGCGAAGTTATGGTGAACATTGTCTCCTACGCCGCAAGTCAGTGCTAAGATTTTATGCCTCGACCTTGGGACACTAACGTAACATATTTTGACACAAAACCAAAGCCTAGTTGTTCCGAGAAGATAGTAAGACAGAAACGGGGAAAGAATAAAAGGAAGCATAAGAGAGAGAAAATGCTACACTTCGACACGCGTTTGGTTCTGCTTGGTCGTCGCGAGCCGAGCAGACGATAGTGCATGCCGATATCGTAGCTTGTTTCAAAAATGCGATAGAAAAACCCCTTTTTCTTTAACGCAGATGAGAATGTATATTACCACACTGATTGGACGCGAGACAACCAAAACACATACACACACGTATTTCAAGCGAAACAAGTAGTGCAATTGTAGCGTACAGACAGCACTTTGTCGCTTTTGTGACGTATTACTACAAGCGTTGTCTCGTAATAAATGAGAACGACAGTTTAAAGAAAAGAAAAAAAATTACGATTAACGTGGAATATTTTGAAAAATACAGTATGGAACGGGGAAGGGAAGGAGCATAGTTGGTGGTACTACGAGTTAGTGTTTACAAATTTGAATTGGCAAGGTAGAAAAATATGTTAGTTGAGGAAATGAAGAATGAAAACGATAATATTGAATATAATGAATACAAGAATAAAAATTTAATCACTGTGTGACAGATAACAACAGGATCAATAATTATTGGTCAGAATTATAAACTGTTAGGAACTAACTGAGATATTGACGAAGACAGATAGACGAACAGACATGAATCTTTCTCAGTTTACACTGTAGTGGGGATAGGGGGGAAGTTAGTCCAAGATTTGAAAATTGAATGCAGTTTTGAAAATACGGACGCTAGAAGCCAAACAGTCCTGATTGGCTGGAGTCAAATATACTATGAGGGTGATAAAAATCATTTGGGAAAGGCGTTCGTCGCCACTTTTAGAAAATTGTTTCTACAATAAAGTTGTGTTAAAAGCAAGATAAGAGTACTGTCTTGACTTTGCTGATCTGCACCAGCAAGCGATCTGGATTTGACCATATATATCGCAATTAACCTTATTAGAAGGAAATTTTCATTTGATGCGGGTTTCATCTATGACTCGAAGTGAGCCCAGGTCAACTGAGATCTGTATATCCTTCTGCATCCTAAAGAAGTGAGGCAGTATCAACTGTGTGCCTCCTTGTTATTTCAGGATCAGAAGCCTGACTTGTTATTGGAAGCTGGTGGTGTGACTATACTTCATCCTGCACATCAGAAGCCACAAAGGTAAGCCAGTGTCTGCAATCATTTGATAGATCAAACCAAATTACTCTCATTTCCCAAGTGTTTAATAAATTATTCAGATTGTGATGAACTCAGACGTTCTTCCTAACAGTACCCATTCATAGGAGCAATAGTACATTGAAACTGTCCCAGATTGACACATGTAATTAAATTTGTGAATAATAATAATCTATACAGTTATAAATTGAATCATTTTGATGTAAATAATTCACATTTTAGCTATGTAACATCAAAATCCACCACAATCGATCGGAGTATTTCCTTATATAAAAGTCACGCCCAGCCGCCACAATGCGCGTCGCAGCGTACATGACATACTACTAACGAAGCGAACCTTCCGGAATTACCTTTACTGTCAATCTCGGAGGTTTCAATTTTAATTAAATCATTACCTAAGAAGAAATCGTGCGGTGAAGATGGAATATCTTCGAGGATACTTCAGCTAGCAGATCCTGTTGTATACAACTCACTCACTTACATTTACAATCTGTGCCTCACAAAGAAGGTGATTCCTCAACGACTGAAAACAGGCTTAATGGTACTAGTACCTAAAAAAGGTGATATTAATGTCGTCACAAACTACCAGCCGATTTCCCTACTATCAGTCATAACTAAACCTCTTGAACGACACATGTATATGTAGCCGTGTATACCGTGATTTCTTCGGAAACAGGCTATATCCCACTAAAGACAGAGGAAGCACAGATTAACATATACATTAATATCATGTGAGAAACAGAGGATAAAAATAAAACAACGACATAAATTATATTTAGGCTAGCTTCGCTTTGGTTATGCCATAGGTAGTCATGTGATTCCCCTAACCAATCATACAGCTCAGATTTTTCCCCGGCGAGAATCAGAAAACGACGCCATTTAAGCAGTAAGGATAAGAGAGCGAAACTGAAAGGACGTGTCTGGTCCAGCTCTGTATATTTCGTAGTTGAGGAGATCAACTTCACCATTTTTATCAAATGTGTATTCTAGGATATTGAGTAGGGATATTTCATACTTTCGTAAGTATTGAAGTCCATGAAATGCATGTTTTGAACAGAGCTCACAACCCTAGCTGCAGCTGAGCTAGTTTCGAAGATTTAGTCAAATTGTAACCTAGTCCTACACCTCAAAACTTGCTGAGGAAGAATGCCCTTGTGTTGGGACAATATTTAACTCAAGGAATACTTATAATGCTAAAGAAAGCATTAAATCAAGGACTGATCTGAAGAGATGGGATATGTTGTCAAAGCTAGAAACTAAATAACCAAATGCAAGAAAATAGTTGAAATGAAGAGCCCTTCCAAAATCAAAATGGATGATACGAAAAAGGCGCAAAGGGAATCTAGCGCCAGCAAAAATAATGTGAGATATTTTACATGAATTTGTACATTGCTGTAAATATGCAATTAACTAAAACTTTGTTGTAGTTGACTCCAATTGAATTGCCTGTTGAAAGTCATTAAAAGTTGTTTTCATGCAAAGACATATGCTGTTGAGGACCTACTTACAAAGATTGAATGTTATGTTGAGAAACTAATTGATCCAAACTTATTTGCTACACTTACACCGGAAGAGACGAGAATTTGAACCTCGTAACCCCAAATAAAAGGAGAGGAATGTAAACCTCTAGCGGTTAGGCTAGCATTCTAAACCTACTCTCTGCTCTATAAGAAACTATTGAAGTTAAGAGACTCTGAGAATATAGAGGCACTGAATAAATAAGACCCTACTGTCACATGTAGTATATATAGTGCCGTGCCCAGCTCTTTGGAATAATGAAAGAGTAACTACGGGGCGGTCACATATAAACATATTCTTTCTTCACTGAACAGCTACAATCTTATACATAAAACCCAATCTGGATTTCTACCCAAACACTCTTGTCAATCCTTGTTGACTAAGATTACCGAAATCTGGCATTCTAATATCAACTGCGAAAAAATAAATGGAGTATTATTAATCGACCTTTGCAAAGCATTTGACACAACTGACCACTCGTTGCTGATACAAAAGCTTGCGGTGTACAAATTTCATGCAAAAGTGACCACATTAATAAAATCATTCCTTGAAAACAGAACACAACGAGTCTTATACAATAATGTGCTCAGGGCCGGCCCTAGGAATGTTGCCGCCCAGTGCAATACCATACCTTGCCGCCCCAGCCCAACCTCAAATTAACGTTTGAAATTTTTTAAACCATTATGTTAAACAAGCTTCAACATTAATTTCACGACCATTAGCCTAATTTTAAATAGTACCATTAATAATAATGTTTTGATAAATTGATGAAAATACTGTAGTCATAAAATAAACCATTGACTTTATTAGAGACAATTATATGAAATAAAGTTAGTTACATTACTTACATATAGGGGATGCTCTTCTCATGTGGAACGATGAACTGTTGAGTCACAAACACTTAACTATAGTATGTACATGTTATAGTTTTTACCACTATTTTCTCATTATTTGAATTTATATTGTTTGAAGTATGTACTGCTTAAAAAGACACTTTTCTTGCGTTCATATTTGCAAAAGCAGAAATAAGGTCTGCGTAGTCTAATTTTTGACCGATTTCATGTTCAATTGAAATCATAGCAAGTCCTTCCAATCTAGTTTAAGCCATTGTTGAGCCTAAATAAGTTTTAATAAGCTTCAGTTTAGAAAAACTACGCTCACCACTTGCTACCGTTACAGGCAAAGTTAGTAATATTCTTAAGGCTATAGCGACATTAGGAGCAATGTTATTTTCAATAATATAACGAAGAACTTCAATTGGCGGTGTATTTTCTGGTACTAATTTGGATACCTCGAGTACTTTCAGGTCATCACATAGCTCAATGGAATCAGTGTCTCTATTTTCTTGATGTGTTAAAACGCCTTCTAGGTTTTTACATTTGTTTAAGAGCTCATTTGTCGTCTCAGATTTCAATTTAGGGATGTTATATAAAAAGGATCCGCCAATGCCGGTCCCAAGCCCGGATGAAAAAGGAGGAGGGCGGCCTGCATGGAGGCCGTAAGGAGGCAGCCCCTCCACCATGCAAAGGCACAACAGGCCAATCACCTGTTTGCTTTAAATCATGATTACGCGAACTACAAGAGAGAAAACCGGACTGATTCTAAAGGCGACAAACTGGAACGGACTACGGACTACGACTTATGGAACTTGGAACACAAGAAGTATAAATGGGAAGGAAGAGGAGCTGGTGGAAGAGATGAGGAAAGCAAAACTAGAAATCCTGGCTATAACGGAAACGAAGAAAAAAGGACAAGGAGTCATGGATCTCGATGGCAACACGTTGCTCTACAGTGGTGTACCCATATCTGAAAGAGCTAAAGGGGGCGTGGGTTGCATTGTGGCCCAAAATCAAAAAGATAGTATCAAGGGATGGAACTTTGTCTCGGAGCGCATTATGGTTGTAAAACTAAAAGAAGGAGAAACCATAGTCAACCTGGTCATAGTGTATGGGCCAAATGAGGATGAGAGAGCAGAGGTCAAGGAGGAATTCTTCGAGCTGCTTCAAAGGACAGTGGATGACTGCCTAGATGAAGTTATTATGCTTGGAGATTTTAATGCCAGAGTTGGAAATGACCATGCTAGATGGGGTGGAGTTATCGGAAGATATGGAGAAGATACTCTCAATGACAATGGAAAGCGACTCCTTAGATTCTGCAGTGAGCAGAATCTGATCATTACAAACACAAAGTTCCCCCATAAGCGCATACATGCATACACTAGATGTGAACCAACCAAGAATGAGAAGTCAGTGATCGACTACGCCATTGTTCGGAGAAGCTCATTCAGATATGTCCGAGATGCAAGAGTCTGGAGGGGGCCAGAGATTGGAAGTGATCACTACCTGCTAACAATCAAACGAACAACTGAAAGAGTTGCTCAGCCTAGGAACTGCCCAACATCACGCAAGAAACCAAGTAAACGAGCAGGAGAAATGAGCATTAGGACCTACAAGCTGAGAGAGCCAGAAATTAAGACCAGATATCAGGGGCTTATTGCTACAGCAGTGAGCAACACAGAAGAGCGACCTGATGACTTGGAAACCCTCTGGAATAAATTCAAGGATATCATAAAGACAGCTGCTGCAGAAGCATGCGGTGAAGTCCGACTTGGGAACCAGAGAAAGAGGACACCTTGGTGGACAGAGGAAGTCAAAGAGAAAATAAGAGAGAAGAAAATGGCATGGAAACAATACTTAGGAGCTAAAAACACAACAGGACAAATGGAAAAATATAGAGAATATGTGACACTCAGAACAGAAGCAAAGAACAAAGTGCTAGCAGCAAAACAGAAGTCCTGGGAAGAATTTGGAGAAAAGCTAGAAAAAGATGCACAAGAAAACCAGAAATTGTTCTATAAGACCCTAAAGAACATGAGGAAAGAAAAACAATGCCCTCTCAAATTTATAAAGGACAAGCAAGGCAAATTGCTTACTGCCCCGAAGGAAGTAATGGAAAGATGGAAAGAATATTTCTCAGAACTCCTGGATGGTGAGCATGATGAAGCATCAGAAATGATAACCACTAACACAGAAGAGGAAACCAATGATGGTGAAGATGACATAAAGATGGAAGAACTGAGGGCAGCACTAGAGAAAATCAAGATGGGCAAAGCAGCAGGGCATGATGGTATAACACCAGAAATGGTTAAGTACATGGGAGCATCAGGCGACCTATTACTCTTAAAGATCCTACAGGCAGCATGGTGCAACAAGACCATACCAAAGGATTGGGAGATTGCCATCATAACACCAATTTTCAAAAAGGGTGACAATCGACAATGTGGAAACCATAGAGGCATATCCCTTCTCAGTGTCCCTGGTAAAATCTACTCTAGAATCCTAGAGCAGAGACTCCGACGCCTAGCTGAGCCACAATTGGATGAGGTCCAGTGCGGATTCCGAGCAAACCGAAGTACTCAAGACCTAATCTTCACACTCAGACAGCTGAGTGAAAAGGTCCTTGAGTATAAGAGTGAGATCCATCTTTGTTTCATAGATCTGGAAAAGGCGTTTGACAGGGTCCCCTGGAGCAAACTTTGGGACTGTTTGGCAAGGAAGAATATTCCAGCACCTCTGATTCATGCTATACAGAGCTTCTACAAGTCTTGCAGAAATTATGTGAGGACAGCAAACCATAAGTCAGAAGAGTTCAGGACCACCACTGGTGTAAGGCAAGGTGATATCCTATCACCTTACCTCTTCATACTCCTTATGGACGATGTCATCAAGGCATGTAAGGAGAGAACAAGAAAGTATTCAGTGGGGTACTGGAAGATGAGACAGGTCTATATTTCGGAGCTGGCATTTGCTGATGATGTTGCCCTGATTGCTAAATCAGAGGCACATCTCCAATCCAACCTGCAAGTCTGGAAGGAAGAGCTGGAGAAGAGAGGGATGGTCATAAGCAGCTCTAAAACAAAATCCATGGTGATATCACGAGAAGAAAGAAAACATCAGATTAAGTTGGGAGAACAGGTCCTGGAGCAGGTCGACCACTTTAAATATCTCGGAGCTATTATAGACCGAAAGGGAGGCATCAAAGAAGAGTTGGCCACTCGGAAAGCAGCGGCTGGGAGACTTTTTCAGGCCATAAATCGTGGATTCCTCAGTAAGAAAGAAGTTGGTAAGAAAACGAAGATGGCTGTATACCGCTCCACCTATGTCCCAGTCTTGACATATGGATGCGAGTCGTGGGCAATGACTACAACCCACAAAAGCCAGATCCAAACCTCAGAAATGAGGTATCTGAGGAAAGTGGTTGAAGTAACAAGAAGAGACATGGTCCGCAACCAGACGATCCGTCAAGGCCTAAAATCCCATCCGCTGCAGACCCAAATAGAACAGTCCCAACTAAGATGGTTTGGCCATGTCTGCAGAATGGGAGAAGATCGGCTACCACGACAAGCATGGGAAACAAAGAGCCAGGGATCCAGACCTCCAGGACGACCCAGAGTCCGCTGGGAGGACAACATTAGACAATCTTTGAAGGACCGAGGACTAGAATGGAACCAGGCCAGGAAGAAGACAGCTGATAGAATGGTCTGGCGCTCTCTCTTCCAAACCTCTACACCTCACGGTAGAAGGGGAACGACTAAGTAAGTAAGTATATAAAAAGGAAAAATGTGAACTGTGATGTTCCACTTGCTCGAACCTGTCTTCAACAGAATTAGTTGCAACATCAATAATAAAAAAGAAAAATTCAATTTTGAATTTACTGTAGTTTTGGGATCCAAAATAGGTTACATCTCTTGCTTCATAGTTGTGTTGCTTTTTCTGCCGACGCACTCTAGTACATTCAAACGTTGGTATCAAATCAGGATCAGCTTCAACTTTCTCAGCTAATGTTGTGGAATCAAGAAGAAAATTTTGAAATGATTCATCATTCCTGAGATTCTTAAGGCTTTGGAGAACATTTCTCAAAGTTGTTATGGCACTAGTCAATTCCATTTTTATGCTTTGCAACAGTTTACTAGCAACATTAATTTCGTTTAAAACATAGTGCCATATAGCCAGACAACATAAAAATTTAAAATCTCTGAGTTTTAGGGCAAGGGTTTCAGCTTCATGTCTCGCCATTTTGTCTACTGACTCGTCATCAGCAATTTCTATCAATGCATCATAAAATTCCTCAATATAATATCTTAAAGGACGAATGGCCTCGATTCTAGATTCCCAGCGAGTTGTACTTAGTGGCTTGGGCGTTAGAGTTGTAATATGTTTCTTAAGGATTCCCCAACGCAGTGTTGACGCTGAGAAAAACACACACAATTTCTGAACCGTTTCAAAAAATAAAACCCCTTCTCTAGATGACATCGCGGCATCATTGACCACCAAGTTGAGAGAATGAGAACAGCAAGGGATATAAAAAGCTCGCGGGTTCAAGTCCCTAATACGTTGTTGAGCTACAGAATGCTTTCCTTTCATATTTGATCCATTGTCATACCCCTGGCCATGCATGTTTGCGATTGGAATATCCATGTCTGACAATTTTCTTAGAATGCATTCAGTTAACGCTGAGCCTGTAGTGGCTTCTTCAGCAATGAAACCAAGAAAATGCTCATGAATGTTGATATCATCTGGATTCGTATTAACAAATCTTACAATTAGTGTTAATTGTTCAATGTGACTTACATCGGGAGTACAGTCTGCAACTATGCTATAATATTTAGCTCCACCATAGAAATTATTTCTTTTTTTTTATGGTTCCAGAGATAAGAGCAATCAATTCATTTGGAATGTTTTTATCAAGGTAATGTTGGGTCGATCCACGAGCTACTCTCATTAAATGTTCACATATTGCACTATCAAATCTGGCAACAGTTCAACAAGCTTTAAAAAGTTTCAATTGTTAGGGTCATATAATTTATCAGATGTTCCACGAAATGGCAAGCATTGTTGGCTCAAGAACTGGACAATAGCAATTAGGCGTTCTATTGTGCTCCTCCAGTGTCGAACTTCTGAATTTAATAACTTTTGTTGCATTGAATCAATTGTCTGTGCTGATTTAAGCTTGGATGATAATTCAATCCACTTTGTATGGGACTTCAAGTGGTTTTTAGATTTTTCGTGTTCATTAAGATACACATACAAATGACCCCAATCATTATAGCCATCAGTAGTGAGTGACATTATATTACAGGAAAACAACTTACAGCAGAAACAAAATACAGAATCTTTTTTCTTTTGAATACACTAACGTTGATCGATTAATATGTTCTCCATTGCTTAGCTCCCTAGTGTAAATTTTAGTGAAAATTTCCGACCATTAGAGCTGCGCGGAAAAACGAACTCATTTTTTGGTCTCTCTGGCAGGCCTTTTTTTACGATTTCCAGTCTTACGGTATCTCTTAAAGAAGGATTCCATCTTGCCGGATCAGCGTACCTCTCAAATTCATCACTTAAATCTCTTCAATTGGAAACGGTCAAATTAGTCTCATTTTTGACTTCGTTAGTAATATCTACGTTACTGGGGTCCGAGTTAGAAGTACTTGCCATGAGCTCAGAATCGTTTGTTTCGGTACATTTGCTTATTTTCTTCTGTCCTACATCAGCTGTTTCAATTTTTAGATATTTATGTAAAGCCCCGCTATGTTTTTGAATATCGCGTTCTTTTTCCAGTTTCCGTTTCCGATATTCGGCACCTGATAGTTTTTTTCTGTTATCGGACATTATATCTATTTAAACATTAAAACTGTTTTAATAAACCCTACAATAACATGTATTATTTAGTAATGAATGGAGGCTGAAGCACTGTACTAATTTCCATAAAACGTTTAAAAAACTTATTTATCACTGTAACACATATCACACTAACACTGAGCAAGATCAACTTCCTTGAATGCACACTCGAAAACAATTGAAACATTCGAGCCGCCAACATAGAACGGTAGATAAAAAAATAAATTCCTGATTCCCACGCCAAGTTAATTAATCCTCTGGGAACCACTGTGGTTTCGACCAAGCGAATAAATTGTACTGACGTCCCAAAAGAAATACCTTTTAGTGCCTTTGTAGGAGAAGATAACATTAGGATCGTAAGACAGAAAGATTAGTGAAAACTTGAAAAACTGCTAAAAAACAGACGAAAATAATCTTGACGAAACCTTCAAACACTCCGTGATGTAGTAAAGTAAATCTGTGTGACACCCCGCTCAAATTTCCCCGCTTGAAAATTAACTAACGTACTCCTAAAATCTATTAATAACTACAGCATTTGAAATTTGTTTCAAGGCCACTGTAAAATCAACCGCCAACAATTTGACTAAAGAATTTGAATTTTTCCCCTACACCAAGTTAGAAAGGTTACTACCCCCTTTTAACACACTACCCTTCCCAATATTTATTAACGAACGCCGTAAAATTAACAACCAATAGGCTTGTTACCTCGCTTTGTAGAGTCAAGGAAAAAAATTGGTTGTAATGACAGAAAGGCCTAATTTGTGTTTTTGAATAAACTTTAATAATTTATTTCTCAATAACTAACGGAAATTGAACAAAAGAGGATATCTTGAATTATAGGGCTAATATTGATTAATACATTACCATAAATATGTCCTCATAAATAAATTATCTTGACATAGAAAAAATTATTTTTGTAATATTTTCAGTTCAGGAAAAGACGCCTTTAATTTAAAAAAATTACCTAGATCAATACGGTGAAGAATAATTAAATAAAACTATATAGGAAGATAGAGGACAGTTGTCTGTTTAATAATCACTTTTAATATTCAAAATCGACCCATTAATAACAAAGATATTGTATAAATAAAATCGAGACAGACGAACAAACACACTTCTGAATTGCTCAAAGTTTATAGCCTAGGGGAAAAAGTTAAAATTTCGGGACGCGTTTCTGATTGGTTAAGTGTGGTGAGCATAGGGGCAATAAAATTAACATTTTGCTGGCATAGTCCGCCATTTCAAAAATATTTTTGCCAACTTGAGATCAGCGGGAGAGCATTTGTGACCAAGCTTTCTCCGTCTGGAAACTACAGCATTATAACTACCTCTTTAATGCTAGTCAAGCTTGTGCATATTGTGATATATTCTTACTTGAGGGTAAGGCAGAATACGTTTATTTGTAGAAATTAATTAACATGTCGGCCACATAGTTTATTGTGCGCCATATTCGGATACTGCCTATGGGAAAGATTAATGTCACGACGCCCTAAGTAGGAATGCAGTTTTATTGTGAAATCGTGTCAAATGTGTTTGTAAATTTGCCATAACCTTTTACGACTGTAAGTCCAAAAGAGAAGAAAAGTGATAGTGGCTTCTGGAGTGCCACAGTGTTCAATTAACATCTGACACCACACCTAGAAGTTGAAAAGAAATAAATGACCAGTCACAGGATTTGGGCTTCCCTACTGATAGTATGGAAGACAAGCAATGCTTCAGGGACAGAGGTTGTGAAGTTGTGTGTAACAGATGAGAATACACATCCCTTATTGTAGAAAATGGAGATAAGATCTCGTGCAAATGGTCAGCACACGTGTCTGACCCAGGTAAGCGTACTGTCAATTAGTTGTGGAATTATTATAAGACAGGCATTATAGGGAGGGAATGTTCCTTCTCATTACAGGTCATATCACTATTTAAAAAGTTGTGCAACAGAAATCGCAGGCGGTGGACGCTCACAGTACATGCTGAGCTACAGGCCGTCTTTTCTTCCAGAAGGCAGCACTATCTGTGTGATCATATATACAGTTGGGAGCAACTAGTCTCAGACAGGCTATTAAGATAAGTCCCTTACAAGGGCAAATGAGAGCTCATTCACATAAATAAAAATAACAATACACAACATAGATTTCCTGACCTGTGGAAGATGTAGAAAACAGATCTTCAAACAATAGTTAGTTACAAAGTCAAGTATTTAAAAAAGACTGTGAGGTGCCCAAGAAAGTGACATTTGGTGATACAAGTCATGAACACTTTTCAACATATTGGTTTCTATACTGTAAAATAAAAACTTTTTCTGAGTTTGATACTTCCTGTCCAAAACATTGAGGTACAGGAAGAATAAAACCATATCTATATATCTATATATCTATATATCTATATATCTATATATCTATATATCTATATATATATATATATATATATATATATATATATATATATATATATATATATATATATATATATATATATATATATATATATCTATATATATCTATATCTATATATATCTATATATATCTATATATATATATATATATATATCTATATATATATATATATATATATATGTTTATTTATTTATTTATTTATTTATTTATTTATTTATTTATTTATTTATTTGTATATATCTAATTCTACAACCAGCCTTACTTCATTATTTTTACTAAGTTAAAGTTCTGTTTTACCATTTGTCATACATCATAATAATTGCTTTACCCTAGACATTTGCCATACACACCCTCACAGATTCTTTAGTCAGGTGAGATCTCGAGAGGTGACACTTAGGGACCCAGAGACTTTCAACATCATCATCTTTTACTCTGGGAACTTGCATAGTCTGACCTCACCTTGATTGTCTATACACCCTTACTCTGTTCAGAGAAGGGGGTATTGCTCATAAGACCAGTCCCTTACCTGGCACTATTCTAGTGGCATCTGACGCATCTAATTGTCTAAGGGAACCTATATTCTGAACTCTAAAACCTCATACCACAGATTGGGGTCCTGTCCGGGATTATTGTACCACCATACCCTGGGACTCTTAGCATAAGAAATAAATAAATCTTTTGTGGAAATTGAATGAGCTGCCATTGCCTATAGTTTAATAATATAAGTAACATTTGTTAAATTATAGTTTAAGATAAATAATTTGTGAAAGGAAGAAAAGATGGCAGATTTGGCCAAATTCAGATCTGCTACAGTGCAGACGGCGAAAGAACTTGGCATGGAGGGGCAAGCTCTGATTCAGTATGTAACTACTGAATGTGATAAATTCATTGATAGGGAAGATAGGAGGTTAGCAGAGGAAAAGAGATTACAGGTAGAAGCTGATAAGGAAGTTAAGAAATTACAGTTAGAGGCTGAAGCTAAGAAATTACAGTTAGAGGCTGAAGCTAAGAAATTACAGTTAGAGGCTGAGGCTAGGAAATTAGAGTCTGATGCTAGGAAATTAGAGGCGGAAAAAGAGGCTAGGAAATTAGAGGCTGATAGGGAGGCAAAAGAAAAAAAGATTGCAAAGGGAGGCAGAAGAAAGGAGATTGCAGATGGAGGCTGACAAAGAAGATTAAAGGTTGCAAAGAGAGCATGAATTAAGACTAAGAGAACTGGAACTTCAAGGCCATGCTCCAGAAAATGGTAACAGCCCATCTACCTCTGATGCCAGTGCAAGTCAGGGGGCCTTTAACTTAGCTATGAATTTTCACTTAGATCCTTTTGTGGAGAAGGACGACGAGATTGAGTCCTATCTCAGTAGGTATGAAAGATTAGCTACAAATTATGGGTTAGAGAAGAAGTGGAGTTTAAAATTATCCCAAGGGCTTAGGGGAACCTCTTATGAAGTCTTCTCAAAGTTAAGCAGAGAAGACCAAGAAGATTATGATATTTTAAAACAGGCCTTACTAATTAGATATGAGAAGAACGGGGAATTTTATAGGAAGAAATTTAGAAATGCTAAGTTACTGTCTGGGGAGACTTACCACCAGTTCTCTGCCAGACTGGAAACCTATTTCGAGAAATGGACTGCTCTGGGGAAAACCCAAGATCTGAAGGAAATGATTATGATGGAGCAATTGAGAGAGTCCATGGCTCCAGACCTGAGAAAACTTCTCACGGAACAAGGTGCAGAGAGGCTGGGGAGATTCTCATTGTTTCTGAGAGATATCAGGCAGCCCAGTCAAAAGTAGCTGGAGGTAAAAAGAAACCAGTAGAGAGTAATAAAACCCCACAAAGTCAGAATTGGTTCGACAATAAAGATCAAACATATAGGTATCAACAAAATTTTTATAGGCCAAGATATGTTCCTAGAAACAGAAACCCTCAAGTAAATGACAGGAAACCCTACAGACCAGACGGAAAATGGTGTAAATTTTGTAGGTTAAACAACCATAATACTAAAGACTGTAGGAAGAAAAATAACTCTCCATATCACGCTGCATGCCTTAAAACAGGAAATAAGGGAAAGAAGGAACACCCTACTGGACAGCAGGAACCTTATCATCCCCCTGTATGTGAAGAAGTAATATGCAATGGGGTTACTATTAAGTGCCTTTATGATACTGGATTGGATTTTGACTCAGTCGTGCGTTCTCACCTGGTGCACCCATATCAATATACCACAGAAACAGTGGAGATACAAGGGGCAACCAAGGAAGTAGCAACCATGACACTTCCCATTGCAAGGATAAATGTAAAAACTCGCTATGTGGAAGGAGTGATTCGAGCAGCAGTGATAAACGAACCAATGTACCCTCTGATATTGGGGTGTAGATACGTGTTTTTGGGAAATCCCAAAAGACCAGTGATTATTGCGGCAGTACAGACCAGGTCACAGTCAAGGAAGGAGGAAGGTAACCCAATAAATACTCATCTAGAGGAGATGAGGAAGGCACAGGCTGAGGATAAGTCATTAAAGCCGTGTTTCAGAAAACTCCCAAAAAGCCATACCCCTCCAAACAAAGGAGACTTTTATATGAACAACAAGTTAATGTATAGGAAGGCTGGTATAGGATCCAATGGTCATGGACAGCTAGTACTTCCAAATTCATATAGGGAAAATGTGATGGAGTTAGGACATGCTATCCCCTTCAGTGGTCAAATAGGGATTAGCGCCACAGGACAACGTTTAACTTGTCATTACTTCTGGCCAGGGATAACCGAAGATATTAAACGATATGTAAAATCCTGCCCAGAATGTCAAAGGGTAGCTCCAAAACATTGGACTGCACCTGCAGCTCTAGGGGAGATGCCAATCATGGGAACCCCTTTTGAGAGAGTTGCAGTGGATATTGTTGGACCTCTCACACGAACCAAGAGGAGAAACAGTTACATCCTTACTTTGGTGGACATTTGTTCTATGTGGGGAGAGGCAGTAGCCATGTCATAAATCGACTCCAAACATGTGGCAGAGGCGTTACTTACAATATTCACAAGATTAGGATTTCCCCACCAGATATTGACTGATAATGGATCTCAGTTCAAGGGGAAACTAACTGAGGAAGTTTTCAGGATCTTTCAAGCCAGGCACTTTCACTGTAGTTCGTATCACGCCCAAGGGAACGGGCAGGTGGAAAGGTTCAACGGGACACTTATTTCCATCCTGCGAAAGTTGGCACATGAAAAACCTGAAACATGGGATCAATACTTACCCGCGGCCTTATTTGCTTATCGGGAAGTCCCCCATAATTCAACAGGGATGGCACCGACAACGTTGTTATTTGGCCGGCCCATAAAAGGTCCATTGGAAGCCTTATTGAGGACATGGACAGATGAGAAGGCAGAAGAGACTGTAACCTCATCATATCAGTATGTGAACGAGCTGACCACTCGATTAAAAACTGGCTGGAAACTCGCAAATGATAACCTAAGACAAGCCAGGAAGAAGCATGCTGCATATTATAATAGGAAAGCGAAGGATAGGGAGCTTGCTGTGGGGGAGAAGGTGCTTCTTCTGTTACCAGGCAGCAACAACAAACTTCAGATTGGATGGCAAGGTCCATACACAGTTCTGGAAAAGGTATCTAGAACTAACTACGAAATAGACAAGAAGGGGAAGGAAAATGTCTATCATGTGAACCTCCTTAAGAAATACTATGATAGAAGAGTCGAGGAAGGGACCCATTTAATGACTTTGGCCATAGCCACTGAAATGAAGAACGAACCTCTCACCTCTTACGAATATCCCATAAAACCATGCGAAACTCCTGCACAGGTAAAAATCAGTAATCATCTGACACAAGGGCAGAGGGAGAAGATTCGAAAGGTTCTGGAAAATCATACAGACGTGTTAACGGACAAACCGGGGCACACAAATTTGCTGGAGTATGATATGAAACTGCTAGACCCAACACCCATCTGTATGAGAGCCTATACTATCCCATTCGCAAAAGAACAAGCATTGAAAGGAGAGATAGAGTATTTGTTACAAGAAGGGATTATTTCTCATAATGAATCTCCTTATAGTTCCAGTGTGGTATTGTTGAGGAAACCCTCTGGGAAACATAGACTGTGCATAGATTACAGGAAACTGAATGCTGTCACAGAAGGTCAGGTGGATCCACTACCGGATACTAACCAACTGTTTGCCAGGTTGAATAAGGCAAAATATTTCTCAAAAGTAGATCTCAGTAAGGGATATTACCAGATCTCAGTGAAGCCTGATATTCGACCTTATCTAGCCTTTAGCACCTCGGAAGGGCACTACGAATTCAACATGTTGCCGTTTGGATTGAAAAATGCTCCGAGTGTGTTTTCTAGAATGATGAGAAAACTGTTGGATCCCCTGAAAAATCCATGTATTACTAATTTCATGGATGACATCCTCATCGCTACGGAAACCTTTGAGGAACATGTTGACTCTCTTAATATGTTATTTGACAGACTCAGAGATGCAAACTTAACTGCTAGACCAACAAAATGTTGTATTGGATGCAAGGAATTGGAATTCCTGGGACACACGATACATCAGGGTAGCATGACCCCTGATACAAAGAACTTGGAGAAGTTGCAGAGAGCACCCAGACCACAGACGAAGAAGGATGTGAGACCCTTTGTCTCACTTTGTGGGTTTTACCAAAAATATATTAAAAATTTTAACTCTGTGTGTGCTCCTCTGACAGATTTAACTCGAAAAGGGAAACCAGATAAAATATAATGGCCAGCAGAATGTGAGCTGGCATACAATGAGTTAAAGCAAAAACTCACCAGTAAGCCCATATTGAAATTACCTGATTTGAGTCAGGAATTCGTGGTGAGAACGGACGCTAGTAGTGTGGGATTGGGAGCCACATTGTTACAAAGGTCTTCTTCACCCGACGGGGAATTGAACCCAGTTGCTTATGCCAGCCGCAAATTAAACAGAGTTGAACAAAACTATTCAACTATAGAAAAAGAATGTTTGGCTTTAGTCTGGGCGATCAAGAAATTCCAGATCTATCTGTATGGTAGGCATTTCGTGGTCCAGAGCGATCATCAGCCCCTGGTTCTTCAAGTTGGTCGCTCCTCATAAAACCTTACTCGTTTACCATTGAGTATATTCCTGGATCGAAGAACGTTGGGGCAGATTTCTTGAGTAGGCACCCACCTGCAGAAAACCAGGATCACACAAAGGCATAGAGGCATCAATTTGATCGGGATTGTAACACAGATCATAAAGCTGCACTAGTGGTGCAGGCTTTTTAACTGGGGAGATATGTAGTAAAGTAACTCTGTGTGACCCCCCCGCTCAAATTTACCCGCTTGAAAATTAACTAACGTACTTCTAAAATCTATTAATAGCTACAGCATTTGAAATTCGTTTCAAGGCCACTGTAAAATCAACCGATAACAATTTGACTAAAGAATTTGAATTTTTCCCCTACACCAAGTTAAAAAGGTTACTACCCCCTTTTAACACACTACCCTTCCCAATATTTATTAACGAACGCCGTAAAATTAACAACCAATAGGCTTGTTACCTCGCTTTGTAGAGTCAAGGAAAAAAATTGGTTGTAATGACAGAAAGGCCTAATTTGTGTTTTTGAATAAACTTTAATAATTTATTTCTAAATAACTAACGGGAATTGAACAAAAGAGGATATCTTGAATTATAGGGCTAATATTGCTTAATACATTACCATAAAGATGTCCTCATAAATAAATTATCTTGACATAGAAAAAATTATTTTTGTAATATTTTCAGTTCAGGAAAAGACGCCTTTAATTTAAAAAAATTACCTAGATCAATACGGTGAAGAATAATTAAATGAAACTATATAGGAAGATATAGGACAGTTGTCTGTTTAGTAATCATTTTCAATATTCAAAATCGACCCATTAATAACAAAGATATTGTATAAATAAAATCGAGACAGACGAACAAACACACTTCTGAATTGCTCAAAGTTTATAGCCTAGGGGGAAAAGTTAAAATTTCGGGACGCGTTTCTGATTGGTTAAGTGTGGTGAGCATAAGGGCAATAAAATTAACATTTTGCCGGCATAGTCCGCCATTTGAAAAATATTTTTGCCAACTTGAGATCAGCGGGAGAGCATTTGTGACCAAGCTTTCTCCGTCTGGAAACTACAGCATTATAACTAC
Organism: Oreohelix idahoensis; assembly: GCA_024509875.1. Classification (NCBI taxonomy): domain Eukaryota; kingdom Metazoa; phylum Mollusca; class Gastropoda; order Stylommatophora; family Oreohelicidae; genus Oreohelix; species Oreohelix idahoensis. The sequence continues at coordinate 51,561 of JAMPIV010000648.1, read as the reverse complement.
CTCTTTAATGCTAGTCAAGCTTGTGCATATTGTGATATATTCTTACTTGAGGGTAAGGCAGAATAAGTTTATTTGTAGAAATTAATTAACATGTCGGCCACATAGTTTATTGTGCGCCATATTCGGATACTGCCTATGGGAAAGATTAATGTCACGACGCCCTAAGTAGGAATGCAGTTTTATTGTGAAATCGTGTCAAATGTGTTTGTAAATTTGCCATAACCTTTTACGACTGTAAGTCCAAAAGAGAAGAAAAGTGATAGTGGCTTCTGGAGTGCCACAGTGTTCAATTAACATCTGACACCACACCTAGAAGTTGAAAAGAAATAAATGACCAGTCACAGGATTTGGGTACCCCTACAGATAGTATGGAAGACAAGCAATGCTTCAGGGACAGAGGTTGTGAAGTTGTGTGTAACAGATGAGAATACACATCCCTGATTGTAGAAAATGGAGATAAGATCTGGTGCAAATGGTCAGCACAAGTGTCTGACCCAGGTAAGCGTACTGTCAATTAGTTGTGGAATTATTATAAGACAGGCATTATAGGGAGGGAATGTTCCTTCTCATTACAGGTCATATCACCATTTAAAATGTTGTGCAACAGAAATTGCAGGCGGTGGACGCTCACAGTACATGCTGAGCTACAGGCCGTCTTTTCTTCCAGAAGGCAGCACTATCTGTGTGATCATATATACAGTTGGGAGCAACTAGTCTCAGACAGGCTATTAAGATAAGTCCCTTACAAGGGCAAATGAGAGCTCATTCACATAAATAAAAATAACAATCCACAACATAGATTTCCTGACCTGGGGAGGATGTAGAAAACAGATCTTCAAACAATAGTTAGTTACAAAGTCAAGTATTTAAAAAAGACTGTGAGGTGCCCAAGAAAGTGACATTTGGTGATACAAGTCATGAACACTTTTCAACATATTGGTTTCTATACTGTAAAATAAAAACTTTTCCTGAGTTTGATACTTCCTGTCCAAAACATTGAGGTACAGGAAGAATAAAACCATATATATATATATATATATATATATATATATATATATATATATATATATATATATATATATATATATATATATATATATATATATATTTGTATATATCTAATTCTACAACCAGCCTTACTTCATTATTTTTACTAAGTTAAAGTTCTGTTTTACCATTTGTCATACATCATAATAATTGCTTTACCCTAGACACTTGCCATACACACCCTCACAGATTCTTTAGTCAGGTGAGATCTCGAGAGGTGACACTTAGGGACCCAGAGACTTTCAACATCATCATCTTTTACTCTGGGAACTTGCATAATCTGACCTCACCTTGATTGTCTATACACCCTTATTCTGTTCAGAGAAGGGGGTATTGCTCATAAGACCAGTCCCTTACCTGGCACTATTCTAGTGGCATCTGACACATCTAATTGTCCAAGGGAACCTATATTCTATACTCTAAAACCTCATACCACACGTGACACCATCCACAGAGGGTTTATTTCAAGAGCCGTTCAGGTTATTCTGTCAAAATCCCTGTCGATGACACTACTACAAATGCCCGCACCCGGGCGTGAACCTTGACCTGATCGCTAGCGCAGTGTGGTAACCATTACACCAGCGCAGCTCCCAGGCGGAATATTTTGGCGGGATTGTAAAAATAAGTAAAAAAGATTTTTTGCCTCCCCCCCCCCCCAAAGCTTGCCGCCCCGTGCAAATGCACGTGTTGCACCGTCGGTAGAGCCGGCCCTGAATGTGCTCTCTAAATCATACACCACTACAATGGGTGTCCCACAGGGCTCGATACTAGGACCCTTACTCTTCAGCATCTTCATCAATGACCTGCCCTTGTCATTGCCACATGACGATTGTCTTATGTTTGCTGATGATATCACAGTAACAGCAGCTGGCACAGACATTAACACTGTTCAGTCTCTTTTACAGCATCAGCTGGACATTGTACACGCTTGGTGCACTATTAATAGTATGTCCATTAATAAAAACAAAACTCAATCTTTGATTATCTCAACCCGCCAAAAGATTCTGCACTGTCAACCAAATACGTTATTATTATCTATAGATGGAGAACGTATTAAGCAAGTTACGGACCACAGCCTGTTGGGTGTGGTCATCGACCAGTCTCTAAGCTGGAAGTCACATGACTATTTCATCGCAAACAAGATCTCACAAAAATTGTTTCAACTCTCAAAAATCAAACATTTTTTTTTTATGTCCGCCCTTTAGACTTATATTCTATTATGCACATATTCAAATCGCCTTTCTTATTGCTCAAATATTTGGAGTCGCTGTAGCTTGTCGTTTTTGAAACGCCTAGAATCCCTACGTAAAATCGCGCTACGACTTGTTTGCTTGAATGATAACATTCCCAGTGCTCAGCTATTTTCATAGCTGAATGTTCTTCCTCTTAAAAAAATTTTCTTCTTCCAACATCTCCTGTTTGTGCATCAAATTTTACACGGCAGAACACCTTCATACTTGCAAATGTTCTTTCGCTATAAATACTGCTCATATTTTATACGTGGCGACCTACTTTTGGACCTTGCAAAACCTCGAACTGACCTCTTCCGAAGTTGTTTTAGTTTTGCAGGTGCATTAGCATGGAATTCCCTACCCAATTCTGTCAAAACTGATAATTACATCTCATTCAAAAGACATCTGCAGTCACATGTCATGAAATCGTGTTCACACATTTAACGACAATTCTGTTTCAGTTATTTCAACGTTTCCATCAGCATTTAACTGTCACTGTAATATTTTCAATTTTAAATTGAATTTTTAATATTAAGTAGCTTTATTGCTCTCTTTCTCTCTCTCTCTATCCCTCTCTTTATGTGCGTGAATGACTATGAGTAAATGTACTTGTGTGTGCTCAGTTACTGATTGTGATGATAATATTAATTGATCCTGTCTGAAGTTATTAATATTTTAATTTTAATTTGTAAAACGCTGAAAATTGTATTGCAGGGCAGAAATGTACAAAGGCAATTATGCCTATTTCTTTACCCTGATGAAATAAAGATTTCGTTCGTTCCCTGGTGGTCTGACTACTGACTCCTAACTGGATTCCCTATTAATCTCCATTCCTGTTCTTATTTTTGCCCATTATGTCTGTGCCTACCATTTGACTTCATAGTCTTCCTGTATTTCTTTCCTGGAACATTTTCCTCAATATATTTGCCATTTCCCTATGGCTTCTCCACTACTATCTGCGTTCCTTCCCAGGAACATTTTCCTCATTGTACTATACCTTCGTTTTACTTCTTTTCTGCAATATTCTGTTGCTCAAAGTGTTCAGACCTCTTTATGATCAGTGAAGAGCAACCGCAATTAACTTCCTTTATAGATTCGACACCCGTTGCACTTAACGTTTTTTTCTAGCTTCGTTCCCTCCTTGGAACATTTTTTTCAATCTCTTGCCATTTATCTATGGCTTCCTCACGTCCTCAATATCTTTGCTATTTCCCTATAGCTTTTACACTTCTTCAATGCCTTTGCCATTTCCTTATGGCCTCATTTATTCAATACCTTTGCCATTTCCCTATGGCTTCACTTCTTCAATATCTTTGCCACTTCTCTATGGCCTTCAATCTCTTATTTCCTTTACGAACCTAAATTTCTCTCCACACACAACACTGTTAAGTCCTTTTTACGCGTGGGAGTTAAGGGTGTGAGACTTTCACATGCCAGTCTAGTTTTGATAAGACGCACGTGTGAGCGCATCTGAAAGTAAATATATATTTGAGATAATTTTGCGTACTTTTCTGCATTATCGATGAATGCAGATGACGCACTTTGTTGCGCTGATTTGTTGCGATACAAATCATGCCCTTGAGGCCTTATGATATAGTAATCGTCCAAGACGGACGTACTTTGGCGTTCTTGCCCTAATGAAATGGTAAGACATGCAAGTTAATATATTTATAATTCTGAATTATAAGGAAACATATCTTCCAGATATATATATATATTTAGCCAGAAAAATGGTTCGTTCTTCGTTGTCTCCTGCCTCAAGAGACTTATAACCCTACGTGTCACGGCAGAACTTCCATTGTATCTGTAATGATCAATGGCTAGTGTGTCCCTCTGACACTAGGAGCGGGATTGTAAATTGAAGTAATATAAATTCTATTTAAATCGATGAAATCTTCGAATCGATCAAGATGTTGACCATATTATTATAACGACCGGTGTTCTCAACCAGAGGTCATGTCAACATACATTTTTAACTATGTGTGATGCTACTACGCAATCGTAATATGAAATGCTCCTACCACGATGTATATATTTTGATGCAACTTCACTTAAAACATAATATGTTTATCCACTTCGGTTATTTAACTAAAATTATAAACTACAAGCTTAGAGCTTGTCTTATCGTTTAAAACTTCCGTGAAATAAATTCTAGTCATTTAAAAAAAATTAATTATCATGAATTAGAAATAAATACATATTTCGTCAATACTCATGATGAACAGTGCATTTACTAGTTTGTTAAACTATTCTCTGACTGGCTACTAGCAATTAATTAAATTTATTTTATAGCTGGAATAGTTTATTATTTATTCTGCTAGCCTATGTAACACAGTAAATCCTAGAGAAATATAAATGACGGACCTATCTAGTAAATCACTCTGCACAAAAATCTTAGAGAAATATAATACGGACTTAACTATTAATCACTCAAACTACTAATAAATATAATTACCTCCACACAAAACTTCTAAGACGATCTCCAACGAAAAACTAAGAAACTCCACTAATACAAGTGATCTAGAAATCGAAGCTAGATGTCTTTAAAATCTGAGGAGTACTGAATAATGGATTTTAAAAGCTGGAGAATATATATTAAATCTGAAGAAAATCGCTCGTACTTGCTAGATATGACACCTTCACTCAGTGTGGTAAAGTGGGATGTTATAAATATTTATAGGGGACTTAGTGTACTGACTGAGATCAGCTGTGAAGGTATCTGTATCTAATAGGTGTAGTGTTTTACAGATAACCTTACTTGCTACCACATTATAACTCAGTCAGAATTATTCTTGAATATTGTGATGACTACGTTAAATGTCTAGGGTATGTATATGATGAAGTGTAAGTCACAACAACAACAGACAGATAAACAATTTAATTTATTCCACCACACTTGACAACACTGTGACACTCACACACATTTAACACTCTATAAGACTATCTTAAATGAGGCACTGGTAAAGTTTCAAATATAAATATGTATTAATTACTTGCACTAATATATGTGTCCTGATTCAAATACAAAGTGAACCAGGAATCACAATCAATTGTAATTACAATTTATATGTACAGAATTTATCAATATGAACCTTGTAGTGACATATTTTATTAATATTATCCTATGTGTGTCAGTTGTGTAGTAGTAATATGAGGTAATACTGGTTTTGTTTTTTCAAGCTATGTTGTTATTTGTCATCATGACTTCAAGTGTTTGTTTATCTTGGAAATAGTATGGGGAAAAGTTCACAGTTCCTATCAATTTAAACACTGTATTTTCCCTCTGTTTTATTATAAAGTCAGATTTTGAGGGGGGCGCATAATGTTGAGCTCCTCTGGCCACAGACGCTTATCTTTCGTGATGGCGGCAGGAAAAGACTCCTCTGCTCGATAGCCTCCCTGTGTTCTGGAGACACCTCACTGGTCACTATCTGGACCCAGGAGTATGCTGTCAGCCTCTAGGTTCAGCAAAGCTCAGACCAGGTGCTGCTCAATAACTTTAGGACCACGGTCCCACAATTCATGGAATAATACACAGTTACGTTGACTGGCAATGAATATAGCACAATTTCGATCTGCCGATGTCCCAGGCTTTTATTTAGAAAAATATGCACTGGCGCTCAACGCACTGGTTCTTTAGTAAGTTTATTTGAAAATGTGGTGCTGACCTGACGCCTCTGATTGACTATATTGGCGGGTCTAACCAATCGTGCCATGTTTACACAAGCGTTTAAAAAAAAGTACTCCTACTCACGTTTCCCTAACAACAAAGAATCAATATTTATAGTCCGACTAATCGTGTTTAGCCTTACATTTACTTTCCGCCAATCAAATAGGAGGTAACATGTCAGCCTATTTCCCGTACAATGGTGGTGTCAAAATCTGCCACTGAGCGATTCTGATTTTGGTGTTGTCTGACAGCACCACCATTTTATTTTGGCTATAATTTGTTAATTCCTAGACTATTTGCGTAACGTTTAACATATTCTTTGTCAGCAAGTCCTAAGGAACCCAAATATATAAATTTAATGGGGCTAAGGGGCTGCGTTCAAAATATGCATTTTCTTCTACCTCCTGTTCACTTCGAATACGATGTGGTGTCTGGGTACTGTAATGTTTTCAAACGTAAACCAGTATAATGTCATGTTTCCTAATAAGCGTTTTTCAGGTTTTTAAAACCTAACTCGTATGGGTAGTGTTTTTTATCACTGTCGATTTGAAAAAAACTAGTGCTTGTGGCCTTACACGCGTGATGGTAGTAATTGTGTATCGCGAGACTGTGGTAGTATTGCCTGCGTTCCGGCTTTCAGCCCCTCCCTTTCTTTCTATCCTTAGTCCATCTGTCTTTCGTTTATGGTAACTTAGTGTATAAAATGACATGAATGGAATATTAAATATAGGTCAGCTTGCGTATCTCAAGGTTTTTCTTAGAAAGGCAGTACACGTTTTATCGTAGAAAGCGGGTATTGAAGCAGTAGGCTTTTACTATCAACGTGAAACGTTACAATTTGCAGACGAAGGAGAAAACAAGGGGGATTTCGAGTACAGTCATTGTGACAGCACTGTTCTTTACCATTCTTCTTTCCTTTTATTAAATTTATTTGTTAGGCTTTACATTTACGTTTTAATTTATATATGTGGATTAGAATTTCACACGACAAATTCTCCCCACTTAAAACAGACGTTATATGTCAGTCTATAATTCTATATACACATAGAGAAATTTATTATTATTCCTGGGGTTTAGGGTGATTCTCATCACACGGATGGCGGCTTAAAAAATCCGCTCCCAGATTTGTTTTTCCACTTATATACTCTATGCTAAACTCAAATGGCTGCATCAATAATGACCAACGGAGTAATCTAGAATTCTCATGTCTAGCCTGTGCTAGAAACGACAAAGGTTTGTGATCCGTTTGCAACTTAAATGCCTTCCCATACAGATAAATATTGAATTTCTTTATCGCCCATATTACTGCAAGACATTCCTTTTCGCTAGTTGAGTAATTGGTTTCAGCTTTATTCAACTTTCTGCTAGCATATGCCACTGGGCTTAATTCCCCATCCAATGCATCTGATTTCTGTAGCAGAGTTGCACCTAACCCAATATTACTGGCATCCGTCCTTACTATGAATTCTTGACTTAAGTCAGGTAATTTCAAAATAGGTTTACTTGTGAGCTTTTCCTTCAATTCTTGGTAAGCCATTTCACATTGTGGTGTCCATGTAATTCGATCTGGATTTCCCTTACGTGTCAAATCAGTTAACGGTGCACATATGGAATTAAAGTTTTTGATATACTTTTGGTAGAAACCACATAATGAGACAAAGGATCTCACGTCTTTCTTGGTTTGTGGTCTCGGGGCTTTCTTTAGTTTCTCTAAATTCTTGGGGTCAGGGGTCATGTTTCCCTGATAAACTGTGTGTCCCAAGAATTCCAATTCTTTACATCCAACGCAACATTTGGTTGGTCGGGCTGTTAAATTCGCTTCCCTAAGTCGATTAAACAGCATGTTCAGAGAGTCAATGTGTTCCTCAAATGTTTCTGTTGCTATAAGGATATCATCCATGAAATTTGTGATACATGGATTATTCAGAGGGTCCAATAATTTTCTCATCATTCTAGAGAAGACACTAGGCGCATTCTTCAATCCAAATGGCAATCTATTAAACTCATAGTGTCCTTCTGAGGTACTAAAAGCTAGGTATGGTCTAACCTCAGGCTTTACTGGAATCTGATAGTATCCTTTACTCAGATCCACTTTTGAGAAATATTTAGCTTTATTTAGTCTGGCAAACAGCTGATTTGTATCCGGCAATGGATCCACCTGTCCTTCTGTAATAGCATTCAGTCTCCTGTAATCTATACAGAGTCTATGTTCTCCAGAGGGCTTCCTTAAGAGTACAACACCGGAACTATACGAAGATTCACTGTGTGAAATAATTCCTTCCTTCAACAAATAGTCTATCTCTTCCTTCAAAGCTTTCTCCTTAGCAAAAGGAATCGAATAGGGTTTCATACAGACAGGTGTGGGGTCTATCAGTTTCATATCATATTCCAATAAGTTTGTATGCCCTGGTCGGTCTGTTAACACCTCTGCATGATTATCTAGAACCTGTTGCACTCTCTCTTTCTGAGTTTTCGTTAAATGTGTACTGATTTTCACCTGTGCCGCTGTCTCACAGGGGTGTAATGGATATTCAAATGATGAAAGTGGTTCCTTTTTCATCTCCATGGCAATGGACAAGGTCAACAAGTGTGTCTCTTCCTGATGTTCTCTTTCCAAATATTTCTTCAGGAGATTCACATGATAGATTTTTTCTTTCCCCTTCTTATCTATCTTATAATTTGTTCTAGACACCTTCTCTAGAACTGTATATGGACCTTGCCATCCAATTTGTAACTTATTCTGACTACCGGGTAGAAGAAGCAGTACCTTCTCTCCCACAGCCAAATCTCTGTCTTTAGCTTTCCTGTTATAATAGGCAGCATGTTTCTTCCTGGCTTGTTTCAAATTTTCATTGGCAAGTTTCCAGCCAGTTTTTAAACGAGTGGTCAGCTCATTCACATATTGGTATGAGGATGTAATATTTTCCTCTGCCTTTTCATCAGTCCACGTTCTTAACAGCGCTTCGAGTGGACCTTTTATTGGCCTTCCAAACAATAATGTTGCCGGGGCCATACCGGTTGAACTATGGGGTACCTCCCGATAAGCAAAGAGGGCGGCGTGAAGGTACTGGTCCCATGTATCTGGTTTTTCGTGTGCCAACTTTCTCAGGATCGACATCAACGTGCCATTAAATCTTTCCACTTGGCCGTTCCCTTGGGGTGGTACACACTACAATGGAAGTGTTTGGCCTGGAAGATCCTGAAAACTTCTTCTGTTAGTTTCCCCTTGAACTGAGAGCCATTATCAGTCAAGATTTGATTGGGAAAGCCTAACCTTGTGAAAATTGTGAGCAATGCCTCTGCCACATGTTTAGAATCAATCGATGACAGGGCTACCGCCTCTCCCCACATAGAACAAGTGTCCACCAGAGTCAGAATGTAGCTGTTCCTTCTCTTGGTTCGGGTGAGAGGTCCCACAAGATCCACGGCAACTCTCTCAAAGGGTGTTCCCACTATGGGCATTTCCCCCAGAGTTGCTGGTGCAGTCCAATGTTTAGGTGCTACTCGTTGGCACTCTGGACAGGATTTTACATATCGTTTGATATCTTCAGTTATCCCTGGCCAGAAATAGTGACAAGCTATACGCTGTCCTGTTGCGCTGATCCCCATATGACCACTGAAGGGAATCGCATGCCCTAGTTCCAACACTTTAGTCCTATATGAAGTGGGAAGGACCAGCTGTCCGTGACCATTGGATTCAGATCCAGCCTTCCTATATATCAGTTTGTTCTTCATATAAAACTCTCCCTTGCCTGGAGGTGTATGAGATTTGGGCAACTTCTTGAAACACGGCTTGAGTGTTTTGTCCTCAGCCTGTGCCTTCCTCATCTCATCTGGATGAGTATTTATTGGATTATCCTCCTCCTTTTTAGACTGTGATCTGGTCTGCACTGTTGCCAATATCACAGGTCTCTTGGGATTCCCCAAGAAGACATATCTACACCCCAATATCAGAGGGTAGATTGGCTCATTTATCACTGCTGCTTTTATGATTCCTTCCACATATCGCGTTTTCACCTTTATCCGGGCGACGGGAAGTGTCATGGTAGCTACATCCTTGGTTGCAGTTTGAATCTCCACTGTTTCTGTGGTGTATTGATCGGCCTGCACCAGGTGAGAACTCACAACGGAATCGTAATCTAAACCGGTATCATATAAACACCTTATAGTGACACCATTACAGATGACATCTTCACACACTGGGGGTGGTATGGTTCCTGTAGTTCTGCAGGTTTGACCTTTTTTCCTTTTTCCCAGATGTCATAGCAGCACAATGAGGAGGTTTCCTTCTACAATGGTCAGTGTCATGATTGTTCATCTTACAATTTTTACACCACCTTTTTCCTTGGTTGAAAGATTTTCTTTCATCATATTTCCTTTCATCGAATTGTGGGGTTTTATTTTTATTGTCATACCGTGGCCTATCAAATTGGTGCTTACCTTTGTTTTGATCTCTAGGATCAAATTTATTAAAGTTCTGTGGTGCCCTAAAATTTCCACCTGTTTCTTTTTATTACCTGATACTTCTGCCTGAGCTGCTTGATACCTTTCAGCAACATTTAGCAACTCACCCAGCCTCTCTGCACCTTGTTCCATGAGAAACTTTCTCAGGTCTGGAGCCATGGACTCTCTTAATTGTTCTATAAGGACCATTTCCTTAAGATCTTGGGTTTTCCCCAGAGAAGTCCATTTCTCCAAGTATGTCTCTAACCGTGCAGAGAACTGGTGATAGGTTTCACCTGACAGTAGTTTAGCATTCCTAAATTTTTTCCTATAAAATTCTGCGTTCTTTTCATATCTTAACAAAAGAGCCTGCTTTAGCATGTCATAATTTTCCTGATCACCTCTGCTCATTTTGGCAAAAACTTCATAAGCTGCCCCACGAAGTCCTTGAGATAACTTTAAGCTCCACCTTTCTCTCTCTAACCCATATGTGGTAGCTAATAGTTCATATCTATTTAGATAGCTCTCAATATCATCGTCTTTCTCAACAAAATGATCTAAATGAAAATTCATAGCTGAGGTTGAGGCTCCCTGGCTAGCAGTGGCATCAGAGGTAAAGGGACTGGCACCATTTTCAGGAGCATGGCCTTGAAACTCAAACTCCCTTAGTCGTAACTCATGTTCCCTTTGTAATCTCTTCTCCTCCTTTTCTGCTTCCCTCTCTGCAGTCAATCTTCTTTCCTCGGCTTCCCTTTCTGCAGCCAATTTTTTCTCTTCTCTTTCTGCAGCCTGTCTTCTTTCCTCGGCTTCCAATGCTTTAGCCTCTTTGTCAGCCTCAATCTGCAACCTCTTAGCCTCAGCCTCAATCTGCAACCTCTTAATTTCTTTTTCAGCCTCTAACTTTCTTTCGGCCTCTTTTTCTAATCTTCTTTCTTCCCGTTCAATATATTTGTCACATTCAGCAGTGACATAAGCAATCATAATTTGCCCGTCCATTCCTAACTCTTTCGCAGTCTGTACAGCAGCAGATCGAAATTTTGCCAAGTCGGCCATTGTCTAACATGCAATTGTAAACAATTCAATCTTTCAATAATTATCTAAGGACACTACAGGCACTGAGAGCTCAACCTTATTTATTTCCACCCAAGGATACCTTTTAATTCTTTATTATTCCCAATATATGTGGTAAAGTGGGATGTTATAAATATTTATAGGGGACTTAGTGTACTGACTGAGATCAGCTGTGAAGGTATCTGTATCTAATAGGTGTAGTGTTTTACAGATAACCTTACTTGCTACCACATTATACCTCAGTCAGAATTATTCTGGAATATTGTGATGACTACGTTAAATGTCTAGGGTATGTATATGATGAAGTGTAAGTCACAACAACAACAGACAGATAAACAATTTAATTTATTCCACCACACTTGACAACACTGTGACACTCACACACATTTAACACTCTATAAGACTATCTTAAATGAGTCACTGGTAAAGTTTCAAATATAAATATGTATTAATTACTTTCACTAATATATGTGTCCTGATTCAAATACAAAGTGAACCAGGAATCACAATCAATTGTAATTACAATTTATATGTACAGAATTTATCAATATGAACCTTGTAGTGACATATTTTATTAATATTATCCTATGTGTGTCAGTTGTGTAGTAGTAATATGAGGTAATACTGGTTTTGTTTTTTTCAAGCTATGTTGTTATTTGTCATCATGACTTCAAGTGTTTGTTTATCTTGGAAATAGTATGGGGAAAAGTTCACAGTTCCTATCAATTTAAACACTGTATTTTCCCTCTGTTTTATTATAAAGTCAGATTTTGAGGGGGGCGCATAATGTTGAGCTCCTCTGGCCACAGACGCTTATCTTTCGTGATGGCGGCAGGAAAAGACTCCTCTGCTCGATAGCCTCCCTGTGTTCTGGAGACACCTCACTGGTCACTATCTGGACCCAGGAGTATGCTGTCAGCCTCTAGGTTCAGCAAAGCTCAGACCAGGTGCTGCTCAATAACTTTAGGACCACGGTCCCACAATTCATGGAATAATACACAGTTACGTTGACTGGCAATGAATATAGCACAATTTCGATCTGCCGATGTCCCAGGCTTTTATTAAGAAAAATATGCACTGGCGCTCAACGCACTGGTTCTTTAGTAAGTTTATTTGAAAATGTGGTGCTGACCTGACGCCTCTGATTGACTATATTGGCGGGTCTAACCAATCGTGCCATGTTTACACAAGCGTTTGAAAAAAAAGTACTCCTACTCACGTTTCCCTAACAACAAAGAATCAATATTTATAGTCCGACTAATCGTGTTTAGCCTTACATTTACTTTCCGCCAATCAAATAGGAGATAACATGTCAGCCTATTTCCCGTACAATGGTGGTGTCAAAATCTGCCACTGAGCGATTCTGATTTTGGTGTTGTCTGACAGCGCCACCATTTTATTTTGGCTATAATTTGTTAATTCCTAGACTATTTGCGTAACGTTCAACATATTCTTTGTCAGCAAGTCCTAAGGAACCCAAATATATAAATTTAATGGGGCTAAGGGGCTGCGTTCAAAATATGCATTTTCTTCTACCTCCTGTTCACTTCGAATACGATGTGGTGTCTGGGTACTGTAATGTTTTCAAACGTAAACCAGTATAATGTCATGTTTCCTAATAAGCGTTTTTCAGGTTTTTAAAACCTAACTCGTATGGGTAGTGTTTTTTATCACTGTCGATTTGAAAAAACTAGTGCTTGTGGCCTTACACGCGTGATGGTAGTAATTGTGTATCGCGAGACTGTGGTAGTATTGCCTGCGTCCCGGCTTTCAGCCCCTCCCTTTCTTTCTATCATTAGTCCATCTGTCTTTCGTTTATGGTAACTTAGTGTATAAAATGACATGAATGGAATATTAAATATAGGTCAGCTTGCGTATCTCAAGGTTTTTTTTAGAAAGGCAGTACACGTTTTATCGTAGAAAGCGGGTATTGAAGCAGTAGGCTTTTACTATCAACGTGAAACGTTACAATTTGCAGACGAAGGAGAAAACAAGGGGGATTTCGAGTACAGTCATTGTGACAGCACTGTTCTTTACCATTCTTCTTTCCTTTTATTAAATTTATTTGTTAGGCTTTACATTTACGTTTTAATTTATATATGTGGATTATAATTTCACACGACACTCAGATCTCGGGCTTTTCCTCGTTCGATCTGCGAATCTGAGGAAATTTTCACGCTTTTGTCGCTTGCAGTCTCTGCAATCGAGCGAAGCCAGTCCTTTGATCTGGCGATTCTCGCCGTGTTTAATTACCTATCAAACGAACGGATACAGGAGAAGGTAATAGAAATTGTCTCCCCTTGGTTCCAAATTATCTGCTCCTTCTACTCAAATTATTTCCCCTGATCACTGCATAACGAAAAATACGTTACAACTATCATTAGCTTATCTACTCTTGAGCCAAAATTTACAAATCTATGAAATCGCCCCTTTCCTACGCGTTCCGTCTCACCCTGTTTGATCTTATTACGACGATTTTCAATCGCTGGCGTTTAATTACAGGTAACCGGCTCAACGTTAGCTAAATAAGTCTGTTTGTAAACATTCCTAAGGAAATAGAGAACAGAAAATAAAATAGGCATGCTAAATTAGAAAAAGAGACAGATCTCTGAGTGTAGGAGGGTTTTATGTTAACAACCGTGCGTAGGTGAAAAAGAAAAATGAAGATAATGAAATAGATATGTGAAAGCTATTATCATAATATGTCACAGACGTCCCCGCTTAAAGATATGAAACCATTTCATGTCTACTTTATGGAAATAGATTTCCTATATCAGTAGCTTCCGGGTGACTGTTTTCTTCACTCTCATCTTCCTCCTCCGTCGCTGTCCAATTTCTACTCATGAAGTCTGCTCCAACGTTTTCTTTCTCTGGAATGTATTCCGTGTGCGTTTGAAAGCGTGTCGCCGAGTTTGACATCGTTGAAAGATTCCGTGTTTTTGCAGTGGAACTTCCCTGCCACTATCGCCATCTTCGTCATCCTTGGTAGCTATGGCGACCGCCAGTAGATGTTCGGAGGACGGCACCGGTCTTTCCAAGTATTTCTTTAACAGATTTACATGGTAGACCTTCTCCTTTCCTTTAATCAAGATCTGGTAGTTAGATCTCGAGATCTTTTTCAGGACGGTTAACGGCCCTTGCCATCCGATACGTAGTTTGTTGTTCCCGGTTGGGAGTAGCAACAAAACTTTCTCCCCTGGTTGTAGTTCTCTCTCTTTCGCTGCTTGATTGTATCGTTTAGCGTGCTTTGTGCGTGCTCGCATAAGGTTTGTCGTTGCTAGATCCCATCCTAGCTGTAACCTTTCCTTCATTTCCGATACATATCTACTGGCTGAGACGACTGTATCATCCGCCTTCTGGTCTGTCAGTGACCTGAGTAAGGCTTCAAGCGGGCCCTTAATAGGTCTGCAGAATAAAAGTGTAGCTGGGGGAAATCCTGTAGACGCCTGGGGGACTTCCCTGTAGGCGAATAAGGCTGCAGCAATGAAAAGGTCCCAATCTTCCGGTTTCTCTTGTCCCAGCTTAAGTAACATCATGGTGAGGCTGCCGTTGAAATGTTCCACGAGCCCATTTCCGGCCGGATAATACGGGCTGGTGTGGATGTGTTTGGCCCTCAAGATCTTAAAGATTTCTTCCATTAACAGGCTACGGAATTGGGATCCGTCAAAACGTGTTGAGGGAATCCCAATCGTATAAAAATCTGCATTAGGGCTTCTGCGACATGCTTGGAAACTGTGCATGTTAGCGGTATAGCTTCGGCCCACATAGTGCATGTGTCGACTAAGGTCAGGATAAACCTGTTCTTTCTTTTGGTCCTTTCTAGGGGTCCAACAATGTCGACAGCAACCCGTTCAAATGGTGTTCCCACTATTGGCATTTCTCCCATGGGAACTGGGGGGTCCAATGCTTGGGTGCCACCCGTTGGCACTGGGTATTCATTCCTGGCCACCAATAGTGAGTCTGTATTCGCTGATTTGTGGCGTTCTGTTTCATATGTCCGCTAAAGGGAAGAGAGTGCCCCATTTCTAAGATTTGGCTTCTGTATTGTTTCGGTACTAGGAGCTGGTTATGCCCTTGTTCAGGGTTGCCCGTTCTACGATAAAGTACGCCATCCTTAGAAAAAATGTCCCCGTTGTGTCTAGGGCCCTTCGTCATGGGCAGTTTCCTAAAGCAGGGATCCAAAGTAGGGTCCTTTTGTTGCGCCTCTTTAAGTTCCTTAGGTAACAAATTTGGCGCAGGCTCCCGTTCCTTCTTGGTTTGCCCTCTTGTGGTTACTGCTGCCACAATTTCCTCTTTCGGTCTCCCAGTAAACACATATCTACAGCCAAGTATGACTGGGTAGATCGGGTCATCCATGATAGCCGCTTTGATCACACCTCTGACAAAATCAGAGTGTATCTCTACAAGTGCGATAGGAAGCGTCATGGGTGCATCACTCTTAAAAACTCCACAAAGTTTGACGGTTTCTTCTGTCTCTTGACCAGGTTTGACTAAATGCCTTGCGACAATACAATCAAAAGATAAATCTGTGTCAAATAAACAATCAGTTGAAGTCCCGTTCAAAATAACAGTACCTCGCGTTGAGGGCCTCTCCTCCTCAGGTTGAGAATCACTGACATAGATTCCACCTTGCGAGACTGTTTGCAAGCATCCGATGCGTTTAGGCTCGGTGTGCTCGCTTTGATCATATGTCTCGTGCGCAGGGGTTCTCCGTTTGTCACCCTGTCCTTTTTGACCGCGCTGCCATGTAGACCGGTTGGGTTGATCAGAATAGTTGTTGTTGGTGGTGTACTTGTTTTTATAGCATTTAGATTTTTCCTGGGGAGGGTTCTGGGGAACAGTTTCTCTGGGGTTATGGTGGTGAGAAGAATGGGAAGACTGTTCTAGATTATTCTTCCGAGAAGGTTCTTCTGTCGGTTTACGTTTTGTGGCCGGCAGTTCGGCCAGCGCATTATAATATCGTTTAGACTTTTCCAAAATGTCTTCCAGCTTTTCTGCACCTTGCTCAGCCAGAAATCTACGGGTGTCACTTGACAAAGTGTTCTTTATTTGTTCGATTACAACGAACTCCTCCAGTCCTTCATAGGTAGAAGCAAGCTGCGAGAGCTCCAGGCACTTTGTCAAGTATCACTTCAGATAAGAAGAGAACTGCTGAAAAGTCTCAGCGCTCTCCTTTCTGCTGTTACGGAACAGTTGCAAAAATTGTCTAGCGTTCATTTCGAAACGCTCAAGCAACGCCTTTTTCAACATGTCGTAATTGTCTTGTTGGCTGCTTTCCAGTTTTGCTTACGCATCATACGCAGACCCTTTTAAAGCCTGGGAAAGTTTCAAACACCAACGCGACCTCTCTAAACCGTACAGATTTACCATTTTCTAAAATTTTTCTAGATTCGTGTCAATCTTTTCATTAGGGCATGGGAAGGATTCTGGGGCAAAAGACATAGCTGCTAGCTGAGGAGATTGAGTGTTGGAAGGATCAGTCAGCTGCGATTGAGGTAGAGAGTCACCATTGCTGGAGGTAGAGGCAGCACCACGACTTTGGACTTCCATAGCCTTAAGAGCCAATTCATGCTGTCTCTCCTTCTCTCTTTCCTCATGCTGTGCCCTGCGAATTTCCATTTCCTCTTCAATCTTCTGCTGCAATTGACGCTCTTCTCTTTCCTTCTCCCTAGCTTCTGCTTCTTTCTTCTCCGCATCATATCTGTCAAGTTCGTTCCTGACAAAAGCTTTCGCTTCTTCTCTTTTCAATTCTTTTTCCCTTGCTTCCTCTCTGAGCATCTGCCTAAGCTTTGCACGCTCAGCCATTGTAAATAACTGACTGAGACTTACCCGAGAAAGAAGGAAGGAAAAGGATACACTGGTTCCCTACCAATTAGAGAAAAAATACAGAAAAGAAAATACTGTTATTACCTGAGATACCTCCTCCTTATAATTAGTTATCTAACTATCGCTGCTATTAACTGGCAATAAAGGCTCCTAATGCAGACGATTACGCCAAATAAATGGTAGTTCAGACTAATCAACTAACACAAAACTAAGTTACTACCGTGGAAACACACAAACATTTTTATAGCAAAAAGTTTTTAAAAATATTAAAGGAGAAAAAATAAATCCCCTTAATTTTTAAGTCCACCTACGAGTTCACCCTGAAGTCCGTTCAGGTAAGGGTGTCTATTAACTGGACGAAATTGTCCGAACGCGCTCCTTAGCTTAGCTCAAAACACCTTCTGCTTAATAAAAACCTGTGATTGTTACACAATCACACGCTACCAGCGGCTTTGTATTACAAAATCAATACAAATCATAACTCCGACAAAAATCACCCTGTAAATCTAATTGTATCTACTCTAACAATGCTGTGGGAAAAAAACAATAGATATATTTGTGTGGTCAGCAAGCCAATAAACAGATCGTTTGTCTAGGGGATAATTATTTTTAATGTAATTAAACTCACGCGACAGCCACACTCTTTCTCTATCTAGACTAGAGAAAAATTATCTATTAGATTTAAGTCAAATATCTAGATACAGATTAGATCCAAGTTTGGAAGTCAATCTGACGTACTAGAAAAACCAATCTAAAGAATTCGCACCCTTTCAGTGGTACTTGTTCAAGAATCTATATCAAAATCTCGATAGACGAGAAAATTTCTGTCGTACTTCCTCAGGATTAGAGTTCAATTCCCGGAAAACGAGCCCTCATTTGTCGTAGATTTTCCATAGGGGAATTAAGACATAGTTTGGTCCCTTCTGAATAGAACTAGAACAGGTGATGACTTCTGCAATGAATGGTACCTATACCTTGTAGCGGTATGGCAGCTTGTGTACCCTGACAATCCCCAGAGCTATGCCAGTGGGAGATTTACTCCTGGTAGATTCAACCAAGCTGGACTAGTCTGCGTGGGTAAGGGTCAGACAAAAGCTGGTACTCTGGTCCTCCAGGTTGGGGGTTTTAGCACAGGGCCGACACCCCTGTCTATGTAAAAAATCGCACATGTTACGGAAACAACAATAAATGGAAAAACTTTGCTGCGGGACGGACATCCGGAGTCTCAGGCTCATATGACTGACAGTGGTGAAAGCCGAAAGGAAGCCACTGGCATGAAAACGGATGCCCCGACCGCAAAACACGAAACCAGAATTGGTTTTTGGAACGTCAGAACTATGAATGAGGCAGAAAAGCTGAGATAAATCACAGCAGAGATGAGGAACTACAAGATTCATATCCTGGGAATAAGCGAGAGCAGATGGACAGGTAAGGGGAGAATAAAAACAGCTACAGGGGAAACAGTACTTTATTCTGGCAGAGAGGATGGTCAGCACAACGAAGGTGTAGCCATTATCCTGAAGAAAGGAATAGAAAGGTCTTTACTGTACTGGAAACCCATCAACAACAGACTGATAAGAGCAAGACTGAGAGGGAGGTTCACCAACACCACAATTATACAATGCTATGCACCAACAAACGACAGCGATGAAGAGACCAAGGACAAGTTTTATCAACAGGTGCAAAAAGAAATGGAAACTACACCCAGGTACGATCTCATTATAGTAATGGGAGACCTGAATGCGAAAGTGGGAGCACACAATAATTATAACGAAAGAGTAATGGGGAAATGCGGCAGTGGAACAGCAAATGAGAATGGGGACAAATTAATAAGCTTCTGCAGTATTAACAACCTGGTCATTGGAGGAACACTTTTTCCACACAAGGAAGTGCACAAGTTAACATGGGAATCACCAAACGGACGAGACGGAAACCAGACAGATCACATAATGATCAATGGCAGATGGAGACATGCACTACAAGACGTGAAAGTAAGAAGAGGCGCAGATGTGGGAAGTGATCATCACCTAGTAGTAGCAAGACTGAAAGTGAAACTCGGAGCTGCTGGACCAGTTGCAGTCAAACAGAAAAGATACAACATCACGAAACTAAAGGATCCCCTCACCAGAAAAGCTTTCGTGGTCGACTTAAAGAGAAGATATGAGATTATCAAAAGCCAGGAAAGAACAGAGACTGATGATGTTGACCAGAGATTCAACACCCTCTCAACAATATACAAGGAAACAGCAAGTCATGCTTGGGATTCCAGGAAAGAAAGAGCCAAGACTGGATAACACCAGATACGCTAAACACCATAGCGAAGAGAAAGAAAATGAAAAGAAAGAAAACAGAAGCTAAGTCTCCCAGGTTAAAGGCAATATATAGTGAACAGTACAGTCAGCTGGACAAGGAAGTTAAACGTCAAACCCGTGCTAACAAAAGGACATTTCTGGATGACATTGCAAGACAAGCACAAGTGGCAGCACTGAGAAATGAACAAAGCACAGTATACAAAATAACTAAAATCATCAGTGGAAAACGAGGTGCAAACAATACTACATTAGTAAGAGATAAGCACGGAAATCTCATCATGACAGTAGAGGGACAGGAAACAAGATGGGCAGAGCATTTCAGAGAAACTCTGAAGAAGGAAC
This sequence comes from Oreohelix idahoensis, assembly GCA_024509875.1. Lineage (NCBI taxonomy): Eukaryota > Metazoa > Mollusca > Gastropoda > Stylommatophora > Oreohelicidae > Oreohelix > Oreohelix idahoensis. Next base: position 31,618 of record JAMPIV010000648.1, on the reverse strand, counting down.
CACCAGAGTTACAATTGAGTGTTCCTGAGGCAGAAAATGATCTTGATGTTAATACAGACATCCCACGAAAAGAAGAAATCATCACAGCAATCAAAGGGTTAAAGAATGGTTAAGCTCCTGGTCATGATAACTTAAATGCAGAGCTATTTAAGACAGACCCAGAGCTAGCAGCAGAACTATTAGAACCACTATTTGCACAAGTCTGGAAAACAGGGACAACACCAACAGAGTGGAGACAAGGAATAATTGTCAAATTGGCCAAGAAGGGAGATCTTGCAGACTGCAATAATTGGAGAGGAATCACTCTTCTCTCACTTCCCAGCAAAATACTAGGCAGGTTAATCATACAGAGAATCTCAAAAGCAGTAGACCACAAACTGAGGAAAGAACAAGCAGGATTTAGAAAGAACAGAAGATGTGTAGATCATATATTTACCCTCAAGAACATTATAGAGCATTGCTCAGAATGGCAAAGACAGCTGTACATTAAGTTCGTTGATTTTGAAAAGGCTTTTAACAGTATACATAAGGACAGTTTATGGAAAATACTGAAAACTTATGGAATTCCAAGCGGAATAGTGTCAATTATAAAATACCTTTATGCCAACTTTACGTGTAGCACTGGGCAGAGCAACCTAACCTTTGAAGTGAAGACAGGAGTACGACAGGGATGCCCCTTATCAAGCACTCTATTTTTAACAGTCAAAGACTGGGTGATGCGCCAGACAACAGAGGGTAATCCAAGAGGAATAAGATGGACTACATTTTCTACATTGGAAGATCTGGAATATGCAGGTGACATTGCACTGCTAGCACATTCACATCAACACAACCAGGAAAAAAACGGACAGACTTAATAAGTATAGCCAGCAGGTGGGCTTGAACATCAACCTAAAGAAGACAGAATTCATGACGCTCAATGTGAGCAACCCTGAGCCCATATCAGTCAGGAATCAGCAACTGGAACAGACAGATGCCTTCACATACCTAGGATGCATAGTAACACCAGACGGCGGAGCAAGCAAAGACATCAACAACAGAACGAACAAAGCAAGAACAGCCTTTTTTAGTCTAAACAACATCTGGAAGTCCTCTCAGTACAGCACAAGCACAAAATTAGGATTATATCAGAGCTGTGTGCTTTCTGTGCTTCTCTATGGCGCGGAGAGCTGGACAGTTACAGAGAAGGAAATGTCGAAATTGTCCTCTTTTCACGCAACATGCCTAAGAAAAATTCTCCGAATCTTTTGGCCGAATACCATCACCAACTAAGATCTGCTTACTCGGAGCAAGCAAGAGGACATGCACACCATCATAGCTGGCAGACGCTGGAGCTGGGTTGGCCATGTCCTCAGAAGAGACCCCGATGCCATCACAAGAACAGTTATGCTATGGACCCCTGAAGGAAAACGAAAGAGAGGCGAACCAAAAAACATCTTGGCGGAGGACTGTGGAGGCTGAGATGCAAAGAATGAACCAGAGTTGGGGCACTGTACGAAGGATGGCCGCCGACCGAGCAAAGTGGAATCAAATTGTTGTTGCCCTACAAGACGCCACCAGGCGTAATGGCCACTGACTGCTTTGACGGTCGGCGGCTAAGGATCAAAGAAGAAGAAGGTGGTGACTCAGTGAGAGATAAGATAAGAAATAGATTTTCACGTGTGAGAAGGTGTAAAAACTAGGTAGAATCTGTCCCTGGACTCGAGAAAGATCCTCCAGTTCAGCCTATCTCTACAACAGAACTTTGTTTGTCAGACAGATTACCAAAATATATACTAATATATATATATATATATATATATATATATATATATATATATATATCAACCACTCACATACACACACACACACATAAGTGACGACAGTTAGACGCACAAACGTGAAAACTATATCAATGAAATAGGGATATTTTTGGGACGATCTGATCAACACATGTAAATAAAGTTTATGTAAATTTTATTTACCATAAAGAAACTTCACACCAGCGATAATTTGAATATCAATCAAAATACAAATAAACATAGGTTAATGAATTAATCAAGAAATAGACCCATAAGTGTAATTCTCCCTTCCTCTGTTGAGACAAGATCCCGTTAGAAGAAAGTTATTAACCCCCACAGAGTCAAAGATTTTTACACTATGGTCTAGGATTTCCCTCTACAGTAAAGAACAGAGTTTATACGTTAATCTATTCTGACAGGGACAGTGTTAACAAAACTTACATATTTAAAATAACCAACGTAAGTACATGGATTCTACAAGAGATATATATGAGGATTATTCATTCATCCTTCCTCTCTTCTCAGACAACCGTGGCCACGTACATTCGTTCTTACCTAATACTTGAGTTGCACCTTCTGGAACAATTTTTAGGACACACGCACACAGCAAATCCAGTGTTATTTTTGGCAAAGAAAACCCCAGCTCATCAGAGACAGATTAAATCCACTTCTCCGGGGAACGTTCTCTTTGTTATTTTTATTTAGGACTACTGTTTATGTCATATTAATTAGCCCAGGTAAGAAATTGAACAGTGCTCACAGTGTCAGAAACTTGGGTTTACCAGTACATAAAGTTAGTTGCTTATCCTTTACAGGACGTGGCAATCAACCCCAGCTTTTATTGGCTGTTTCTGATTTTTCTAGGCAATTTTTTTTCATTCAGTAGTTTGCCATTGCTTTCTGAACGGTACGGCGCTTATACCATTGTTAAAAATCCACACAAAGCGATCTGCTACCAAACCGCCTGCAGCAGGTTTCGAACCTAGTATATCTGGATTATGAAACTGCGTTCATATCCATTAGGCCACAGACGCTTCCAGTACATAGTGTGATGGAATACATTGATACAGCGCTAAAATCCTCCATTTATAAAGATAAAGGTTAAAATAAATTGTGGGGATAAAATATAGTTAAGTTAAGCTGCGGCTTTTTCGCCTACGCCACAAGCGCGTTGATTTGGTAGATCGTACTATCGTTTTCTAGTGTCATTGGAAAAAGAAAAAAACTAATTATAACATGGGGACGCGAAAGGCCTATTCTTTTAGACGGTTTGGAAAGGAGAAAAGAAAAAAATGATGCTGTCTGCAAGCGTTTGAATCTAAGCCTAACATACGCGCGAACTCGTAGTTAGTGTTTGAAATACGAGGTAAAGTAAGAACATGTAGCCACTTGGGTTACGAAAACAGACTTAGCTCTTATTTAGAATGACGTAAAACTCTCGAAAATAGCTGGACAGCACATGGAAAAGAAGTGAACGCGTGGTAGTAAAGATTTCAAGACTAACATGGAAAAAAATATGGAATTTCTTAATAATAGGTTTAGAATCACAAAAATTAGCTAGTTTGATAGCCTATCTTTTCCTGACAAATAATATGCTTTCAAATAAAAAGACGGACAGATAATTCGGAAGTTATTGACAAAAGACTGATTTGTTCGATGCAGACTCACAAACACATGTTAGTTTTGCATTCACTAAAGTTACATTTGACGCGTCCTTGAGACGAAGGCAGAAAAACAAGTACATGTAAACAAGGGGGAGACAAGGAGGAGAGAATCTAAAAATATCTTCGCAGTAGAAAGCTAAGAAGTGGGTGAGAAAATATTTGAATAGTTTTTTTGTAGTTGGGCCCAAAACCAAGTCCAAACTTGGGAAATGACAAGTTCGGACAGACCGACCGACAGAAATACACTACACATTTGACCAAAAATTGGACAGTTAGTTTGAAATTTTAAATTCTAGAAGGGGCAGTACTCTCATTGGACGAGACAGTTAAGATTATTGAAAAATTTGCCGGCAAGTTGCCATTTTTTTTAAGACTGTCCATACGAGCAGATCGTTGAGGCTAAGAAGTTGTCGTCCACTGAGTATATACTAATAATAGTGGGACGCCCTAGTCTAGCCAGCAGCTCAGCTGAGTTTGTGCTATTTCAACGTAACTGTGTGTTTTATTCTGAATTGTGGTAAGGACGAAATTATTAACCTTTTATTTAAAAATTCTGAGTGATTGATACTGCCATATAATGAAAAATGATTACGACAAGTGAGTACTTATTCTAGGTCCCCAGCCGACTGTCCATGGCCTAGAGGTTGAAATATAGTAGGATAAACTATCAGAAATGTAGAATACAGATGTTTCTTTTCAGGTGGTCAGGTGGAAACATATCACCCACCTTATTATATGGGGAAAAAAGAGATTAATGAAAATATTTCAGATGCAGTGCAGTCTCTAGAGGAGAGGAATGGGAAACTAGTGCTACTTGATAACAGCCTTGATGTAGATGTGCTGGGTCGGTCAGAGAGATCTGACCCTGTCTTTTAATTACATGTATTATTGCTTGTAAACATGATGGATTAGGTAGTATGTTAAGACATAGCCTAATTTTGTGGTTTCAGAGTTTCTTTGTCTGGCACTGTGCTAGTGCCAGATGTTCTGGAGAAGTCCAACTTTGTATGAAATGAGATGCCTACCATACTACCTCAGAGCATGTGAGGAGTGGGCCTAAGGAACAATTTTCTTTCATCGTCACAGGCCAGTTAAGTATTAAAGACCTGGCCTGCTGAGATTCATCAACTACAAAATTATAATTTAAACTACATTGTGAAAAATAAGAAACTTTTTGTCCACCATTAATCCTGTATAAGGAGCAAATGACATTGTTAACCAAAGACTGGGTATGATGCAAATACCCCGACCCGACATCCAGCATTAGTTTTCCTAAAGACTTTTAGTTAGTACCAATATTAGCAAATTTAACTTATATATATATATATATACATATATATATACATATATATATACACGCCTTTCATGTGATTATTCAATTATATGTACTTCTATTGACATTAATTCATATTGATTTAAAAGTCCTGACCAGAAGAAAAACTTGGTTCAGGACAAAAGTAATTTGAAAAAATTGTAATTTCTAAATTTTAAACACAGTGTTAATTGAATTGATCATAGAGCTTAATATTAGTGTTTGTGTGTGTGTGTGTGTTTGTGTACTTAATTACCAGCACACCACATTTCATTACCTTAGACATTAAACGTAGCTATCAGTCATATAAATTACAAATAAGTCTGCATGAGGTCATAGGTGGTAGTAGTAAGGTACTCTGTAAACTCACATAAACTGTTATCCTCAGGGACCTTCACAGCTGACCTCATTCAGTACACTAAGTAACCTAGCAACCACACTTAATAACATCAAAACCCACAACATATATTGGGGTCTCCTGGTCCGGGAATTAAACTATTGGGGTATAAGTTTGTATAAATTTAACAGTGTCCCTAAAATTAAAAGATAATCATAAGAAATAATTAAGGTGTAGAGTAAAAGGTGATGAATCTTCACAGCCAGTAGTAAATAATTAGTGTGTCACTTTCTTAATTAGAGTTTTGTAATCTATATTAGAACATTATTAGAATTGTTATACAGGATGGCAGATCTAGAAAAATTCAGATCGGTTGCTGGGCTGACTGCTAAAGAAATGAATATGGAGGGTCAGGCTTTGATCCAATATGTAACTTCAGAATGTGACAAGTATATTGAAAGGGAAGATAGGAGGTTAGCTGAAGAGAAGAAGTTAAAAATTGAGGCTGACAAAGAACTTAAGAGGCTGCAGATTGAGGCTGACAAAGAGGCTAAAGCATTGGAGGCAGATAGGGTGGCTGAAAAAAAGCGGCTCCAATTGGAAGAGAAGAAATTAGAAGCAGAGGAAAAGAGACAGGCTGCTGAGAGAGAGGAAAAGAGACAGGCTGCTGAAAGGAAAGCAGAAAAGGAGGAGAAGAGATTACAAAGGGAGCACGAGTTACGACTAAGGGAGTTGGAAGTACAAGGACATGCTCCTGAAAATGGTGCCATCCCCTTTCCCTCCTATGCCACTGCTAGTCAGGGAGCCTCAACCTCAGCTATGGGTTTTCATTTAGACCATTTTGTTGAGAAAGACGATGACATAGAAAGTTTTCTAGGTAGGTTTGAACTTTTGGCTACTACGTATGGGTTAGAGAGAGAAAGGTGGAGCCTAAAGTTATCCCAGGGGCTTAGGGGAACATCTTATGAAGTGTTTGCAAAAATGAATAGAGACGACCAAGACAATTATGACATGCTAAAGCAGGCTCTGTTAATAAGATATGAAAAGAATGGTGAATTTTATCGTAAGAAGTTGAGAAATGCCAAGCTTTTGTCTGGGGAGACATACCACCAATTCTCTGCCAGACTGGAAACCTATTTGGAGAAATGGACTGCTCTGGGGAAGACCCAAGATCTTAAAGAAATGATCATGATAGAGCAATTAAGAGAGTCCATGGCTCCAGACCTGAGAAAGTTTCTCATGAAACAAGGTGCAGAGAGGTTGGGTGAGGTATTGAATGTCGCTGAGAGGTATCAAGCAGCCCAGGCAGAGGTAGCTGGCACTAAAAAGAAACATATAGAGAATTTTAAGGCCACACAGCACTTTAATAAATTTGATACCAAGGAACAAGGTAATAAAGGTAGGACTAACTTTGATAGGCCACGAAATGATTATCGTGATAGAAACTCACAGTTCAGTGACCAAAAATATAATAAAAGAAAACCTTTTAACCAAGGAAAGAGGTGGTGTAAATGGTGTAGGAAGGACAACCATAACACCGAAGTTTGTAAAAGGAAACCTTCTAACATTGCTGCAATGAAATCGGGGAACCAGAGATTAAAGGTTAAACCTACTGGACAGCAGGAACCTTATCACCCCCCAGTTTGTGAGGATGTTGTTTGTAACGGGGTCACCACAAGGTGCCTATATGATACAGGTTTGGATTTTGATTCAATTGTGAGATCTAGCCTAGTGAACCCAGATCAGTATACCACCGAAACCGTGGAAATACAAGGGGCGACTAAGGACATACCACTCATGACGCTTCCCATCGCAAGGATAACGGTGAAAACTCGCTATGTGGAAGGAGAAATCAGAGCAGCAGTGATAGATGAACCAATCTACCCTCTGATATTGGGGTGTTGATACGTCTTCTTGGGGAATCCCAAGAGACCTGTGATCATGGCGACAGTGCAGACCAGGTCACAGTCAAAGCAGGAAGAAGGTGAACCTATAAATGCTCATCCAGAGGAGATGAGGAAGGCGCAGGCTGAGGATAGGACACTCAAGCCATGTTTTAAAAAATTGCCCAAATGTCACACACCTCCAAGCAAGGGAGATTATTATATGAGGAACAAATTATTATACAGGAAGACCGGAACTGGATCCACTGGTTACGGACAGTTGGTACTTCCCAAGGCATATAGGGCAAATTTAATAAGGAGCTTACATGTTGGAAAAGATGGTGACCATGAGAAAATAGGTACCATCTGCCAAAAGGTTGCTCGAAAATACTATTGGCCCGACGTAAATGTCGATATTGGGAACTTTGTAGAAGCATGTGGCGTATTTCATGAGGGAACACCCACAAAGGGAAAAATGTGCAGGACATAAAAACGCCACGGGGCAAACGTTGGCCTGGAAGGAAAAACAATTATAATAAAGTAGACAAAGTGGAATGGGAGCCCCCTTTTCACACCCAGTCTTCACTTGAATGTATTAACATGGCCACTATGCGACGAGTACAAAGAGATGTTTTACCCCAGAATAAGCCGACAATCCCTCGGACGTAATTATGTGAACTGGAGGAAAATAAAAGAGAGAGAAGATCTCTCACAAGGGATTTAAAGTGGGGAGATAACCCCAAGAAAAGAATTGGTAGTGGAAGATTCTTATGTGATGACAAGAGGAAGAAACGTCCTCAAAATAAGGCTTCCAATATTATGCAAAAGATGTCAGAAAAATTAAAAGTCCATATGTAACCTTATTAAGGACGTGGACAGATGAGAAGGCAGAGGAAACTGTTACCTCATCATATAACTATGTGAACGAGCTGACCACTCGTCTGAAAGCTGGATGGGAACTGGCAAATGATAATTTGAGACAAGCCAGGAAGAAAATGCAGCTTATTTTAATAGGAAAGCAAAGGACAGAGAATTAGCTGTGGGAGAGAAATTACTTCTTCTACTACCCGGCAGCAATAATAAGTTGCAAATTGGATGGCAAGGTCCATATACAGTTCTAGAGAAGGTGTCTAGAACAAATTATAAGATTGACAAAAAGGGGAAGGAGAAAATATACTATGTAAACCTTTTAAAGAAGTATCTGGACAGACAAATCCAGGAAGGCACCCCTCTACTGACCTTGGCTATCGCAACCGAAATGAAAAAGGAACCACTCACCTCACATGAATACCCATTGCAACCATGTGAGACAGCCGCACAGGCAAAAGTCAGTAAGCACCTGACTAAAAATCAGAGGGAGAGAGTTCAACAGGTTTTGGAGGAACATACAGATGTGTTAACAGACAAATTGGGGCGTACTAATTTGCTAGAGTATGATATGAAGCTGGTGGACTCAACACCAATCTGTATGAGAGCATATTCTGTTCCGTTCGCTAAGGAGAAAGCATTGAAAGAAGAGATAGATTATTTGTTGAAAGAAGGGATTATTTCTCACAGTGAATCACCCTACAGCTCCAGTGTAGTTTTGTTGAGGAAACCGTCTGGGGAACATAGACTGTGCATAGATTACAGCAGGAAACTGAATGCTGTCACAGAAGGTCAGGTGGATCCATTACCGGACACAAAACAGTTATTTGCCAGATTGAACAAGGTAAAATACTTTTCGAAGGTGGATCTTAGCAAAGGCTATTACCAGATTCCAGTGAAGCCTGAGGTTCGACCTTATTTAGCTTTTAGCACCTCGGAAGGGCATTATAAATTCAACATGTTGCCATTCGGATTTAAAAATGCTCCGAGTGTGTTTTCTAGAATGATGCGCAAATTGTTGGATCCCCTGAATAATCCATGTATCACGAATTTCATGGATGATATCCTCATCGCTACAGAAACATTTGAAGAACACGTTAACTCTCTGAATATGCTATTTGATAGGCTCAGAGAAGCGAACTTGACTGCTAGACCAACAAAATGTTGAATTGGGTGCAAAGAGTTGGAATTCTTCGGACATACTGTATATCAGGGTAACATGACCCCTGATCCCAAGAACTTGGAAAAACTGCAGAGAGCACCTAGACCTCAAACAAAGAAAGACGTGCGATCTTTCGTGTCGTTATGTGGGTTTTACCAAAAATATATCAAAAATTGTAACTCTATATGTGCTCCTCTGACTGACTTGACTCGCAAGGGAAATCAAGATAAAATTGTTTGGTCAGCGCAGTGTGAATTGGCATTCCAAGAGTTAAAGGAAAAACTCACTAGCAAGCCTATTCTCAAATTGCCTGATTTGACTCAGGACTTTGTGGTGAGAACGGACGCAAGCAATGTAGGCCTGGGGGCTACTTTGTTGCAAAGGTCCTCTTTACCCAATGGGGAACTGAACCCAGTCGCTTATGCTAGCCGCAAGTTGAACAAAGCGGAACAAGGTTATTCCACAAGCGAAAAAGAGTGTTTAGTGTTAATCTGGGCGATAAAAAAGTTCCAAATATATCTATATGGGAGAACATTCGTGGTCCAGACGGATCATCAGCCTCTCGTATTCTTATCACAGGCCAAGCATGAAAATGCCAGATTATTACGATGGTCTTTATTATTAAAGCCATATCAATTTACCATTCAATATATTCCGGGGTCACAGAACGTCGGTGCAGGTTTCCTCAGTAGGCACCCCTGTGATCAAATTTAGAGTATTCAGCAGGCGTAATGAGTTGATTTTATCTATGTGTATCACTGGTTTTGGAACTTGCATTAGTGCATGTTCTCAAGTGGGGAGATGTGTGATGGAATACATTGATACAGCGCTAAAATCCTCCATTTATAAAGATAAAGGTTAAAATAAATTGTGGGGATAAAATATAGTTAAGTTAAGCTTCGGCTTTTTCGCCTACGCCACAAGCGCGTTGATTTGGTAGATCGTACTATCGTTTTCTAGTGTCATTGGAAAAAGAAAAAAACTAATTATAACATGGGGACGCGAAAGGCCTATTCTTTTAGACGGTTTGGAAAGGAGAAAAGAAAAAAATGATGCTGTCTGCAAGCATTTGAATCTAAGCCTAACATACGCGCGAACTCGTAGTTAGTGTTTGAAATACGAGGTAAAGTAAGAACATGTAGCCACTTGGGTTACGAAAACAGACTTAGCTCTTATTTAGAATGACGTAAAACTCTCGAAAATAGCTGGACAGCACATGGAAAAGAAGTGAACGTGTGGTAGTAAAGATTTCAAGACTAACATGGAAAAAATATGGAATTTCTTATTAATAGGTTTAGAATCACAAAAATTAGCTAGTTTGATAGCCTATCTTTTCCTGACAAATAATATGCTTTCAAATAAAAAGACGGACAGATAATTCGGAAGTTATTGACAAAAGACTGATTTGTTCGATGCAGACTCACAAACACATGTTAGTTTTGCATTCACTAAAGTTACATTTGACGCGTCCTTGAGACGAAGGCAGAAAAACAAGTACATGTAAACAAGGGGGAGACAAGGAGGAGAGAATCTAAAAATATCTTCGCAGTAGAAAGCTAAGAAGTGGGTGAGAAAAAATTTGAACAGTTTTTTTTGTAGTTGGGCCCAAAACCAAGTCCAAACTTGGGAAATGACAAGTTCGGACAGACCGACCGACAGAAATACACTACACTGTCGTGAGAAATTCTAATCCACATATATAAATTAAAAAGTAAAGGTACAGCCTAACACATAAATTTAATAAAAGGAAAGAAGAATGGTAAAGAACAGTGCTGTCACAATGACTGTACTCGAGATCCCCCTTTTTATGCTTCGTCTGCATATTCTCAAACTTTCACGTTGATAGTAAAGCCTACTGCATCAATACACGCTTTCTACAATAAACACTGTACTGCATTTCTAAGAAAAACCTTTAGATACGCAAGCTGATTAATGACCTAAATTAATACTAGCATTAATTACACTACGTTACCATAAACGAACGGACAGATGGACTTAGGATAGAAAGAAAGGGGGGGGGGGCTGAAAGCCGGAACGCATTCAACACTAACACGCGTCTCGCTATACAATTAATGCCATCACGCGTGTAAGGCCACAAGCACTAACTTTTTTCAAATCGACAGTGATAAAAAACACTACCCATACGAGAGTTAGGTTTAAAAACCTGAAAAATGCTTGTTAGGAAATATGACATTATACTGGTTTACGTTTGAAAGCATGACAGTACAGCAGACACCATAAAGTTTGGAAGTGAGGAGGTGGCAACTGCACGACTATCCTAGAAGAAAATACATATTTTGAACGCAGCCCCTTAGCCCCATTAAATTTATATATTTGGGTTCCTTAGGACTTGTTGACAAAGAATATGTTAAACGTTACGCAAATAGTCTAGGAATTAACAAATTATAGCCAAAAGAAAATAGTGAGGGTGTCAAACAACACCAAATAATAATCGCACAGTGGCATGTTTTGGAACCACTATTTTACGGGAAATGGGCCACCATGTAAAATCCTATTTGATTGGATAGAAGTAAATGTAAGGCTAAACACGATTAGTCGGGCTACAAATACTATTTTTTGTTGTTAGGGGAGACGGAAGGAAGGGTACTTTTTTTCAAACGCTTGTGTAAACATGGCTCGATTGGTTAGACCCGCCAATATATGCAATTAGGAGCGTCAGTTCAGTGCCACATTTTTCCAAATAAACTTACTAAAGCAACAGTGCGTTGAGAGCCAGTGCATATTTTTCTAAATAAAAGCCGGGACATCGGCAGATCGAAATTGTGCTATATTCATTGCCAGTCAACGTAACTGTGTATTCTTTCCATGAATTGTGGTAAGCTTGATATATTCAATATCTTTTTAATGAAAATTGAATGTAAATTGATAATTTATGTCTGTATACGTGTGTGGTTCAGTAGCGAACATGAGGCAAGGCCTATATAGTGCTCCAACCTGAACAGAAGGTGTCGGAGAAAAGTAAAACTGCATGGAATTGCCAAACAGTACACTGACACCTATCTTATTGACTAGAAAGAACTAATGCTGGAATTGCAGAGGCGTGTAACCATTAGGGAGGAGTATACTGGTGTAAATTGTTTCAGATGAAGCTGACAGTTGGCCTACCGCTCTGAACTCAGTGTTTGTTATGTATTGTGTTCAGTCTGGAAATAGATTATAAATTAGTTCTGAAATAGGAGGTACAACCTTCTTGTTTCAGGGACCGTGGTCCTAAAGTTATTGAGCAGCACCTGGTCTGAGCTTTGCTGAATCTAGAGGCTGACAGCATACTCCTGGGTCCAGATAGCGACCAGTGAGGTGTCTCCAGAACACAGGGAAGCTATCGAGCAGAGGAGTCTTTTCCTGCCGCCATCACGAAAGATAAGCTTCTGTGGCCAGAGGAGCTCAACATTATGTGTCCCCCTCTAAAATTGACATTATAGTAAAACAGAGGGACAATACATTGTTTAAATTGATAGGAACTGTGAACTTTTCCCCATACTATTTCCAAGATAAACAAACACTTGAAGTCATGATGACAAATAACAACATAGCTTGAAAAACAAAACCAGTATTACCTCATAGTACTACTACACAACTGACACACATAGGATAATACTAATAAAATATGTCACTACAAGGTTCATATTTATAAATTATGTACATATAAATTGTGATTACATTTGATTGTGATTCCTGGTTCACTGTGTAGTTGAATCAGGATATATATTAGTGAAAGTAATTAATACATATATATTTGAAACTTTACCAGTGACTCATTTAAGATAGTCTTATAGAGTGTTAAATGTGTGTGAGTGTCACAGTGTTGTCAAGTGTTGTGGAATAAATTAAATTGTTTATCTGTCTGTTGTTGTTGTGACTTACACTTCATCATTTACATAACCCTAGACATTCAACGTAGTCATCACAATATTCCAGAATAATTCTGACTGAGGTATAAATGTGGTAGCAAGTAAGGTTATCTGTAAAACACTACACCTATTAGATACAGATACCTTCACAGCTGATCTCAGTCAGTACACTAAGTCCCCTATAAATATTTATAACATCCCACTTTACCACAGATATTGGGGTCTCGCTCCCGGGATTTTGAATATTTCCCTATTATAAATATTGGGGGTAATTCACTTCAGGGAATAATAAAAATTAAAAGGTATCCTTGGGTGGAATTAAATAAGGTTGAGCTCTCAGTGCCTGTGGTGTCTTTGGATAAGTAATTACAGATTGTATTGTTTAGTTAGACATTACATACATTTACCTGTTAGAAAATGGCCGACATGGCAAAATTTCGACCTGCTGCTGTGCAGACTGCAAAAGAGTTAGGAATAGACGGGCAAATTATGATTGCTTATGTCACTGCTGAATGTGACAAATATATTGAACGGGAAGAAAGAAGATTAGAAAAAGAGGCCGAAAGAAAGTTAGAGGCTGAAAAGGAAATTAAGAAGTTACAATTTGAGGCTGAGGCTGAGACTAAGAGGTTGCAGATTGAGGCTGACAAAGCGGCTAAAGCATTGGAGGCAAATAAGGAGATTAAAAGGCTCCAATTAGAAGAACAAAAGGCAGAAAGAGAGGAAAGAAGATTGGCTGCAGAGAGGGAAGCAGAAAAGGAGGAGAAGAGATTACAAAGGGAACATGAGTTACGACTAAGGGAGTTTGAGTTTCAAGGCCATGCTCCTGAAAATGGTGCCAGTCCCTTTACCTCTGATGCCACTGCTAGTCAGGGAGCCTCAACCTCAGCTATGAATTTTCATTTAGATCATTTTGTTGAGAAAGACGATGATATTGAGAGCTATCTAAATAGATATGAACTATTAGCTACCACGTATGGGTTAGAGAGAGAAATGTGGAGCTTAAAGTTATCTCAAGGGCTTCGTGGGGCAGCTTATGAAGTTTTTGCCAAAATGAGCAGAGGTGATCAGGAAAATTATGACATGCTAAAGCAGGCTCTTTTGTTAAGATATGAAAAGAACGCAGAATTTTATAGAAAAAATTTAGGAATGCTAAACTACTGTCAGGTGAAACCTATCACCAGTTCTCTGCACGGTTAGAGACATACTTGGAGAAATGGACTTCTCTGGGGAAAACCCCAGATCTTAAGGAAATGGTCCTTATAGAGCAACTAAGAGAGTCCATGGCTCCAGACCTGAGAAAGTTTCTCATGGAACAAGGTGCAGAGAGGCTGGGTGAGTTGCTAAATGTTGCTGAAAGGTATCAAGCAGCTCAGGCAGAGGTATCAGGTAATAAAAAGAAACAGGTGGATAATTTTAGGGCACCACAGAACTTTAATAAATTTGATCCTAGAGATCAAAACAAAGGTAAGCACCAGTTTGATAGGCCACGGTATGACAATAAAAATAAAACCCCACAATTCGATGAAAGGAAATATGATGAAAGAAAATCTTACAACCAAGGAAGGAGGTGGTGTAAAAATTGTAAGATGAACAATCATGACACTGACCGTTGCAGAAGGAACCCTATAGTTATGGCCACCCTTCAGGTCAGGTCGACCTCAAGAAAGGAGGAGGATATTATGTTAGATACCACTCCAGAAGAGATGAGGAAGGCACAGGCTGGGGATAAGACCCTCAAGCCTTGTTTCAGGAAATTGTCAACTTGTCATACAACTCCAGGCAAGGGAGATTTTTACATGAAAAACAAGTTGATTTACAGGAAGGCCGGAACTAGATCCAATGGTCACGGACAGCTGGTTCTTCCAAAGAGATATAGGGCAGACTTAATAAGGAGCCTACATGTGAAACAAGATGGGGACCATGAGAAAATAGGTACCATCATCCAAAAGGTGGCTCACAATTATTATTGGCCCAAGGCAAGGTGGGACATTGAGAATTTTGTAGAAAGGTGTAGCATAGCACATGAGGGAACACCCACAAGTGGGAACATTGATCAGGACCTGGACACGCCACGGGGCAAACGTAGGCCTGACAATAGAAAGAACATAAATTTGATAAAGTGGACCAAATGGAATGGGAAGCCCCTTTTCACGGACAAGCTTCAATTAACTGTTTTACAATGGCCACTATGCAGAGAGTGCAAAAAGATGTCTTACCCCAGGATAAGCCGAAAATCCCTCAATCGGACTTAAACAAACTGGAGGAAGAGGATGTAGAGAGGAAATCTCTCATCAAGAATTTAAGTGGGGAGAAAGCCCCAAAAGAAAAATTGGTAGCGGTCGTTTTGTGAATGATAATTCTGGGAAGAAAAATCATCACTATAGCGCTTCGAGTGGAAGAGACCATACCGGTGCATGGACAAATAGGTCCACAAAATTAAAGGTCCATATGTAACGCTGTTAAGAACGTGGACTGATGAAAAGGCAGAGGAAAATATTACATCCTCATACCAATATGTGAATGAGCTGACCACTCGTTTAAAAACTGGCTGGAAACTTGCCAATGAAAATTTGAGACAAGCCAGGAAGAAACATGCTGCCTATTATAACAGGAAGGCTAAAGACAGAGATTTGGCTGTGGGAGAGAAGGTACTGCTTCTTCTCCCGGTAGTCAGAATAAGTTACAAATTGGATGGCAAGGTCCATATACAGTTCTAGAGAAGGTGTCTAGAACCAATTATAAGATAGATAAGAAGGGGAAAGAAAAAATCTATCATGTGAATCTCCTGAAGAAATATTTGGAAAGAGAAAATCAGGAAGAGACACACTTGTTGACCTTGTCCATTGCCATGGAGATGAAAAAGGAACCACTTTCATCATTTGAATATCCATTACACCCCTGTGAGACAGCGGCACAGGTGAAAATCAGTACACATTTAACGAAAAATCAGAAAGAGAGAGTGCAACAGGTTCTAGATAATCATACAGAGGTGTTAACAGACCGACCGGGGCATACAAACTTATTGGAATATGATATGAAACTGATAGACCCCACACCTGTCTGTATGAAACCCTATTCGATTCCTTTTGCTAAGGAGAAAGCTTTGAAGGAAGAGATAGACTATTTGTTGAAGGAAGGAATTATTTCACACAGTGAATCTTCGTATAGTTCCAGTGTTGTACTCTTAAGGAAACCCTCTGGAGAACATAGACTCTGTATAGATTACAGGAGACTGAATGCTATTACAGAAGGACAGGTGGATCCATTGCCGGATACAAATCAGTTGTTTGCCAGACTAAATAAAGCTAAATATTTCTCAAAAGTGGATCTGAGTAAAGGATACTATCAGATTCCAGTAAAGCCTGAGGTTAGACCATACCTAGCTTTTAGTACCTCAGAGGGACACTATGAGTTTAACAGATTGCCATTTGGATTGAAGAATGCGCCTAGTGTCTTCTCTAGAATGATGAGAAAATTATTGGACCCTCTGAATAATCCATGCATCACAAATTTCATGGATGATATCCTTATAGCAACAGAAACATTTGAGGAACACATTGACTCTCTGAACATGCTGTTTAATCGACTTAGAGAAGCGAATTTAACAGCCCGACCAACCAAATGTTGCGTTGGATGTAAAGAATTAGAATTCTTGGGACACACAGTTCATCAGGGAAACATGACCCCTGACCCCAAGAATTTAGAGAAACTAAAGAAAGCCCCGAGACCACAAACCAAGAAAGACGTGAGATCCTTTGTCTCATTATGTGGTTTCTACCAAAAGTATATCAAAAACTTTAATTCCATATGTGCACCGTTAACTGATTTGACACGTAAAGGACATCCAGATCGAATTACATGGACACCACAATGTGAAATGGCTTACCAAGAATTGAAGGAAAAGCTCACAAGTAAACCTATTTTGAAATTACCTGACTTAAGTCAAGAATTCATTGTAAGGACGGATGCCAGTAATATTGGGTTAGGTGCGACTCTGCTACAGAAATCAGATGCATTGGATGGGGAATTAAGCCCAGTGGCATATGCTAGCAGAAAGTTGAATAAAGCTGAAACCAATTACTCAACTAGCGAAAAAGAATGTCTTGCAGTAATATGGGCGATAAAGAAATTCAATATTTATCTGTATGGGAAGGCATTTAAGTTGCAAACGGATCACAAACCCTTGTCGTTTCTAGCGCAGGCTAGACATGAAAATTCTAGATTACTCCGTTGGTCATTACTGATGCAGCCATATGAGTTTAGCATAGAGTATATAAGTGGAAAAACAAATCTGGGAGCGGATTTTTTAAGCCGCCATCCGTGTGATGAGAATCACCCTAAGCCCCAGGAAAGATAATAAATTTCTCTATGTGTATATAGAATTATAGACTGACATATAACGTCTGTTTTAAGTGGGGAGAATTTGTCGTGAGAAATTCTAATCCACATATATAAATTAAAAAGTAAATGTAAAGCCTAACACATAAATTCAATAAAAGGAAAGAAGAATGGTAAAGAACAGTGCTGTCACAATGACTGTACTCGAGATCCCCCTTTTTATGCTTCGTCTGCAAATTGTAACGTTTCCACGTTGATAGTAAAGCCTACTGCATCAATACACGCTTTCTACAATAACACTGTACTGCATTTCTAAGAAAAACCTTGAGATACGCAAGCTGATTAATGACCTAAATTAATACTAGCATTAATTACACTACGTTACCATAAACGAACGGACAGATGGACTTAGGATAGAAAGAAAGGGGGGGGCTGAAAGCCGGAACGCATTCAACACTAACACGCGTCTCGCTATACAATTAAAGCCATCACGCGTGTAAGGCCACAAGCACTAACTTTTTTCAAATCGACAGTGATAAAAAACACTACCCATACGAGAGTTAGGTTTAAAAACCTGAAAAATGCTTATTAGGAAATATGACATTATACTGGTTTACGTTTGAAAGCATGACAGTACAGCAGACACCATAAAGTTTGGACGTGAGGAGGTGGCAACAGCACGACTATCCTAGAAGAAAATACATATTTTGAACGCAGCCCCTTAGCCCCATTAAATTTATATATTTGGGTTCCTTAGGACTTGCTGACAAAGAATATGTTAAACGTTACGCAAATAGTCTAGGAATTAACAAATTATAGCTAAAAGAAAATAGTGAGGGTGTCAGACAACACCAAATAATAATCGCACAGTGGCATGTTTTGGAACCACTATTTTACGGGAAATGGGCCACCATGTAAAATCCTATTTGATTGGATAGAAGTAAATGTAAGGCTAAACACGATTAGTCGGGCTACAAATACTATTTTTTGTTGTTAGGGGAGACGTAAGGAAGGGTACTTTTTTTCAAACGCTTGTGTAAAAAAGGCTCGATTGGTTAGACCCGCCAATATATGCAATTAGGAGCGTCAGTTCAGTGCCACATTTTTCCAAATAAACTTACTAAAGCAACAGTGCGTTGAGAGCCAGTGCATATTTTTCTAAATAAAAGCCTGGGACATCGGCAGATCGAAATTGTGCTATATTCATTGCCAGTCAACGTAACTGTGTATTATTTCCATGAATTGTGGTAAGCTTGATATATTCAATATCTTTTTAATGAAAATTGAATGTAAATTGATAATTTATGTCTGTATATGTGTGTGGTTCAGTAGCGAACATGAGGCAAGGCCTATATAGTGCTCCAACCTGAACAGAAGGTGTCGGAGAAAAGTAAAACTGCATGGAATTGCCAAACAGTACACTGACACCTATCTTATTGACTAGAAAGAACTAATGCTGGAATTGCAGAGGCGTAGTAACCATTAGGGAGGAGTATACTGGTGTAAATTGTTTCAGATGAAGCTGACAGTTGGCCTACCGCTCTGAACTCAGTGTTTGTTATGTATTGTGTTCAGTCTGGAAATAGATTATAAATTAGTTCTGAAATAGGAGGTACAACCTTCTTGTTTCAGGGACCGTGGTCCTAAAGTTATTGAGCAGCACCTGGTCTGAGCTTTGCTGAATCTAGAGGCTGACAGCATACTCCTGGGTCCAGATAGCGACCAGTGAGGTGTCTCCAGAACACAGGGAAGCTATCGAGCAGAGGAGTCTTTTCCTGCCGCCATCACGAAAGATAAGCTTCTGTGGCCCGAGTAGCTCAACATTATGTGTCCCCCTCTAAAATTGACATTATAGTAAAACAGAGGGTCAATACATTGTTTAAATTGATAGGAACTGTGAAGTTTTCCCCATACTATTTCCAAGATAAACAAACACTTGAAGTCATGATGACAAATAACAACATAGCTTGAAAAACAAAACCAGTATTACCTCATAGTACTACTACACAACTGACACACTTAGGATAATACTAATACAATATGTCACTACAAGGTTCATATTTATAAATTATGTACATATAAATTGTGATTACATTTGATTGTGATTCCTGGTTCACTGTGTAGTTGAATCAGGATATCTTTTAGTGAAAGTAATTAATACATATATATTTGAAACTTTACCATTCACTCATTTAAGATAGTCTTATAGAGTGTTAAATGTGTGTGAGTGTCACAGTGTTGTCAAGTGTTGTGGAATAAATTAAATTGTTTATCTGTCTGTTGTTGTTGTGACTTACACTTCATCAATTACATAACCCTAGACATTCAACGTAGTCATCACAATATTCCAGAATAATTCTGACTGAGGTATAAATGTGGTAGCAAGTAAGGTTATCTGTAAAACACTACACCTATTAGATACAGATACCTTCACAGCTGATCTCAGTCAGTACACTAAGTCCCCTATAAGTATTTATATCATCCCACTTTACCACATATATTGGGGTCTCGCTCCCGGGATTTTGAATCTTTCCCTATTATAAATATTGGGGGTAATTCACTTCAGGGAATAATAAAAATTTTAAAAGGTATCCTTGGGTGGAATTAAATAAGGTTGAGCTCTCAGTGCCTGTGGTGTCCTTGGATAAGTAATTACAGATTGTATTGTTTAGTTAGACATTACATACATTTACCTGCTAGAAAATGGCCGACTTGGCAAAATTTCGATCTGCTGCTGTGCAGACTGCAAAAGAGTTAGGAATGGACGGGCAAATTATGATTGCTTATGTCACTGCTGAATGTGACAAATATATTGAACGGGAAGAAAGAAGATTAGAAAAATAGGCCGAAAGAAAGTTAGAGGCTGAAAAGGAAATTAAGAAGTTACAATTTGAGGCTGAGGCTGAGACTAAGAGGTTGCAGATTGAGGCTGACAAAGAGGCTAAAGCATTGGAGGCAAATAAGGAGATTAAAAGGCTCCAATTAGAAGAACAAAAGGCAGAAAGAGAGGAAAGAAGATTGGCTGCAGAGAGGGAAGCAGAAAAGGAGGAGAAGAGATTACAAAGGGAACATGAGTTACGACTAAGGGAGTTTGAGTTTCAAGGCCATGCTCCTGAAAATGGTGCCAGTCCCTTTACTTCTGATGCCACTGCTAGTCAGGGAGCCTCAACCTCAGCTATGAATTTTCATTTAGATCATTTTGTTGAGAAAGACGACGATATTGAGAGCTATCTAAATAGATATGAACTATTAGCTACCACATATGGGTTAGAGAGAGAAAGGTGGAGCTTAAAGTTATCTCAAGGGCTTCGTGGGGCAGCTTATGAAGTTTTTGCCAAAATGAACAGAGGTGATCAAGAAAATTATGACATGCTAAAGCAGGCTCTTTTGTTAAGATATGAAAAGAACGCAGAATTTTATAGAAAAAAATTTAGGAATGCTAAACTACTGTGAGGTGAAACCTATCACCAGTTCTCTGCACGGTTAGAGACATACTTGGAGAAATGGACTTCTCTGGGGAAAACCCAAGATCTTAAAGAAATGGTCCTTGATATGAGTAAATATCATGTCATGTTTTGTATTCGATCACTTCCTGATATATATTGTTTACACACGGTATCCCGTGGTTGCAGGAAGTGACGTCTTGACTCCTGCTTTGAATTGACAGCAGACGTCAGTTTTGATTTGGGACAAGCTAGCGTCTCTAACCGGCAGTCTGCTTGTGTCGTTTGACCAGTATGCAAGGAATGTGTCCAGTAGGACCTGCTTTTAAAATGTGTTAATTGCCTTTGGGCATCTTTATATTTCACCTGCAAGATCG
This sequence comes from Oreohelix idahoensis, assembly GCA_024509875.1. Lineage (NCBI taxonomy): Eukaryota > Metazoa > Mollusca > Gastropoda > Stylommatophora > Oreohelicidae > Oreohelix > Oreohelix idahoensis. The sequence continues at coordinate 10,579 of JAMPIV010000648.1, read as the reverse complement.
ATTACCATCACTGCCTTATGCTTTCATTAACAGTATAATGTCAGATTAGTCTTAGCAGTGTGTATGGACTTCTTGGGCACGTAAGTTGACTGTTCCATTAAAACTGAGAGTATCAGAATCAAGGACAGTAGAGACATGTGCTAGTAAAAGCTACGATGTCATATCATACTCAAATGGAGTAATGTGTTAATAAATATTTGTGAATCGTGCCAAGAAGTTAGGCCTTGTTACTGAGTACCTGAGGTGCGGGCCAGGGAGATCGTGTGTGACTGGCCAAACTTAAATATATACATTATAATTCCTAAAACGGAATATGCAAGGAGAACCCTGGAGGGTACTCAGCAGGCCACTGTATTAAGGAGTGTCAAGCCTGAAGTCTAATGCACTCTGACCACAGGACGTCGGGAGGACGGTTCCTGAAATAAATAAACATTCTTAAAATATACCCGTACCAGTTTCTGGGGGCCAAGCCATTGGATGCTTTACAAGCCTAAGAGCGCCTAACGAATCTAGGACTATTTTTTCAAAATGGCGGCACGCATCGTCTGCCAAAAGTTTTTATGAATGGAAGGGATTTCCATCATCATGAATGTGCCTCAAGTTGTCACTAAGTTATAAAAGTGACCTATTATTACACAGAAGTCATAGGAACTGACTATCTTCATTCAAGAATCAAGTATTATATCAAAAATCATGGACCATATCGATGTCCTTCGATGTCAGCATGAAGCAATTCTAAGCCGAACCAGATACTAGGCTACTATCATCACTACATCCTTTGCTTGTCGAAGTCTCAAGAGGGATTGTTTTCTTGGCAACAGATAAGTCTATTTATTGTTACATACAGCTTGGCTGTGAATATAATCTGTTTGCCTGATATCTGACTTCACCATATGTGTTTTCATTACGTGTTTTTGGTTTTGTAACTAGCGGGCTGGATGGAGGGACTTGGTTTGTGATCATTCAATACCGCGAAAGCTAGGTCGAATGAGCAAATCAAGCGTTCTATAGGGCAGTATCTGTATGATTCAGATAGAAAACCCAGCATACTCTGCTGGTTGTATAAAAGTTTGCCTCTATTGAATTTAACAGATCCATTTTTGTTAGCTGTGTAGTCATGCTTATCTATTGTTTGTTCTCATAAGTACTGTCATTGTTATATTTTATTTAGTTCGTTGCATTATTGTTTGTAATATTGTCTATTCTCAGCTTACTATCGTTCATTTCATAGATGTCATAATTGTTGTGATATGCGTCTAGTCTTGTCTATTTGTAATAGAGCATTAGTGATGCGTGATGCCATATGATGATGGATGGTATCCGCATGTCTGGTTTTGTGTAGTGTGTAGATGTGTTCAGTCAAAACAATGTTCATACAACAATAACAGGGCAATCCACATAGGACGTCAGTAAACTCACGACGTATAAAGTCAATGAGTCTTGAAACAGCCGTTGACGTTTTTCTTCATTATTTATTGTGGACGCCACAGTGACAAAATGGTTACGCAAATGTGTAGGCACATCAAACAGTCATTATCACAGCAACATTCAATACAGCAATAGACGGTAAACAGCATTACAATGATGAGTCAGATGCATGTTATATTTCAAAGTGCTGTAAATGTAGTCAGGTGAAAAACTCCATCCTTTTCTATAACAGCCAGGAGATAACCAGATGTATGAGATCAGTTCACTCTCCTTAGTTTGACTTCAGCAAGACAGACACGTCTGCCGAAGTATAAATAATGTCCTCAAAAATATCCTCTAGATAATAAAGGTTTTCTAAACCTAGTTCATATAACAAAGTAGCAAGTAATGGTCCTTGGTACATGCATCAACCGATGCAGTACAATGCAGCGACATGTGAGCTGGAAAAGAACATCTCGTGACGACGACTTTCGGAGACAGGCTATGAATCGAAATCGCTCACGACCCAAAATCGATAGAGTTAATGAAAAAGTCAATTTACCTTGCTTTCATGAAATACACAGAAATATCACGCCTCCCGACATGTGGGAAAACACTAGAGGTATTATCTCGACTAAACGAAATATCCATAAGAGGACTACACATCCCTGACAGAACAAAAAAAAGCGGAGATCCCCTCTTCAACGAGGCATCTCTTTCGCCATTCCAAATCGCTCACTCCCACTAGTGGTGGGCGGAAACCGATCGACCAAGAACAAGACAAGTCATGCGCAGTCCAGCGCAAAATGACCACAGCTCAAACTTAACTGCATTCGATACCAACGCGAGAAGACAAATGCTTACCGAGAAAAGTGACTATAAATTTCAAGCAGTTGTTGCCCTTGCGTTATAAAACAGATATTGAAATAAAACGATGTTGCGAGAATTTATCACGCAACATATCACCACCTCCTCCCGATAAAAAAAAAATGTGGAACATATTTTTTTTTTTTTAAATATCAAAGAGCATGCGATAAGCGGCTCAAAACGCACGAATTATGCGCTGATAATTAATTAAATTGCCAAACAATAGGCTAATTATAGAGTGTCTGGTGAGGATATACCTCAACAGAAAAAGAAATATGTCTCAAAAAATATTCACATCGGGGAGGTGTCACCAACACACATCACGTTAGCATGTAAACACAATATACGTATGCAAGTTACTATAATCATCATTAAACAGCATACTCTAATATTGTCTTTAAAAATGGATGTACAAATCTGATAGGAAAATTTAGATAGTACATTCTTTGACATGTAATGACATAAGTACATAGTAAAGTTAAACTACATGACGATCCAGGACATATGCTCTGGTATTCCGAGGGTAAGTACACAATCTAGAACTCGTAAGGTAAGTCCTCAGCTCAACAATGACATTCTGAGAAAGTACAAGCAATATAATGCTAATTAATAACTAATATGCTTCATAAGGTACAATACATTATTAATAATTGTGGCTGTTTAGTAAACTAACGGCCCTTATATTAACTACTCAGTCCTCCTCTATCATCTTAAAAAACGAACAGAAGAAGATGACAACAAAGCACGATAGTGTGTACATATAAAGTAAGTACAGATGTGCTAATCTATTGTAGAAATATAGGTGTGTTATGACTCTGTAATATATAGGAATATAGGACAGAAGTATTAGTTGGAGTCATGTGGGCATCTAGACAAAATGTCAGCCATCACATTATCCGCACCACGGATAGCTCGTACCGTGAAGTGAAAAGGTTGAAGAGCTATAGCATATCGAGTGGATCTCGAACTCTTCAAATTCTTAGTCTGAATAGCTGTAAGAGCTTTCTGATCAGTCTCTAGAATGAAATGTGCGCCCAGGAGGAATCTTTGTAGCTTTAGAATTGACCAAACCATCGCTAACAACTCACGGTCTAAAACCGAGTAGTTCCTCTCTGCCGCATTTAGTTTTCTAGAAATGTACATAACAGGATGCAGAGTATTTGCATATTCTTGCATCAGTGCTGCTCCAATCCCAGTGGATGAAGCATCACTCCGAAGAACAAAAGTCCTATCAAGAGTAGGTAATCTTAAGATGGGAGGAGAAGAAAATATATTCTTGATTTGGTCTAGTGAAGATTGGCATTCTTCAGACCAACGGACCAGATTAGGCGAACCTTTCTTCAACAATGTTGAGAGAGGTGCCATGATCGAAGATAAATTTGGAATAAATCTCCCATAAAATTGAATTAAACCTAAGAGACTCCTAACTTGTTTCTTCGTTTTAGGAACAGAGATGTTCAGTATTTTGGAAGTATTGTGGTCTTCTGTCTTCAAGAGACCATGACCAACACGATGACCCAGGAAAGAGATTTCACCAAAACCAACAAAAGCTTTAGAAGGTTTTGCTGTCAAATTATTCTCACGTAGAGTGGACAGTAAGTCATATAACCCTAAATAGTGATCTTCCCAGGTATCACTGAAGAGACAGATGTCATCTAAGTATGCGATGACATCCGAACGATGTGACAGAATTCGACGCATCATGCGAACGAAAGTGGCAGGGGCGTTCATGAGACCAAAAGGCATAACATTCCATTGAAATAGACCCCTAGGTGTAGAAAAAGCAGTAAGAGGTTTGGCATGCTCTGCTAAAGGCACTTGCCAATAACCTTTAGACAAGTCAAGTTTAGTGAAGAATCTAGAATTAGAAAGTCTAATCAGTAGATCTTCTAACAAAGGCATCGGTTCAGCGTCGAACTTTGTGACCTGATTCAATTTGCGATAATCAACGCAAATTCGTATGTTCTTATCCTTCTTCCGGACAATAACCATGGAAGAAGAATATGGTGAAGTCGATGGTTCAATTATATTTAATTGAATCATTTCATCCAATTCCTTTTCCACTTGCGACTGAAAGTGTATAGGAATAGGATACGGCCTAACCCTAATTGGATTATTGTCGGTAAGAATTATGTCATGTTCTATGACATCTGTGTGTCCAGGAATGTCAGTGAGAACATCCTGAAATGTTTGTAACATCGACGAGACTTGTCGATGTTCGTCACCAGAAAGATTAGGAGAAACAGAAACGTTTTTCCAAGATTCCGTGGAATGTAATGGAACCACTGGAAGGGGAAGGTTGACATCAGAGAAGGTAGCTTCCTCATCCTGAATGACAGACAGGGATGAATAATGACCGTGAGGTGCAGGAGCATCATCCGTTGCCTGGAAAATAGGCAGCAAATAGTCCGGACGTTCGTGAAATTCCGAAAGCATGTTTATGTGGAAAGTTTTATGCTTTCCATCAATATCGACCACATAGTCAACATCGGAAATCCGAGAGACTATTGCATACGGACCTTTCCATGCAATAAGAAGTCTATTTTCCCTACTGGGGAGTAGGACGAATGCTTTGTCACCTGGACAAAGTTGTCGTAGACATCTATTCTTGTTAGCAAACTGCCTTGCCTTCTCTTTAGCAATTTCTGATGAAGCAGTTGCTAGCTTACATGCCTCAATGATCTTTTGTCTAAGAGCAATGACATACTCATATGAGGATTGAGTTTCATCGCTAATATCATCGGCAGTGATGAGATCGTGTAATAAAGACATAGGGCCGCGTGGACGCGCGCCAAAGACAAGTTCGAAGGGAGAAAATCCTGTGTGTTCATTAGGGACTTCTCTATAGGCAAAGAGAGCCGCGGGTAAAACCCTGTCCCAATCTTGAGGATGATCTTCAGTTATCTTACCAAGCAAAGTCTTGAGCGTTCTATTCAGACGCTCAACTAACCCATTAGACATAGGATGGTAGATACTACTGAGAGATCGTTCAATATGTAAGGTAGACATTACCTGTGACATAGTGTCAGATATGAGTTGAGTGCCATGGTCTGACAATATTTCTCTGGGGAACCCCAAGCGAGAAAATATCAACCAAAGAGCATCTGCGATATCTGTAGTAGATATGCTCTTAAGAGGAATAGCCTCTGGCCAACGTGTGCACATATCGACACATGTAAGGATAAACTGATGTCCTCTGGCCGACTTGACCTTAAAAGGGCCAATAATATCTATGGCCATTTTCTGAAACGGCCGAATAGGAATGTCAGCAGCCTGGATAGGCGCAGCATGTCGTGGTCCTCTAGATTTGACCTCCTGACATACCTTGCATGATCGGCAGTAAATACGAATGTCCTTATTGACAAAAGGCCAAAAGAAAGCCGCAAGGACTCTCGACTTCGTACGGGCAAAACCCATATGTCCAGCACATTGCGAGTCATGAGCATGTTGTAATATTTGGACTCTCATGCTCTTGGGAACAAGAATTTGCGAATGTGCCGACGTAGTCGAATCTTGTACCATACGTACAAGTACGCCGTTTCTCATTGCAATCCAAGATTTTCTATTTGTATCCTGATTCGGATCACCTTTCTTCGCAAGAACGAAGAATTTTTTTAAAGAAGGATCTTCTTCTTGCAATTTTATGAAAGAGTCACGAGTGATTACTAAGTGACTATCTTGGCTATCAACTTCATTATCACTATTCAGTGAAGTTTCGGGTGTTTGTAGAGCTTGTGCTCTTGTAACTACTGCATTTGTAGCTTGCATGTTATTATCTTCCCAAGCAGCAATCTGCTGTGGGGTACACTCCCTAACTCCGTGAATACGACCAATAATAAGGTCCGCAATAGGATTAGGTAAGAGACAAGCATGCACATCTCCAGTAAAGAAAGGAGTGGCAATGCGAATTACAGCAGTAGGATATTTTTCTAGAGTGCCGCCAAATGTGACACATTTAATAACCCTTCCTGTAGCACAAGATGGATCTACAAGCGATTGTCTAACACCAATAGTGGTGCATCCGGAATCGAAAAGTAGTGAGACCGGAGTATCATTAACAAGACCCTTATGTAGAATTAAAGAACCCCTCCCGTCATGCGCAACAGCAGCAGGAAGAGCGGGAAGTGGGTGACCACAACTCAAAGTAGTTATGGTACCCGGTTCGAATAAAGTACTGCATTGGGGGCATTTGTTTGCTCTCTCAAAGTCAAAAGCAGAACCAGTGACAGCGTCAAAGTTTTTACTATCAACAACATGATTACAGGCTCCCTCAGTTTCCTGTTGTACAGCATTAGCCTGCTGATATCTCTTTTTTTTGTGTTGAGATCTACCCCGACTATTATTACCTCTGAAGTTATCAGAGTTATTATTATCTCTGCAGTTATTATTGTCTCTATTGTAATTGTTATCCTGGTTCGAATTCCAGTTTCCACGATTACTATCATGTTCACATTGATGCGAACATCTATTTGTTTGGTTCTGAGGTCTTCGGCAGGAATAACCTCTATTACCATATCCTCTTTTGAAATGCTTATAATTATTAGGGTGATAGTAACGACCACTATCAGGTTGTCTCCAATTCTTCGAAGAAGAATCACCATGAAATTGATTTCCATGATTTTGATAGAAATTACCGCTACTCTTTCTATCAAAATTTTGTTGGGATCTACGAGCAAAGTTTTGACCATACGGAGCTGCCGAAGCAACTGGTAAACCTTCTTTCACCTTAGAGTTACCCATGGTTATGTGTGGGTGCGCAGTTACGTATTGGCAACAGAAATCTTCCATTTCTTTTATTGTTTTAGGTTTACGTTCATGAAGGAAAGCAAGGAAAGACTCATTGACAGACGACATGACTTTGTCTCTAAGTATTAAGTCCATAAGTCCTTCATAAGTTTTTTCCGTCTTAGATAGTTCAACCCATCGTGAGAAAGTAATGCGTATTCTTGCAATAAACTCGGAGAATTCAACTCCATTTTCAGGTAACATGTTTTTAAATTGTAGACGATAGCCGTCTTCGTTAAGCTGATATTTCTTTAACAAAGCGGCCCTGACAACCTCATAATTGTTCTTGTCAGGTTCATCCACCATATTTAATATACTTAGAGCTTTACCTGTCAGTATCCCTGATAACTGATAAACATATTTTGCTTTGTCTATGTTATGAGCTGTACATGCTTGTTCAAATCTGTCCAGATAGAACATTATGTCATCACTGGAAGGACTAAATGTTGGTAACTTAATCTTAAAAGTATCATTATTAGCCTTACCAGAAGATGAACCCTTGTTTGAATCATTACCATTACTCATGCTCGTCAATTTCAATTTTTCCAACTCTAAAGCTAAGACCTTTTTCTTCATGTTCCATTTTTGCTTTCTCTTTCCTCTCATCAGACTCTCTCTGTAATCTTCTTTCCTCAGCCTGAGCCTCTTTTTGAAGTCTTTCATTTTCAGCTTCTTTTTCAAGTCTTTTATTTTCAGCTTCTTTTTCAAGTCTTTTATTCTCAGCCTCTAGCTGTAGCTTTCTTTCCTCAGCTTCTGATTCCCTTTTTTGTTTTTCCATTTCCATTTGGAATCTCTTTTCATCCACCTGCATCTGCAGTTTCTTTTGTTCAGCTTCCATCTGCAGTTTCTTTTGTTCAGCTTCCATTGCTTTATCATATCGAGCAGTTGCAAATTCTTCTAACTTATCACCAGTCTTCCCAAGCAATTTACCCTGCTCAATAAAGTGCTCAAATGTAGACATGTTGTCTAACATATGAGTCCAAAACCTGAAATAATTAACTAATTTATTTCAAACCTAAGTGTAACAAGTCTTAATTAAGCACTTGTATATTCACATCACATTATATTATCCCAGTCTCTGTGGGAAACAAGTCTCCAATCAAAGAACTTGTATATGAAATATCAGCACTCAATTCTTGATCATAAGTGCACTTCTCATTCAATAGTGCACGACACTATTCATCATTCATTTATCATCAGTGTAGTAGTAACAGTGCATTAGCATAGCCCATTAACTAATTACTATAACTGTAAACAATGACTATGTAAACACATGCAGAATGTAAACATTGAAAATGTAAACAATACAAACAATGTAAACAATAACAATGTAAACAATAACAAAGATCAGCAACAATACAAAAACTTTCGCAGAAATCAACTAAAAATAAAGCAGAAATTAATGAAATATCACAAAAAATGTGACGATATCTGCGATAGAATTAAACAAAATACATGACACCACAGTGTATAAACAAAAATGTTGTATGAAACTAAATTATAGACAAGAGTAGGCTAACAAATACAAACAAATCAAAACAAAACTAAAGAATGCGAAATAATAACGAAAACAATATTAAAACATGTCATCACAGCTAACATAAATAGCAACAGAAGTCGCTTAGCAAATTCCAGTATCGGAAATTTGCAAACCCTACAGAAAACGCTCACAATAGACGACCTCTATGACGTGGCATAATCTAACGGAGACACCACCCAACCGAGAACCCGCTGAAATATAAACATATAAATATACAAATAACATATAGACATATAACATATAGAATGAGATGATACACAGAAGACTCAGCAGAAGTATAAGGGCACAGTTTACATACAAACAGGCCACTTAACTTATAGGCTTCCAATCGTAGAACAGCAGAAAAACGGATGTCAATCAACGTCCTAAAGAGCGAAGCTCCAACGATGATGGCACATCTGAACTGCTTCCACTGCTAACACGATGGTACAAGAGCTTCTGAAATACTGTGTGTTGAGTTGTTTCGGCACTTGACCTTCTAATCCAAAAGTAAGTTGATGGAAATCGGTACTTGGCCTTCTTCAGAAAACAACCCGTTTCAACCGGCACTTGACCTTCTCAAAAAACGACAGCACTGGAACCTTGACAGCAGCAACTTGCTTGACTTGCGTAAAAGATAACAGCAGTCCGAGTTATCCGGCAACATGTAACAACGCCGGGTACTGTCAAATTCTTGTTTCCGTCAAAAAGTTGAAATTTTGACTTTTACCGGGCAACGCCGAGTACTTTGAAAATTTTGAAGATGTTGACTGTATTGAAGAATGTTAATTTCTTGAAGGATGCTGATGAATTCTTGTTGAAAATGAAGTGGGTAAGGGACCCCGTGTTTGCTGGTACCAGAATCAAACCAGCTTATGGCCACCAAATGATGCGTGATGCCATATGATGATGGATGGTATCCGCATGTCTGGTTTTGTGTAGTGTGTAGATGTGTTCAGTCAAAACAATGTTCATACAACAATAACAGGGCAATCCACATAGGACGTCAGTAAACTCACGACGTATAAAGTCAATGAGTCTTGAAACAGCCGTTGACGTTTTTCTTCATTATTTATTGTGGACGCCACAGTGACAAAATGGTTACGCAAATATGTAGGCACATCAAACAGTCATTATCACAGCAACATTCAATACAGCAATAGACGGTAGACAGCATTACAATGATGAGTCAGATGCATGTTATATTTCAAAGTGCTGTAAATGTAGTCAGGTGAAAAACTCCATCCTTTTCTATAACAGCCAGGAGATAACCAGATGTATGAGATCAGTTCACTCTCCTTAGTTTGACTTCAGCAAGACAGACACGTCTGCCGAAGTATAAATAATGTCCTCAAAAATATCCTCTAGATAATAAAGGTTTTCTAAACCTAGTTCATTTAACAAAGTAGCAAGTAATGGTCCTTGGTACATGCATCAACCGATGCAGTACAATGCAGCGACATGTGAGCTGGAAACGAACATCTCGTGACGACGACTTTCGGAGACAGGCTATGAATCGAAATCGCTCACGACCCAAAATCGATAGAGTTAATGAAAAAGTCAATTTACCTTGCTTTCATGAAATACACAGAAATATCACGCCTCCCGACATGTGGGAAAACACTAGAGGTATTATCTCGACTAAACGAAATATCCATAAGAGGACTACACATCCCTGACAGAACAAAAATAGCGGAGATCCCCTCTTCAACGAGGCATCTCTTTCGCCATTCCAAATCGCTCACTCCCACTAGTGGTGGGCGGAAACCGATCGACCAAGAACAAGACAAGTCATGCGCAGTCCAGCGCAAAATGACCACAGCTCAAACTTAACTGCATTCGATACCAACGCGAGAAGACAAATGCTTACCGAGAAAAGTGACTATAGATTTCAAGCAGTTGTTGCCCTTGCGTTATAAAACAGACATTGAAACAAAACGATGTTGCGAGAATTTATCACGCAACAATTAGTTTAAATTAATTCATATATATCTTATAGTT
>JAMPIV010000647.1:55000-66667 GCA_024509875.1 Oreohelix idahoensis | reverse complement strand
GCTTATATATGTTCTTCAAACGATTCAGTAGCTACTAGGATATCATCCATAAAATTGCTGATGGCGGGATGATTCAAAGGATCCAATAACTTTCGCATCATCCTTGTGAAGACACTAGGAGCATTGTTCAGTCCAAATGGCATCACATTAAACTCGAAGTGTTCATCTGGAGTACTGAAGGCTAACAGGTTCCTCACCTCAGCTTTTACCGGTATTTGATAGTACCCTTTACTGAGGTCGATCTTTGAAAAATAGCGAGCCCTGCTCAGCTTAGTAAATAGCTGGTTCTGGTCCGGTAACGGTTCTGGCTGGAACTGTGTTAACGCATTCAGCTGTCGGTAGTCGATGCACAGGCGGTGTTCTCCACTGGGTTTGCGTAACAGCACCACTCCCGCACTGTAAGGGGACTCCGACTTCGAAATTATGCCTTCCTTAAGTAAGTAATCAATTTCTTGCTTTAATGCCGTCGCCTTGGCATACGGAATCGGATAGGTTCTCATTCGGACGGGCGTACGATCCGTGACTTCCATGTCAAACTCCATCAGGTTTGTCCGGCCCGGTTTGTCTGTCAGAAAGTCGGCGTGGTTTTCCATCAATCTCCTTACATTTTTTTGCTGGGCTTCCGTTAAGGTGGAGCTTATTTTTACATCTAAATGTGATTCCTCCTGTATCACCGGGTACTCTACGGATGATAATGGCTCTTCTTCCATTTGCATAGCAATGGCCATAGTCATGAGGTGCGCTGGTTCGGCAGGGGCTCGCTCGTAAAACTTCTTAAGCAGATTTAAGTGGTGAATTTTCTGCTTTCCGTTCACGGCGATTTTATAGTTGGTGCGAGAAATCTTTTCCACCACTTTGTAGGGTCCCCTCCAGCAAATCTGCAATTTATTACTGCTACTTGGCAGAAGAAGTAGCACCTTCTCTCTTACTGCTAGTTCTCGGTCCTTCGCATTGCGATTGTAATATTTGGCATGTTTCTGCCTAGCCTCCCGTACTTTCGCTGTGGCTAATTCCCAGCCAGACTTCAGGCGTTGTTTTAAGTCTGTGACGTACTGGAAGGCTGATGTGACAGTGTCGTCTGCCTTGGCATCTGTCCTGTTCTTAGTAATGCTTCTAATGGACCTTTAATGGGTCTTCCGAAGAGCAATGTGGCCGGAGGAACTCCAGTTGACGCATGCGGCACTTCCCTATAAGCAAATAATGCGGCAGGAAGATACTGATCCCAAGTTTCTGGCTTCTCCTGTGCCAACTTCCAAAGAATAGAGGTGAGCGTCCCGTTAAACCGCTCTACTTGCCCGTTACTTTGGGGATGATAGGGCGAAGTATGGATATGCCTAGTCTTGAATATTCTAAGCACCTCCTCTGTCAACTTGCTTCTAAATTGTGACCCGTTGTCTGTGAGAATTTCATGCGGGAAGCCCAATCTAGTAAAGATATTCAGTAAAGCGTCAGCTACATGCACTGAGTCGCATGCTGGCATGGCTATGGCTTCGCCCCACATGGAACAGGTGTCCACTAAAGTAAGGATATGGGAGTTCCTCTTCTTAGTTCTCAGCAGAGGTCCAATTATATCCACGGCCACTCTTTCAAATGGGGTGCCCAAGATTGGCATCTCCCCAAGGGTCGCGGGTGCCGTCCAGTGTTTTGGTGCAACTTTCTGGCACTGAGGACAAGACTTGACGAAACGTTCAATGTCGCCGGTGATCCCTGGCCAATAATAGTGGCAGCGATCCTTTGAGTCGTGGCGCTCATTCCCATGTGTCCACTAAATGGGATAGAGTGGCCCATCTCAAGCACCTGGTTCCTATAGGTTGCAGGAACTACTAATTGGTTGTGTTCCTGTCATTCGTTTCCAGCTCGGCGATACATCAATCCATTTTTCATAAAGAAGTCTCCCTTGGTAGGTGGGTTGTGTGTCCTAGGTAATTTTTTAAAACAGGGCGCCAGTGAGGAATCTTCTCTTTGGGCCCTCTTCAATTCCTCGAGGAGGATATTGGTAGGAGGTTCCTGCTCTGCGTCTTTTTTTGACTGTCCTCTAGTCTGTACGGCCGCCATGACTAGTGGTTGAGTAGGTTTTCCAAGGAACACATATCTACATCCCAAGATTAAAGAGTAGATTGGTTCTTCCATTATAGCTGCACGAATCTCTCCTGTCACATAACGAGATTCCACTCTGATAAGTGCAATTGGCAGTGTCATGGGTGCAACATCCTTCGTCGGACCTTGGATGTCGACACTCTGTTCTGTTATCTGGTCAGGGGTGACAAGAGATGCCCTGACCACCGCATCGAAAGCAAGTCCTGTGTCATAAAGGCACTCCACAGATTGTCCGTTTACGAGGACTGATTCGATGATGGGAGGATGAGAAACGTTTCCGGTCCTCTGCTCCTTCCGGGGTGACGATTTTGTTGCAGACAGGCAGCATGTTGGGGAGGAGGTCTGCGCTTGCACTCATTAGTGTTGTGATTGTTCAAGCGACAGTACTTGCACCATTTATCTCCCTCTCTCTGGTGCGGCGCAGCATTTTTCTTGTATTGCTCTTTGTAGTTATCTTGTTTTGCGTGCTGTTTATGCGAGATGTGTGGTCCTTTGCTTTGTTGGTCTGGTTGGGAGCGAGCAGGTCTCTTTGGCGCCTGATCCGAAAACTTCTTTCTGGCTCCTTGAGACTCCATGAGAGCATTTTGGAATCGCTCTGCCAGTGTAAGAATATTTTTTAACCGGTCAGCGCCGTTTTCAGTGAGAAATCTACGCATTTCCACCGACATAGACTCTTTTAGTTGCTCTATCAGAATCAGCTCTTTCAACCCGTCATAGTTCTCGTTAAAGTTTCCCAGTGTACACCACTTCACTAAGTAGTCTTCAATACGGGCAGCGAACTGTGAGAAAGTCTCTCCGGCCTCCTTCCTAGAACCTCGAAATTTTTTTCGGTAAGCCTCTGAATGAAGCTCGTACCTCACCAAGAGAGCTTTTTTCAATGCCTGATAGTCATCTTGCTCTCCGGCCGGAAGTTTATTAAAAACTTCGTAGGCCGCTCCTCTTAGGCCCTGGGAAAGTTTCAAGTTCCACTTCCGTTCTTTAAGTCCAAACCCTGTTGCAAAGCGTTCGAAGCGGTGTAAAAAGGCGTCCATGGTATCGTTCCTTTCTGAAAAAGGTTCCAGCGGAAAGTTCATGGCATTGGGTGGTGCAGGTTGCGAAGTAGGCACACCATCTGAGGGGGGTGAATACCCTCCATCAAAGTTGGAAGCCGCTGCACTTTTTGCCAGCTCTATCTGATTGGTCTGTCCCTGGATTTCCAGTTGCTTCATCTTAAGTGCATGCTCTGCTGCGTCTTTCCGCTCCGCTGCTTCTGCTGCTTCTTTCCGCTCCGCTGCTTCTGCTGCTTATTTCCGCTCCGCTGCTTCTGCTGCGGCCTTCTCCATTGTAAGTTTCTGCATTTCCATCTCTCTTTCGTGGAGTTTATCAGTTTCCTCGCTTACATATTTCATCCGGTCTTTTCCACTTAACCCGAATTCACGCCCTGCCTCCATTAAACTAGTCCTAATTTTTGCGGCATCTGCCATGATATGCAGTATGGGTTCGCGAAGGGAAAAATTGGCAGTGACCTCCAAGCAAATTGTTTAGACTCGCACAAGTAATTATCTCTTTAAAACCAGCTAGGTTTAAATTAGTAATCAAGTTCAAATAGTTCTTTAAAAAAATCACTCACTCAGCATATTCTGAAAAATTATGTAACAGATTATCTCGAAGTTTTCTATGAAAAATTTGCTAAATATTTATGATAAAATTTTCCCAGCAGTTACAGAAAAAGAAAAAAAAATCAGTACCCTACAGTATCCGTTGTTCTCAAAAAGTGCTTAATCTGTCCGTTTGATACTCAATTTAAAAAGTATCACTCGTGCTTTAGAGATATAAATTATTCCCCTATGAAATAGACAAATTATAGTAAGAGTCAGTCTAGAAGGTATTCCCTCAAAATGCCAACAAATTTTGCAATTATCGCAACTGTATAGCAGGGATGAAAATGTGATTTATCACACTTCTAAGTCCGGACTCACTAATCCCAAGACGAGTCCACAATTGTCGTGTGGTGAGTCACTGGGGCAACTACGACAGTAGTTTTTGCCAGGAATAGTCTATGAGATATTAGATATAAGGTCTCTAGAAATTGGCTCGTTAAGAAAGAATAAAGACCTATTCGAGATAGGGACAAGAAGACAGGAATGCGAATGCTTTCCACTAGACAGTGTTTTTTTAATTAATTATGGAAAGAGTTCTGTTTCCCCACGACCTTAGCTTCTGCCCTTAGATCCCGTAAAGAAAAAGCCCCCAACCTCATCTGAGTAGAGAAAGGTTCCTATAGGTGAATATGTAACACCGACAGAACGAGTGATACATTAACAAACTCTTGATAATGATCAACCGATCGTTGGGTTTATTAATGAAATATCCACACATATAGGGTTAGTAATGGTTAGAACGTGATGATGGTGAAAGACGATTCACACAAAACACACAGATGAGATAATAAAATTACAGTTAATTAAGTAATAGTTAATTAAGAATGAACTGGTGTAAAGTGAAATGATGATATGATACGTGTTACCAAAATGGTGAGTACTCTACACAGTCCATGTGTCTCTAAATGCTTCTCCTAGATATGAGGATTCACATGTATGCATAAAATGTCCCAAGTTGTTATACGTTATGTCGAATGGGGTATCTCTAAGCTGAGGACGTTCTGATGAATACTGTTGTCGTACGGAGAACGCTGACGAGATATCTATGTATATTCCTTCACTGTTTGAGTATATCTCTGTAGTGTTGATCAACAGTTAATAGCTGTCATATGAACAAAAGGTCTGTTGTCTAATCTCCCGACGGTACAGGTCAGACTGGATATCTTCACGAAATGTTAGTGATATGTAGACTCATAATCTTGCGTATGTAGTCGTGATTCATATACTTTCGAGTCTGCTTCATAAAATGCGCTTAAGAGTGTGTTGCACGTGGTATAAATATGCGATTCCTCTTTTGAGCTCTTTTGCTTGACTTCAGATAATAATGATCTTTCGAGTGATTTGAATTTATGATGACTCTTTATTGAACTTGTGATAACGATGTATTGAACTTGTGAGCAAGCAGCATATGGTGACGAAAAATGCTGCGTCCACCTTATGACTTGTGGGTGAGACAATATTCCTTTTTAATTGAGGAATGAAAGATGTCCTATGGCGAATTCTGCTAGCCAAATGTCCGTTTTTGATAACTTATTTCTGGTTAGACGTCAGACACGTTGCGTGTAGACTCAGACTTCTGATGAACTGAAGACACACAAAAGTCTTCGTAAGTTTTCACATTTAACATCACTGGTTGACTTTCATTTAAACTACTGCTCATTATTCATCTCTCTCTCTCTGAGTTCAATTCTAATGATGTTAAATATCTTGTGCATGAGAGTGTGTGCGCATGGGAGACTGTGATGATGATAAAGGTGAAATATGAACTATTAATTACCTCCTATCATCCTATCAACTTCTAGGAAAATCTTCTGATTTTATTAATCAGTTATGCCAAGAATTATTTGAAACTTTATCTTTCGCACATTTTAGCTGTGAGGTTAAAATAAACAAAACTAAGAAAATGTATTAATAATAAGATCTACTAACCTTCTTTTCCCTTCGCAAAATCCTTTAAGAACACAATTAATCACAGAACTGAATTATCATCCACTCTGAATAAACACGTGTATTAGGCTATGCGTTTTTGGTTAATCTCTTCCTCACAAGGTAAAAAACTGGACTGCTTCACTCTAGTAGATTATGCGGTATTATATATTTCTGGAAGTCACTTGGCCAAGCTGGGCGTCCAATGTGGTAAACCAACGCTTGTCTGAACCGCGGCCGACTAAAGTCCAATGTGGTGTCACTGAAATTACCGCTTGCCCAGATGTTGGATTCGGATGACCATATGTGTTTTACCAGATTTATCACGATGCAATGTGGGCTTCAAACAATAATGTCGGGCATGTCGACTCAATCAAAGGACTTTATTTCCCCCGATGAAAGAACAAATGTGGTTCTCTTAGATACCGGTCGCGAGTAATCACAACAAGGAAATAGCAAATGTGGATCGCAAATATGAGATGAAAGAGCAAATGTCGGAGAAAATACAATATGAAAAATGTAGGAAAAGATGGAGCAACAAGGCCTTTGCGCTCGTTTATCACAAGGTGTCAGTGTACTGTTTGGCAATTCCATGCAGTTTTACTTTTCTCCGACACGTCCTGTTCAGGTTGGAGCACTATCTAGGCCTTGCCTCATGTTTGCTACTGAACCACGCACATATACAGACATAAATTATCAATTTACATTCAATTTTCATTAAAAAGATATCAAATATGTCAAGCTTACCACAATTCATGGAAATAATACACAAATACGTTGACTGGCGATGAATATGGCACAAATTCCGATCTGCCTCTGTCCCAGGCTTTTATTTAGAAAAAAAAATATAAGCTGGTTCTCAACGCACTGTTTCTGAGTAAGTTTATTTTAAAATGTGGCACTGAACTGACGCTCCTAATTGACTATATTGGCGGGTCTAACCAATCGGGCCATGTTTACACAGCTTTTCAAAAAAAGTACCCCTACTACCGTTTCCCCTAACAACAAGAAATTAGTATTTGTAGTCCGACTAATCGTGTTTCGCCTTACATTTACTTCTATCCAATCAAATAGGATTTAACATGGTGGCCTATTTCCCGTAAAATGGTGGTTTCAAAACATGCCACTGTGTGATTATTATTTGGTGTTGTCTGACACCCTCACTATTTTCTTTTGGCTATAATTTGTTAATTCCTAGACTATTTGCGTAACACTTAACATATTCTTTGTCAGCAAGTCCTAAGGAACCCAAATATATAAGTTTTAAGGGAGCTAAGTGGCGGCGTTCAAAATATGTATTTTCTTCTAGGATAGTCGTGCTGTTACCACCTCCTCACTTCCAAACTTTATGGTGTCTGCTGTACTGTCAGACTAATGTCAGGAGTTTAGACATAAAACAGTAGAATGTCATGTTTCCTAATAAGCATTTTACAGGTTTTTAAACCTAACTCTCGTATGGGTAGTGTTTTTTATCACTGTCTATTTGAAAAAAAAGCTAGTGCTTCATGCCTTACGCTTGGGGTGGCATTAATTGTATATCGCGAGACGCGTGTTAGTGTTGCCGGCGTTCCTGCTTTCAGCCCTCCCTCTCTCTATCCTAATTCCATCTGTCTTTTCATTACGCAGTGTATAAAATGAAATTAATGCTAGTATTAATTTAGGTCATTAATCAGCTTGCGTATCGCTGCCTTTGCATTCCTAACACAAATGAAGAGCTAGCTACCCATTTACAACTGGGTTACCTGGTGCGTAACGCTGTCAGGTTTCGATCTCGGAATCCCGCAGCTGTACCGCGAGAGGAAAGAGATTTAACCACTCAGCCAATTGGACACTACTTTGATATCAGAAGTAATGAACAATGATATCCTGGCGGAGACCAGAGAACAGTGTCAGGAATATAACTCTTGAGAGTGAAGATATACTTGACAGTTTATTAGTCAATGCTATGATTAAAACATTCTCTAAACGTTCTTGTGTGAGTGAAGTACATTTTATTCTAGACCTCACAGAGTTCAAGGTCTCTGCTGATACAACAACAAGGCTACTTTTACCTGCGCCTCATAACAGACAACTAAAGCGAATCTACTGAAAACTCTAACAATCTCATAATCTACTACAAATTGTTAGAAAACATAATGTGGTAAAAGTACAATAAATACTTGACATCGGGATGGGGTGATAAATGTAACACATTCTCTGTGTTCAGTCTCCAGCAGGTGAGTATAGCAGATGAAGGGAAAAAAAAGGTACAACTCTAGATACCAATAAATGTGGGTTTTTTTTTTTCTTTACACGTACACTGTGTAAATAAAAGTGAGGAATCATGTGTTACAATTATGAATTCACTGATTATTGTTTTAATACAGAATATGTTATGTGGAGGCAAATCATGGATTATAAAACAGGGGATTAATGGGAACCCAAGCTATGTGGTTTTACAGAGCAGTGTTACAAATCAGATGGACATTTAAGGGAATAAAGGATGATTTTTTTTGAGGAATCATGTGTTACAATTATGAATTCACTGATTATTGTTTTAATACAGAATATGTTATGTGGAGGCAAATCATGGATTATAAAACAGGGGATTAATGGGAACCCAAGCTATGTGGTTTTACAGAGCAGTGTTACAAATCAGATGGACATTTAAGGGAATAAAGGATGATTTTTTTTTTTTTTTTTTCGTACGCCCGCTAATACTCGAGGCGAAATCTCAGGTTATTATTTTATGTCTAACCTGACATTGATTTTACGTGAGTATCCCTTTTTCTTGTACAGAGATAAAGGATGATATCCCGGTAGAAGGCAGCGTTTAGGATCAGCGAAAAGAAGACATGATACGTTCCTCTTCTACCTCGAGGTGTAGAGGTTTACCAGGGAGAACGCCATACTATCTTATTGGCTCTCTTTCTCTTGGTCTTTGTGCAGTCTAGTCCTCGTTCTTTCAGAGATTGTTTAATGTTGTTCTCCTAACGAACTTTACATCGTCCTGGAGGTTGACATCTCTGGCTCTTAGTTTCCCACACTTGTTATGGTAGTCGGTCTAACTCTATTCTGCATTCATGGGCAAACCATCGTAATTGGGACTATTCCACTTGGGTCTGCAGGGGCTGGGTTTTGAGGCACTTATATATCTTAACCATGTTTACCATGTCTCTTCTTGTTACTTCAGATACCTTACTCAGATATCTCATTGGAGCTGGCTGTTGTGAGCTGCATTCATAATACATGACTCGCACCCATATCTCAAGACTGGAACACAGGAAGAGCGGTATATAACCATTTTCGCGTTCTTCCCAATTTCGCTTTTGCTGCGGAATTCTCAATTTATGCCCTGAAAAAGTCTCCCAGCTACCGCTCTTTGGGTAGCGAACTCTTCTTTGATGCCTCATTTCCTGTCTATGGCAGCTGTAAGGTATTTAAAGTGGATGACCTTCTCTAAGATCTGTTCATCTCTTAAAGTAGTAACAAAGCTTTGTCATCAGAAAGGAATAACCGGAACCAGGAGAAAAAGTAGACAAATAAACAACAAACTAATATTCAGTTCTTCTTCTTCTTCTTCTTCCTCCTTCGTCCCGAAAAGGACGTTGGTTGCGTTGTGTCTGTTTACAGCGGAGCTGCGATATCTGCGCCTTTCGGCCGGCACATCCGACCTTAGCACGGCATGTTTTGGGACCGAGTTAGTTTGCCTTCCCTCTTCAATTCATGCCATATAGATACAAGTATGCTCCCAAACAGCACAACAAAATGAACTATTAACCAGTAAAAGCCCCATTGTAAGGAATAATACAGTAAAGAACGTATTCTTAAAAAAAAAGTCTTGACTTAAACCAACCCTTCCATGTACATAGTAAATGGTTGAAAGAGGCGTGCTACTCAAAAGAAAGTAGTAAATTTCAAAACTTAAACAAACAGGAAGTGTACTGTCAGAAGAATCTAATGCTTTGTTTCTATCCGGAAAATCACGATGGTTTTTGTATTTCCGCCTCCTGTGTCTCCACCTCCTGTTGTCTTATGTAGAAAATGAACCATCTCCACCTTGGTTGCAGCCGTAAAATCCACAATTCTGCAACCTGCTGCAGGTGGTTTGGTAGCAGATCGCTTTGTGTGGATTTTCAACAATGGTATAAGCGCCGTACCGTTCAGAAAGCAATGGCAAACTACTGAACGTAAAAATTGCCTAGAAAAATCACAAACAGCCAATAAAAGCTGGGGTTGATTGCCACGTCCTGTAAAGGATAAGCAACTAACTTATATATATATATATATATATATATATATATATATATATATATATATATATATATATATATATATATATATATATATATATATATATATATATATAGATTCGTTCTTACCCTCAGGCACACACAGACAAGTCCTTAATGGTTAATTAAGATCTGCTAAAAGGTACAGAAGGCAAACACTTGCATTAACATATGCTCTTCTTTTCTCCGCTCTCTGTTTATTCAAATAATAGTGACTGACCCGAGTTTGTTAGGCAAGTCTATATTTATAGTGTGACCTCGGACGTACGAGATGGAACTCCCGAGGACTGTATTCGCGATCAGAAAATATGGGTACTTTTTTGCCCATCGTTCAATGTAGGAAAACTACTTTTTTAATTATATCCATTATTCCTGATGCAATTTTATTTCCCCAAGGCTTAAATTATATCTGGAATTAGGCTTTATACGAGTATTATGTAATAATATTTTAGTTTCCAAACTGCATTTTATGGTATGCATAGTTTAAAGTGTCATCTTTCGGTTAAAATAGGTCTCCAAATAAATGCCTCTAAAACTAAAGTTATGAACTTTTCTAACGAGACCTTTAATATCATCCTGAACGGGGAAAAACTACAGAAAGTTGAAAGTTTCAATTATTTAGGCAGTAAAATGACTCAGGATGGTGACACAACAAGAGAAATTCATACTAGAATTGCTTTGGCAGCTAGCGCCTTCAATAGATTATGTAACATTTGGAAATTACGATCATTGAATATACATACCAAGCTTTGTCTGTTTAATTCAAATGTTATCTCAGTGTTAACATACGGCTGTGAGAGTTGGAAAATAACAAAATCATTGGAGAACAAGCTGAATACATTCGAGAACAAATGTCTTAGAAAACTCATGAACATCAGTTGGAAAGAATTCAAGACTAATCGACAAACAAGAGAAGACTCTAGGCAGAAATATGTCTCCAACTATATAAGGAAAAGACGATGGTCATATATCGGTCATGTTCTACGAATGCAAAACAACACAATACCATTGCAGGCACTCACTTGGGTTCCTGAGGGTAAGAGGAAAAAAGGAAGACCAAAAGAAACACTCAGAAGAACAATAATAAGAGAAGGAAGAACGTTGGGATTAAACAATGTGCAAGAGCTAAGAGGAGTGGCGTCACAACGTACAACCTGGAGAGCACTGGTTTCTGCCTTATGCGCCGTGTTTGGTGCTTAAAGAATTTATTATTATTATTATTATTGTTTAAACTGCTAAATTTAGAACAACCTTAGGCTTCGAATGCATTCAACCCAAGATTTCTCCCGT
This sequence comes from Oreohelix idahoensis, assembly GCA_024509875.1. Classification (NCBI taxonomy): domain Eukaryota; kingdom Metazoa; phylum Mollusca; class Gastropoda; order Stylommatophora; family Oreohelicidae; genus Oreohelix; species Oreohelix idahoensis. The sequence goes on along the minus strand of JAMPIV010000647.1, from coordinate 55,443 downwards.
CCTATACTAGTATTAGTAAAAGTATTATTACTAACCGGGTAGAGTAACATTCCTAATATTGTGCTGGTACCCTCTTTCAAGTGGTACTTCTTCTAAAATGCTGTAGTAAAATTCCGAAGATAATCAGGTTACACAGATTGGGCCTTGCCATCTTTACTTTCCCAGCGGTGGTAAACACAAGACCAAGAAAGCGTTTTCATTAGTTAGTGTATCATATCTTTCTACAATGTATGGCACGCTGTCTGGTCAGAATTATTTAGAATTCGTGATGTGAGACAGACGTCATTTCACGACAGTCTTGTAGTCATGTTTCTTCAAGTCTAGCATCGCTGTCGTTTCCGTCATTTACTCTTGTCATCTTTGTATTTTTCCTTGCACATTTTCATACCCACCAGCTGTGACCTTTCATTTATCAGCTGTGCCCTTTCATCAAGTATTTGCAT
>JAMPIV010000647.1:0-52500 GCA_024509875.1 Oreohelix idahoensis | reverse complement strand
GGAAGGACGTGAGGACGAAGAATTTCAGCGACGCATCGTTGGGCATTCGGGAGTCCTTCAATTTGCACCAGGTCACTTCTTCCCATGAAGTTGATCGCCCCCCACATCAGTAAACCTCCACCACCATGTGGAGGAGCCTCATCACACTGTTCTGAGCGTAGCGCTCATGGACTCTGCGGTAAACTCTTCTCCGTCTATAGTGTCGCTGGAGCACAAAAAATGATTCATCACTAAACCAAACCCGTCTCCAGTCATTCCCAACGGTCCATTGACGATGCTGGTTCGCCCACTGCAGTCGGTTCTGGCGATGCCGGTCCGTAAGAACAGGACCTCTGTAGGGTCTTCTAGCCCAAAGACCAGAGTCGTGCAGCCGGTTTCTGACCATTTGATCTGAAATTCGACGAGCTGCTGACATTGACTGGACTGTGGAGGACGCAGATGCAAATCGATTCCTGAGGTGAAGCAGAAATATGAAGCGGTCTTCGGCAGGAGTTGTGACTCTGGGTCTTCCACTGCGCGGCCGGTCTGCCACTGAGCCAGTTTCTTGAAATCGCCTCCGAAGGCGACTAATGGTGCTTCTAACCATATTAAATTGTCTGGCTACTACACTTTGTGACTGTCCAGTCTGTAAACGTCCAATGATGATGAGTCGTTGTTCTGTAGTGAGATGAGCCATACTTGCGCATTGAATTTTAAACTGAATTTTTTCGAGGAGCGTCAATCTTTTATAAGCATTCAATAACGTGTTCAGAGAGTTTTGTGTTCAGTAAGTTTCACGGGATTCTCATGAACCTGTCACGAGTTATTGTCAAAAATGTTGTTTTGACCTTGGCCTCTTTCATAACTTCACGAATCATGAGGTGAGTACAATTCATGTAACCACAAGAAGTCAATGACCAGGTGGACACAGTCGATAAGTTGACTGATGTCCAATCAGCGACTATATTTTAAAAAAGTAACACCAAAAATGTTGCGTTTCTTTTTTTGAACAGTATATATAATTCTTCGTCAGAAGGGTCGATTTTCCAAATGTCCGGTAGTTTGAAATCTCCCATATAAACCTTGTCTAAACTGAATGGCCCTTTACACAATTTAAACAGTTAAAGGCTATATCAATTATCCGATATTTCAGCTGCGATCATATTATTAATATTAGTCGTCCAAGCAGGAGTTGATAACTATTGCGGATTAAAGTTAAATAGTGAAAATAAAAGTTAGCTATTGCTGACAAAAATTTGATCACCATTTATGACAGTTGCGAGTGTGACTTGTGTATTTATGTGTGACGTCACATTTTTCCAAACCTTATATCCTCACACAACGTTATAACATTTTTGCCAACTATCCTCCTTTTTTTCCGTGCGTGATGTTATATGTGAATGACCTCTGTGACGTCTAACACCCATTTCTGCTTGTTGTAATACAATGCGAGTCATGGGCAATGACTACAACCCATAAAAGCCAGATCCAAACCTCAGAAATGAGGTATCTGAGGAAGGTGGTTGAAGTAACAAGAAGAGACATGGTACGCAACCAGGCGATACGTCAAGGCCTTAAATCCCACCCCCTGCAGACCCAAGTGGAATAGTCCCAATTAAGATGGTTTGGCCATGTCTGCAGAATGGGAGAAGATCGGATACCACGACAAGCATGGGAAACAAAGAGCCAAGGATCCAGACCCCGAGGACGACACAGAGTCCGCTGGGAGGACAACATTAGACAATCTTTGAAGGACCGAGGACTAGAATGGAACCAGGCCAGGAGGAAAACAGCCGATAGGATAGTCTGGCGCTCTCTCTTCCAAACCTCTACACCTCACGGTAGAAGGGGAACGACTAAGTAAGTAATAGCCTCTTTTTGCATAATGTAAGGTGACGCGGTAAACTGTATCTCCGCATGGTTCGAGCGGTATCTCCGTCCTGATGTGAACTCACTGATGTAACTCACTTTTCTGTGTTCGCTACACAGCCAGACCTTGACATTGAGAGCTCGTCTTGATTTTCTATCAGGATCACCTCGCATTTTCCCTCATACTCAAGTGTTTATGTACCGGTATCGAGATATCTATGGGACGTAATTTGTATATTTTTATTAACCAAGGGATGCAATTTTATTTTAAATTGAATTATTACATTTAATGCATTAAATTATAAGGTTTAAATTACTATCAAGCATACTTTTAACCAAAAGAAGAAAACAATAAATTGTTTATACAATTCGATGAAAATCTTTGTGGTATAATATAATTTTAGGAATGTAAGTTTACATTTTTTTTTAAATAACCTCAAAATTAACATCAAGTTTACATTCAGTCCATTAAATATATATATATATATATATACGGCCAGGCTCTTTTAATGAGTATGCAATTATATTTGAACGAACACATTTTAGACCGGCACGTAGTGCTGCCTAAACTAACATCCCTTTGTGACCCCGACAATTATTATAGTCTCCACAACACCCTGTGCCAACTATTATTACATGTAGTGGACAAAAATAGCTGTGAATACATTTTGATCTCTATGGAAATTGTCTCATAAGACACCAGGAGGCGGAGACACTTGGGAGTCATGAGTGTAGAGGAGAATAAAGGGCCGAAACACGTGTTTGACGGGAAGACCACTTCTGATGATCAGATAGCCGCCTGTTGTATCGCTCTGTATAGAGTTTCCTATCATGTAGTCGAACACAAAAATAACAACCTTCAACTCACATATTGAGTCTCACAGGATGGGGATGAAACACAGAGAACAACGAAAACGGAAAAGAAGCAGTGGCTGTATCAACATTAACCGTACGTTGCCATTTTGTCAAAAAACAATCACGTTATAGCCTAACCATAAATACAAACGCGGAATCCCGCTAACGTTATCTAGGTCAAGTTGTTTTGTCTTTTGTAATATTGTTGATATAATGTCAGTTCTATCAATACTCGTTAGCGCTCCAGGGACCATAGCCCGTCAACAAACACACACCAAGTCCTCCTGTCACGTGACATGTCGTAGAAATCTTCCTCATCGTTGTTATTTTGTCACCAGTTGTCTTCTCCTCGTGTTCTTCTGTCTACCTCTACTTCTCTTAGCCTGGGGATTCTAGAACATGGGGGGGGGGGGGGGAAATAATGTTAACAGCCAGCTTTAATTAATGTGTGTCTAATCTCTCGTCAACGTCTCTTCCCATCCCTTGTTCCACTGGTACTTGTCTGGTTCTTGTCATCAGTTCCATATTGGTGACCTTGACCTACCATTTCAATCCTACAACTCTACACAAGTATCCAGTTATCTGTTCTTTACAACTAATTTGGTGACGTTTAATAGACATTTATTCGTATCCAGGTTTCTGAGCAGCATAATTAATTTATTAATTTTGAGCTTCAGTAAGCACTGAGGTATTGTAGATGGACACGCCGGATTTTGAACCTGAACTGAGAAACCAATAGTATCATTGTTGTCTTCAGTAAACATCGAGTCTAGCGTCAAAATAAACTGAACACAGAGAAATAGACATCATGAAGAAATCGCACACCATCGTGCTTTCCCGTCATTTCTTACATCGGCTATTGTACGAACATGTTCTTGACTTTTTATTTCATGTTAATGTTTATCCTGTCCTTAGTTTTAACAGAACGTTCAAACACAAATAAAGGTCATTTATTATGTGGCTCTGATATTATAAAATTAATATTACAGTTCTCGGCAATTTCTTAAAATGTTAGGCACAAAGAGATTTGTGAAATTCAAATGACACTTAAAGTGTTGGCCACTACTTGGATGATTCTAATTAGTACCCAAAATAATTTTCACTGAATGCACCAAAACAACTTTTACTGAATGCACCAAAATAATTTTCACTGAATGCACCAAAACAATTTTCACTGAATGTGTCGTAAATTTTTTGAAGAGATAGGTCTAAGAAATCTATGGTCACGTCTGAGCAGAGGTGATAGTGATATCTAGGTGAGAAAAAGGGGTAAGAAATAGATTGCTGGTTCACTAGGGTTATAGAGCAAGGGGAAGGACAGTCTCTAGATAGAGGAAATGCTCTAATCCATCCTATCTTACGACTTAAGTTTAACTTTAGACGACCTTACTATCCTGGCTAAACAATTGTTACCAATTACCCTACACTCCGGTACACACACCAATTCGGTGACACATATGCACAAACGTGAATACAAACTACGTATAACATATAGTGAGAAAAGGGTTTGACCAACACGGTAATTAAAGGTTTATTATATTATTTATTATCACTAAACAAAGAAAAGCACAACATAAATCATGTTACATTTATAAAGCATATTTACAGACACGGTGGGGAAAAAATAGTATCTCAATAGGCCCTCCCCTCTTGTAAAGGAACCAAACCAAAGAGAATCCTATCTGAGGTTATTAACACAAAGAGAGATCAATGTTTAACAAATGGAATATGCAAAAATCAGTAAGGGGGGAATATAACAGGTTATTAATGTTTATTCTCTCCCGTGACTAAGCAGATCAGTGAGAGAAAGAAAAAAACACACAGAGAGAAATTAAGTATACTGATGTAAACAAGAAAAAGAGATTAAGGTTATCTAATTTCGTTCATTCAAATGCACGCATACAGTGGCCACTTTTTCATCTGCACTTACCACTCGTTGAATCAGGCATTCCATGGAATAAGAAACTCTAGCAGGTACAAAACGTAATCAGTCCTGTGATTGACAATTTTTAACTCCAGACTAACGGAATTTTGCAGACAGCTAATTTTTGCGTAGTCACTGAAAATCGAGTGCGTTCTTTGTTCCAGGATATTCCTCTTTTCACTGCAGTTAGTTTTGTTTTTATGATAAGGGTTCTATGGGGTGGCACTGTTCCCAGAATTAAATATAAATATATTATTGTTCAGGGGTGATCTCGCCGCAGGTGGCTAAGACACTCTATGACGTGATGAACAGAACTTTAGGAAATGATATTCCTCGGCTGTTTCAATGAAGTGATGGCCGATTTTTTACGAGTGTTTTCTTAGTGGGTAAATCCAGTAGGAAACCTGTACTGTCATATGTAAAATTTAGTGTTATAACTTCTGCCACCGCAGGTCAGTAATATTTATGTGAAAGAAATGGCTTCTGTCAATTGTTCTTCTCCAGTTATGCTTAAAAATTTTGCTCAATGTTAAGTACTTGGTTTTATCGCTCTCATGGATGGAGAGATGGACCGCCAAGGGGTCTCAACCCGAAGATTTAGTTAACAGCAATAATGGCTGGATTGTGTAAGAGCCAAAGTCAGTAAGACCATAACAAAACGCTAGAACGCTGGTATGACCAGCGTATTGTAGAGAATAGTTATACATGAAATCATATTATAAACATATCCCGACACGCGTTTTATTTAGGTACTACTATTTTAACCACTCCGGTATTTAATTATATATATTTAAAAACCGCGAGAGTCTAGTTTATCTTAATGGTTAAACACAAGATATGAACACTAGTCGTTTAGAAAAGTACACACATATGAATAGAATTAAATGGTATTACATCAATATCGCTTCGCGCCTTATTAATTATTTAAAGCATCTCTCACTGGGGGAATTTCGGGTAATCAATTTTACGTTTACAACGGGAGAACTGCGCTCTATGTTTATTTAATACGTTACTTAGATAACACAAAAGTCCCAGTGAAATATAATCGAAACACTTTAACAATTAAATCACACACAATTCTTATATATATATATATATATATATATATATATATATATATATATATATATATATATATATATATATATATATATATATATATATATATATATATATATATATATATATATATATATATATATATATATATATATATATATATATATATATATATATATATATATATATATATATATATATATATATATATATATATATATAATGAGATTTTTCCCCTATCGTCCAGTTTGGGCAATTTTGCTGGTCGCTTTTTGTATAAAAGTCCAAAATCACACCATGACCGCCCGTGGACCGTTTCACTCGTTAGATCTTTCTCTCCGTGAGCAAGTTGCGTCCCCTGAGAGTACGATCAAAGGAAATGCAGTCGCTACAAGTGGTTAATGCCCCTTGATATTGTCATTACTGCTCGTTCTCTCTTAAGAAACTACACTCCCGTTATCCCGCCCTCTTTTAAAGAAAAGACAGTTATGCATCATTCTACTGCTTAGACAGCTTGAAACAAAGGCAGGAGGCGTAGCTAAACTATAATTAGACAGATGGGCAATAGAGAAACCTTGCTTCCACGTGTTTAATTCTGAATGCCTAATTAGCAAAGGAATGAAATCCACGTTGTTGTTTCTCTTGACCACAAATAGTGAGAGGCGGCTGCGGGATTAAAGTGACCTGTCGAGAGCGAACGATTTTCATACGTGACAGAATGCACCAAATAATTGTCATTGAATGCAACAAAATAACCTTCACTAAATGCACCAAAATAGTTTTCACTGAATGCACCAAAATAACTTTCACTGAATGCACAAAAATAATTTTCACTGAATGCACCAACATAATTTTCACTGAATGCACTAAAATAGTTTTCACTGAATGCACCAACATATTTTTCTCTGAATGCACCAAAATAATTTTCACTGAATGCACCAAAATAATTTTCGATGAATGCACCAAAATAACTTTTATTGAATGCACCAAAATATCTTTCACTAAATGCACAAAAATAACATTCACTGAATGCACCAAAATAACTTCACTGCATGCACCAAAATAATTATAGCAAGCAGATGAAATGTCTTACTTCAGGATGTGTAGTTTAATCTTAGAATGTCACTGTTCTGGTTCTAGAGTATGTAAACATAGCAGTCTACAGGAAAACACTTTTTTAAATAAATAGTACAGCTCCATTAGTCTTGTCTTCCAGAGATGACAATTAATGTGACTTGTTCTCTTGACGTACACTGCTTTAATTTAGGTGGGGGGTAGCGTTGTCAGAAAGCGGGTTTAACTGTTCTTTTTTCACACAGCATGTGGTATATGGAAGCAAAACATGATTAATATTAAATGGTTTTACTGAGTAGTATTTCATATCACAAGGGCATCTAAAGAAACGAAGAATTATTGTCACGTTGGTAGCCGGCGTGTAGGATAAGCAATATGAGAGATACTTTCCGGATCAAAGCTTGTAATTGAAGATTTTAAATTATTTGTGTTGTTAATTGAAATAGGAGAGTAAGGCTGGAAAAGTGATTATAAACCTGTATTTGGGTTTCGACAGGGAAACTGTCAATCTACATTGAAAGCCAGGAGTTATCGAGGGAGGAGGCTAAACGCTGGGATTTACGGTCAGGATCGTGACACGCGATGTACTTGTGTGTACCATTTTATCAATTCTTGTGGAATTTTTGTGCCGGTCAAGAATAGCATGAATATTTCACTATATTGTGTCCATTAAGCATATAAATACTTACTGCACTGAGCTGAGAACGAGTTTGTAATTTCATTCATTCATAACCCTCCACTCCCAAAGGAGCATAGGCCTTCAACAAACACATGCCAAATCCTCCTGTCACGTGCCATCATCTCAAGCTCTTTCCACATTCTCCTCATCATTTTCACCTCTGTTTCCAGCTCTCTTCTCCATGTGCTTCTTGGTTTACCTCTGCCTCTCTTGCCCTGGGGAATCCAGAACAAGGACTGCCTTGTAATGCTATCAACAGGTTTCCTCAGCGTATGTCCTATCCATCGCCATCGTCGTCTTCTCATCTCTTGTTCCACTGGCACTTGTCTAGTTCTTGTCATCAGCTCCACGTTGGTAGCCTTGTCATACCATTTTAATCTCTCTATTCTACTCAAGCACCCATTTATGAAAGTCTGTAGCTTTTGGTTGTTGTCTTTGTTGTTCTCCATGTCTCTGAGCCATACAATAGGACTGACTTCACATTTGAGTTGAAGATTCTTATTTTCGTGTTGGATCCGATTTCTCTTGATCTCCATATATTTCCCAATGCAATGAAAGCTCCTCTTGCTTTTTGTATTCTTATTTTGATATTACTATCTGTCCCTCCAACTTTGTCTATATTGCTGCCAAGATATGTGTACGATTCTACATCTTGTATTGGTGCTTCTTCAAGTTCAACCCTGTTATCATTACCTGCATTTTTTCTCATTATCTTTGTCTTTTTCCTGTGTATTTTTTAGACCCAATTGCTGTGACCTCTCATTGAGTGTTTTCAATTTGTCCTGCATCTGATTACAATTATGGGCCAGAAGTGCCAAGTCATCAGCAAAATCCAGATCATCCAACTGCTTAGTCAGAGTCCACTGGATTCCATTTCTGTTGTGTGTTGTCGATGTTCTCATAACCCAGTCTATTGCTAGTAAGAAAAGAAATGGAGACAAGAGGCATCCCTGTCGCACTCCTGTTCTTATCCCAAACGGTTCTGTTAGCTGTCCGTCATGAAGAACTCTGCATGTCATGTCTTCATATGTATTCTTTATTAAATTAATGATCTTCAGGGGAACTCCATAATGCCTCATCAATTTCCAAAGAGATTCTCTGTCCACACTGTCAAATGGCTTTTCGTAGTCCACAAATCCGATGTATAGTGGTGAATTCCATTCCAGACTTTGTTCAACTATTATTCTCAAGGTGGCTATCTGGTCTGTACAGTATCTGTTGTGTTGAAAAAATGCTTGTTCATCTCTTAGTTTCTTGTTTATGGACTCTTTTAATCTCTCGAGGATAATCCTGTTTAATACTTTTCCTGGCACTGATAGTAACATTATTACTCTATAATTTGTGCACTATTGTCAATTTCCCTTCTTGGGCAACTTAACCAGATATCCTTCCTTCCATTCTGCTGGTATCTCTCCTTTTCCCAAACTTTACCAAGTAATTTACATAACATCTCTGTAGCCGTGACGATATCTGCTTAAATGGCCTGTGCTGGAATGCCATCAGGTCCACACGCTTTTCCATCTCTTAAAAGCTTTATGGCTTTCGTTATTTCTTCCTTCGTTGGTCTTTCACCGTTAATTTGTAGCCCCTCTTCCGCTGGCTGGATGTCCGGGGAGTTTTGTGGAGCTGGTCTATTGAGAAGGTCCTCAAAATATTCTGTCCACCTCATCATTTGCTCTTGTATGTTGCTAAGCAGTTTTCCATTCTTGTCTTTTATGAGGCAACGTGTTTGCTTGTATTTCCCTGTCAGCTTCTTTGTGCTGTTATACAGTTCTCTCATATTTCCTTTGGCTGCAGCATCTTCTGCCTCTCTTGCCAACTCCTCAGTATACTTCCTCTTGTCTCTTTTGATACTTCTTTGTACTTCTTTGTTTGCTTCTGTGTATACTTCTTGAGCCTTGGCTTTGGAACTTCTGGTTTTGCTCGTGTTTGAATCTGCTTTCTTGTTTTTTCTGTAGTTTGTAATTTAGTTTAATATAAAAAATATAATTAAAAAATAAATAAATTATAAAACAATGCTAAATCGCTCTTTATAGAAACAAACTATCTTTGATTTATATTACTGTTACAAAGGTGTTGATAATATTTTTATTATAGACACTCATAAGGCATAAAAACTGTTTTTAATTTATGTTGTATATTTTTGCCCACTGTAGTATTTATTACTTCCCCTGATTGGCTGGCAGCAATATGAGCGTATATATATGCGCGTGTGTGTGTCCTCCTTCTGCTTAGTTCGTTTTCAAGTAATCACATCAATCTCAACTTATAAACTTGAGTTTCGTCTCTGTGACGAGGTGGAGATATAGGTGTATCTAGATGATACCAGGTGATAGTGCCAGATAAGAATTCTGGACTACAAGAACTACCCCAGTCTCAGAAAAGAGCACTGGCGTAGGGATGGCACAGGTTGTAGTCAGGCTGTAAAGTACTCTTGTCCAAATACTGATGTAACAGATCAAAAGGTTCCGACTACCCTATGCTTTAACTATAATGTAATTCCAGTTAAAATTCAAACAATTGAACAAAAAGGAATTAACAAAGTCGCAATGTACAATTATATAATCAATTTATGTATAGTTAATTTTCTTTTCTTTCTATCTTAGAATGAATAAGATTAAGATTATAATAGAGATATATTACAGAAAAACCCACACTTCACAATTACATTTTTACACTGTTCAAATGTACTGGAATAACAGATTTCCTGCAAACTGTTCTGTGATTCATTGACAACTCGCTTTAAAATTGTAACACGAGTTCATGTGTTGTTTATCTTAACTGAAAAGTCTCGTGGGCTGATAGACTGCAATGTCCCAGTCCAGACTTTATACTGTTGCACACGATGATGAAACTCTTAACTGATATTATCAAACAAAAGAGATAACAGCGAAAATGAGTGGTCCTTTTGCCGTGGTCCGTGACAAACAGGCAGGATAGCACTAGGAGTTCCCGCTGCAGAGTCCCTCAATGTAGATCTAGTTTGATCTTATTTTATGACATGAACCTGAAACATTACAGAGCCCGTGGATAGCATCTACTTTCAAAATCCACAAGTCTACTGTCGTGGGTGAGTGTCTCTGATTACGCTTGTGTTTGAATGCACACATGATTGTTACGTGTCCAGTTTGACAGGTGTCTACTGTGAAGTTACAGAACTAATTACATAATACATTAATGATTACATTATAATACATTATTGATTACATCCAGGATGAACTTGCTTAGTCCATTCAACATCTTCTTCTGCTTCTTATCTATTCTAATAATGACATAGTGATCCATCAGACAGTTGTGAGTGATTGGTGGTTTCCTTCCTTCCATCATCTCATGTCTTATAAAATGCATCTGTGGCAGAGATATTACGATTAATAAATTTCAGATATATATTTTTATCCTATGTCTTTTACCTTTTATTCGCTCTTTTACTTTTCTTTCGCATTCGCTCGATTGTGAAAATAAACCATTCCATTCTAACCTTTGTCTTTTCTCTTCTAATTTAGCAACGCATTTTATTGCTGGTTAGCTAAGTTCTTTGATGAGAGATCGAATCGTGTTAATTCGTTCTCGACAGGGTTACGAAGGAAGACTATCGTCTATCACTTTTCTCTGATCTGTTTGCCTATAGTTAATTATTCTCGGTGAAAGATTTGAGATGAAAGACATTGATCGGTGGGAATGGCCATATGAAGCAGAATGTGTAAGACGCGCACTGGAAGTTTTATTGCCGATGTCTGATCGGATCGAGAGAAGTTACTGTAGGTGTTGAGTCTGGTTTAGGGTTCTGTGTGAGAAATCCCTCTGACTCGTAGAATGAGTAAGGAAATATGTAAATCTGTACGGAGTCTGTTCGGGTTATAGACTTAACCTTCCTTTAATTTCAGAGAGATATATACTCCAGAATTCTAACTTAATTCATTCAGTACCGCCAGAAAGACTAGAACCATCTAGCTTTCGATTCCTAAGATCTCTGTTAATAGAAGAATCATTTAGTTGGTCGATTGCAGATAGTTTTACTTCTGCGCTAGTGGTAAATATATATATATATATATATATATATATATATATATATATATATATATATATATATATATATATAATATATATATATATATAAATATATATATATATATATATATATATATATATATATATATATATATATATATATATATATATATTATATATATATATATATATTATATATATTATATATATATATATATATATATTATATATATATAGTAGAGTTGAGTGATTTAAGTGGTAGATCGCCTATTTCATTTTCACTAGTTTAATTTCTGTGCAGATTGATTAAATGATAAGTCAGTTATATTCTCTACGTTTACTGTGTTACAGTGGTGTAGTAAGATCCCTGATACCCCTATCAAATAGATAAAATATTACTGCTTATAAATTCAAATACTATAGAGATAAAATAGGGAGTTGTGTTCAACATTGTCACCATCGCCCGCAGTCGTGTTGGTTCTAACAAGCAGTAACGCCATAGTAAACGATACACAAAACTGTTAGCTTTTCTCTCTCCGCAATACCAATTTCCACTAAAATAAAAGCCTTTTGACAGACCGAAATGCATAGTTAGTTTCAAACGGAGTGATAGAATAAAAGAAACGGAGAAGTGAAATGAGTGACGGAAGAATGCAGCCTTGACATGCGTTGGTTTTTGAATCTCGAACTAGAACGACAGGCGACAGCTGACGTCACAGACTTGCTTAGTCTAACACTAAACGGGAATGAATAGTTGAGAGTTTGAAAAAAAAAACTACTTGGCGTTAGATACGCTGTTGCTATGGCATATTTTTTCCCCAAAATGTATCTGCTATTGAATGAGAGGAAAACCCACCGCTTTGTCTCCTTCCCGTAGTGACAATTTAAATCTAACGAAACCTTTCTGCGTTAGGCAAAACGCGTACAAGCAAGAGAGAGAGAAATGTAAGTGGGGGATTTGCATGGAGGCATATTTGAAAAGATAGCTTATGCAATGTGATACTGAAATTGAGAAGGGTAGCGAAGGGTGGCCCAAGAAACCTCGATGAATAATAAAATAAAAGCAAGGACAGTTGACAAATAAAATGATAATATTTGTTTATTAGAAGACAATACTACTACTTTATATCAGCTGTGCTGTTAATTAAGTATATACAATTTTTCAGCTATGCTGTTATTCTTGTCTCCTGCTACGCTAACTCAGTTTTTCGTCCTTGACCGTTAAATGCTCAGAATTGCGGACGGAAATGGTGCTAATGTGTACTCATCTCTTGAAACAGTTCTGTTGTTAATTTCTTGCACACAACACCCGCTGATGATCGTTTCGTTAGCCCACCCAAGACTGAGGGGGACTAAAGATGTAGCTTATGTGCAATCACTGTGCTCCTGCGAAGTTCCAGGCATCTGGATTGACTGGACATACGACCTCATGTTGGATGACACGAATAAAACCTGTAACAAGTTAAAATAGGGGCTAATTTCTGTCCTCAAGTCCACCTATTTCTATTGTATATGAGATGAGCGTGTCTCAGATGTCTGCATGTAGGATGAATGACAACATGGCTCAGTATGAGTTAGCAATAGCGAGACAAGACAGGTGTCTACTTGCAAAACATTCTTTCTGGTAAATTAATACATGAATACATCCAATAATATAAATTTAATACATGAATACATCCAATAATATGTACACCTAGGTGTAATTCAACCATTTCTTTTCCCCTTTAATATACCAGGCCCTCTCTGACAAGTGCTATACTGGCTGGTAACATATATCCTAACAATATATTTGTATTCTGATAATAGGATTTATATGAGACGAGGACTGTCTGGTTATATTTCAGGTTGGAGTTATATGAGACAATAGATTGGAGTTTTATGAGTCCTAACAAGGACTGTTTCTGGTTATATATATCAGGTTGGAGTTATATGAGACAATAGATTGGAATTGTATAAGTCCTAACAAGGACTGTTTTGGTTATATTTCAGTTGGTTTTATATGAGACAATAGATTGGAGTTATATGAGACAATAGATTGGATTATGAGTCCTATTGGTTTTCGTCTTCATCAATCATATCAGATGTGACAGCCTGTGGTCGCTGTATCATGAATCATCTATGGCAATGTCTGCCCAGGTTCGCTTACCTCTGTGGTTAGCTATACTATGCTGTATACCACACAGTCACACACACACAGCACGTGATGCGATAACGCCATAGTAATTTGAATAGTGGTTTATTTACATATGAAAGGATCATTGCTGTCTGCTCTGACCTCTACATTTGGTCCATCATAGAATATACAATGTAAGTTCATTCTTTCACCACTCTCTCTCTCCCAGTATCGAATCCCCACCTTCTGACCTTTTAACCATCAGTGATCACTCAGGTGCTATAGTCTCTATATTCTGTTCTCCCTTTTCTTAGATTATTGTTATTTATATTCTCTCAGTGTTCAGGTTATCTATTGGTAGACCGGGCCTCTCCGGGGATGTTGTTTTCCCTTTTATCACTGAGGAACATGACTACTGTCTATATATATCATGAATCACTCTACGTACCTTTTCCTATCTGAATAATATCTAACTCACACCGTTTCTCCTTCTAGACAAGAATTTCTCACTGTCCAATATTTCGGGTTAATCATTAACCAACCTACTTCTTGTCCATTAAATAATTATCATCTAAACTATCTGAATACTGCCATTATCATGGCTGCCCGCGTATATGCGGCTTCCCTCTCTGCCTCACGCTTCTGGACTGCCCGCTGAGAAAAGGGTGCATTCACTGAATTACCCTTCACCTCTCTCATGCGCAACATTGTTCGCGCATCTCCTTTTTGTACTCTATATGAACCTACCCATTCATAATTCTCTTTATTCCTTCCCTTTGACTGTAAGTCGTTCCCTAACTGCCACACAGGAAATACAATCATTATACCTAATTCCCCAATGTACAATCAGTAACCTGATACATTCATAGTGAAACAATTTATATTAAATATATACAGGTGTAGGTAGTATAAATGACTGCTGTAGGTCTATTCTCCTACAAGTATAGTAAGTATACTTACCCTCTAAGATTTAAACAGGCCAGTCGACTTTGGTGAAGCAAGAGTTCCCGGTCACGCAGTTAAGCAATAAATCAAAGGTTTACAGCTTTCTCTTGTCCCAGTCCGTAGTGCTGGCCTCGTCTTTGTGTGTGTGATTAAAAAAAAAAAAACACGCCCGATATATATATATATATATATATATATATATATATATATATATATATATATAGGTAGATGTAGGTAACTTTTACTGCGTAAGGAACTGTTGTTGATTGGTTCCCGGCGTTTTAGCCTTTTTAATAGCCAGCGGTTTCGTACTGGCCGTGACCTAGATCGAGTCCCGAAAAACAGGGCTTATGCCTAATTTTATTTTGTCTGCCGCCATATTGGGAGACAAGATGACCGTGACCGAGACTCGAAAAACAGGGCTTATGCTAAATTTTATTCTGGCTCAGAGACTGGTGAACGTTGCTCGTTGATTGGCTGGGGCATAGTTTTATCTCGACAATGTGTATTAACAAAGAAGTGGGTTTACACACATGTTTACGACAGTGAAGATCATCTAGGTAAGAGATAACTTCTTAAAACAATTTATTCTATAGATCCTCTCAGTAAAGCGATGCCCGATCACAATGTCAAGACACTGTCAGTGGTGCCAAAATGAGATTCCAGTAGTGCCAATACAAGACAGATCTATGCTAGCGGATACATAAATTCTGGAAATGAAATAATGATCCAGATTAGGAAAGCAAATTTGGCCAATTTCCAAAATGCATTATTTCCTATCATGCAACATTATACTCCACTGTACATACCACTCAAACATTCTCTTGCGCGGTAAACATATATAATTAATGGACAGGGACATAAGCTCAGAGATAAATTTAACATACCATGATCTGAACCCCACATACTGTGTCTTGACTACCAGGGTAATAGGTTTCCCCTTCCTATCATGATTCACCTATTGTACTACCTTCCATACAGATATCAACTATCTTACAGCATAATATATCCCACAGCCTCTAACACATCTCTGCCAATACTCCAGCAATTGCACCCACTATCACTACAAAGATCACAAACGTATATGGAGATAACATAGTGTCTTCAATAATGTGAAGAAATCATCCATGTCCCACTGATCTGGTGGTAATGTCTTGATGGCCTTAAACATCAACAACTTCAGTGGCTCTCTCTACCTTTTGTTGCACCTTTCCTATTGAAATGTTATGCAAGTATTAGCTCTAAGTGGACTGTAATTCCAAGACATTCTCTTTTGAGACCTTCCATTACTGTCTTCTAAACCAATCTCTTTGCAGATTCAGCAGCTTCCGTTACTGCTACTTTTGCTACAGATGTAGTATCCTCTATCTCAGCCTTTTTACATTGCATTTCTGCAACTACAGGTACCTTCTCCAAATCTGACATATGTATCAGATTTAGTCTCATGTCGCTACTCCATAGCCTTAGCTTGATCTTTCAAAGCTTTTTTTTGCTCTTCTAATCTTTTTTCCAGCTTCATATTGGTCTTCTAATTGGTCTTCAGCTTGATCATCCCAACTATTCCCTAAAGCAGTGAATTTCTAATTCCAATGATCCGCCTCAAATTCATCCTGAATACCTTAATCGTATGCCTTTTCCAATCTCTGCATAAGAGTGTAGAATTTTTTTTAAAAATATTATACACTTTTCCTCGAAAGTTCCTTCTTCCTGAATCAATTTATCTACCTCCAACTGATCTGTGTAAGATGATAAAGCACTATCTTGAATAGCACCTTCTTGAGATGTGTGACTGTTGCGCACATATTCTTTGGTGGCACGGATTACGCATACAAAAGTATTTATTTGTCTGATCAAAATATATTCATTTTTGAATGCATGTTTTTGGTCTTGAGGGACGGAACTCAGATTAGGCAATAAGTATTCATTCTGTAAGTTATCGCTCTTTGTATCGTTCTGAAAATCGAACTCAGCGGAGGGATATAGACTTACTTGAATCTATTCTGTGTTTGGTTAGGAATAGATTGTTCTTGCTTCAGAATGTCTATGGCCCGAATCTATGTGTAGTTCTTGTCTATGTAGGACGAGTATGTCTTATATCTTGATATTTTAGGATGTTTAAGTGGAACTTTTTTTCTTGTACTGTACTTTTGGGGGTCAGGTGTTTTTCGGCGGATGAAGATACGTTAGAGTGTCCTCCGGTGGTAAAAACCTATGGCGGGAAGTCATGTCGTAGAGCTGCCCAAGAGTTTGTGATCTCTTCAATTTATCTTGGGGACGAAGATAGTTTCTTCCAGGATTGTTTAGTCTATGAGTTCCCCAGTGGTGATTCTATAACGCCGGGAGAGCGTTTGTGCTTGCTAGAGTATTCTTATGTCAAGGTAAACGTACTTTTGCTGACTTCGTTCATTCCTAGGCTTAAGATGGGCAGACGTTTACATGAATCTACCTATGTCAGTATGTCAGAACGACATATCATTTAGCAGCACTGATTATGTTTCTATACAGCAATTATGAGGACAGATTATGCTGATGATTGTGGAAACTTTGATATTCATGAATTAAACCTTTATGGCAGCTTAGTCGTGCATCGTTCGGGTGAGCGATGTTTACAGGACAGGAGCCATCTTAGAATCCTACCTATTGTCAGTCATCTATCCGAGAACAGGGATGCCCCTTATTATCCGATGATGATCAAGAGATCACACTTATGTAAGGGAAATCTATTACGGGTGATTTAACATTCGCTCAGAAGATATTTGCTGAATGCTTTTTAAAGAAATCTCCGCTTGGGTGCAAGTTACACTTATGCTAAAGGAGGTTCTGTCTAGGAGTCACCGTAAACATTATTGATTAACTGACATGACTAGTCAGTAAGGCCTGATGAAGATTCACTAAACTAGATTTGTCTAAAGGATATTGGCAAGTTCCTTTATCTGAACACGCCAAACCTTTTACTGCTTTTTCTACTCCTAGAGGCCTTTTTCAATTGAATTTCATGCCTTTCGGCCTTATGAACGCACCAGCTACATTCGTACGCATGATGCGTCGAATACTATCTTATCGGTCAGATGTCATTGGGTATCTAGACGACATCTGTCTTTTCAGCGATACTTGGGAAGATCACTATTCAGGGTTAGTTGAATTACTATCTACTCTACGCGAGTATAACCTGACAGCGAAACCATCTAAAGCCTGCATTGGTTTTAGCGAAATTTCTTTCTTAGGCCATCGAGTGGGTCATGGTTTCCTAAAGACAGAGGACCATAATACAAGTAAGATACTTAACATTTCTATTCCTAAGACTAAAAAGCAAGTGCGAAGTCTCTTAGGTCTCATACAATTTTATGGAAGATTCATTCCGAATCTTTCTTCGATCATGGCACCTCTTTCTTCCTTGCTAAAAAAAAGGGTCTCCTAATATAGTCCATTGGACTCAAGAATGTCAATCCTCTTTGGATAAGATCAAAACTATGTTTTCTACTGAACCTATTTTAGTGTTACCTACTAAAGATAAGACATTTGTTCTTCGTAGTGACGCTTCATCCACTGGGATTGGAGCGGCACTAATGCAAGAGTACTCTGGAACTCTGCATCCTGTAATGTATATGTCCAGAAAGCTTAATGCTGCAGAAAGGAATTATTCGGTTTTAGACCGTGAACTATTGGCTATGGTATGGTCAATCTCAAATTACAAAGATTCCTTCTAGGCGCACATTTCATAGTAGAAACCGATCAGAAAGCTCTTACGGCTATACAGAGTAAGAATTTGAAGAGTTTGAGGTCTACTCGATATGCAATTGCTCTTCAACTTTTTCATTTTTCGGTACGAGCTATCCGTGGATCAGATAATGTGATGGCAGACATTCTGTCTAGATGCCCACACGATTCCACTTAACTGTTGAGTCTTGGACTTCTTAACACTCCCAATTCGACAACAGATTTTTCTTTTCTATATCAAGATAGATACACATTGTAATTCGTAATGACACTACGTTCATTGATATATATTCACCGGTACTCGTTGATGATTTTTCTTTTTGTCAATCATGTACTTGGAATGCTTAAACTTAAATTGTTATATGCATTGTATCATTGCAAGTATAGTAGTATGCGTTGGTGACACCTCCCTGGAAACACTCATGCTTAAGAGAAATGCTTTCTCTGAGAGATTGAGATTTTGCATTAATCTGGCTTAAATAATTCCAGATATTTCTCATCTGCGCAGTATTTATGCGTTGGGAGCCTATTGTATGTTGCTCTCAGATGAAAAAAAAATGATTTTCATTTTTTTTCCTCGAGGGGTGTGGTAATCTGTTGCGCACATATTCTTCGGTGGCACGGATTACGCATACAAAAGTATTTATTTGTCTGATCAAAATATATTCATTTTTGAATGCATGTTTTTGGTCTTGAGGGACGGAACTCAGATTAGGCAATAAGTATTCATTCTGTTAGTTATCGCTCTTTGTATCGTTCTGAAAATCGAACTCAGCGGAGGGATTTAGACTTACTTGAATCTATTCTGTGTTTGGTTAGGAATAGATTGTTCTTGCTTCAGAATGGCTATGGCCCGAATCTATGTGTAGTTCTTGTCTATGTAGGACGAGTATGTCTTATATCTTGATATCTTAGGATGTTTAAGTGGAACTATTTTTCTTGTACTGTACTTTTGGGGGTCAGGTGTTTTTCGGCGGATGAAGATACGTTAGAGTGTCCTCCGGTGGTAAAAGCTTATGGCGGGAAGTCATGTCCTAGACATGCCCAAGAGTTTGTGATCTCTTCAATTTATCTTGGGGACGAAGATAGTTTCTTCCAGGATTGTTTAGTCTATGAGTTCCCCAGTGGTGATTCTATAACGCCGGGAGAGCGTTTGTGCTTGCTAGTGTATTCTTATGTCAAGGTAAACGTACTTTTGCTGACATCGTTCATTCCTAGGCTTAAGATGGGCAGACGTTTACAGAATCTACCTATGTCAGTATGTCAGAACGACATATCATTTAGCAGCACTGATTATGTTTCTATACAGCAATTATGAGGACAGATTATGCTGATGCTTGTGGAAACTTTGATATTCATGAATTGAACCTTTATGGCAGCTTAGTCGTGCATCGTTCGGGTGAGCGATGTTTACAGGACAGGAGCCATCTTAGAATCCTACCTATTGTCAGTCATCTATCCGAGAACAGGGATGCCTCTTATTATCCGATGATGATCAAGGGATCACACTTATGTAAGGGAAATCTATTACGGGTGATTTAACATTCGCTCAGAAGATATTTGCTGAATGCTATTTAAAGAAATCTCCGCTTGGGTGCAAGCTACACTTATGCTAAAGGAGATTCTGTCTAGGAGTCACCGTAAACATTATTGATTAACTGACATGACTAGTCAGTAAGGCCTGATGAAGATTTGCTAAACATTACATATTAACTGACATGATTAGTCAGTAAGGCCTGATGAACATTTGTATGAGATATGGAACCCTGAACGTTTGTATACTGATGTTCCATTATGATTTTCATCAACATGTATGCCAATGTATTATTGTACACCGTGAGTCAACCATATGCTATTGATGTGGACCTGTGTTCCTGTAACTGTACCCATTCTGTCAAGTGTGTGCGTCAAATTAAACTATTGAAACGTCTACAGTGGTCTGCATAAGTAACTTCTAGATACGCATGAATTAGTGTTTGAACCTTCAGTCAACTCCATAGAACAGTCACACATTCGCGTATTGACATTCATTACAACACTCATTGTCAACACTGTATTCTTGTCAGAGCCTCATTGTGTCCCAGGACAAGGTGACCTGTATACCTGACACTGTGCCTGGTTGTTTGAGTTGACTATTCAGTCCCAGTACATCTTTACAACGTACACTGATATACCCAGTTACGAGCAAGAAGGCTAGACTTTATCGACGCTAAGCGTTTAACAGTGACCTGACTCTGTATGTAATGATACTGGAACACGATCTGGTTCATCAGATATCTTTTCTTGCTTGTCCACCACTTTTGCTTGCTCCCTTTCTCTGTGTACTTTCACCTTGTATTCCTCTCTCATTGCTGTCTCTTGCTCCTCTACTCTTTGTATTTCAGCCAAGTATTTCTCCTCTATTACTTTGGCTTGGGACTTCATGCTATACCTTACTGCTAGCACTTCCTTCTCTCTCCGTTCCCTTGGAGCACTATATTTGGCCTATATACATTCAATATTACCATCATAATCATTCTTTATTCTTTTTCACTCAGCAAGGTAATCATCCTCTATTACTACCATATCAGCTGTGCAATCATCATCTATTACTACAATATCAGCTGTGTAATCATCATCTATTACTACCATATCAGCTGTGTAATCATCATCTATTACTACCATATCAGCTGTGTAATCATCATCTATTTCTACCATATCAGCTGTGTAATCATCCTCTATTACTACCATATCAACTGTGCAATCATCATCTATTACTACCATATCAGCTGTGTAATCATTCTCTATTACTACCATATCAGCTGTGTAATCATCAACTATTACTACCATATCAGCTGTGTAATCATCATCTATTTCTACCATATCAGCTGTGTAATCATCCTCTATTACTACCATATCAGCTGTGTAATCATCATCTATTTCTACCATATCAGCTGTGTAATCATCCTCTATTACCACCATATCAGCTGTGTAATCATCCTCTATTACTACCATATCAGCTGTGTAATCATCATCTTTTACTACCATATCAGCTGTGTAATCATTATCTATTACTACCATATCAGCTGTGTAATCATCATCTATTACTACCATATCAGCTGTGTAATTATCATCTATTACTACCATATCAGCTGTGTAATCATCATCTATTACTACCATATCAGCTGTGTAATCATCATCTATTACTACCATATCAGCTGTGTAATCATCATCTATTACTACCATATCAGCTGTGTCATCATCATCATCTCATCCCGTAACCCGTCATGGGTCGTAGGGGTGCCATGGTGGAAGCATCAGCAGACAGGGTCCTCCACTGCTCTCTATCCTCAGCAATGCGTACAAGTGTGGAAAAACCGTGTCCTGCCCATTCTTTGATGTTATCAGCCCAGGATTTTCTCTGCCTTCCTCTTCTCCGTTTACCTTCGACTGTTCCCTGAAGGATCGTTTTCGAAAGAGAGTCATGACGAGTTACATGCCCAAACCAGGCAAGCTTTCGACGTTTCACTATTGACAAAAGTGGTTCTTGGTGGCCTGCATAGGTGTTTATCTTCTCTCTAACATAGACATTTGTTTTGTGCTCTTTATAGCAAATGCGCAGAATTCTTCTATAACATTTATGCTCGAAAGCCTGAATCCTTCGCTCTGTATCTGCAGTGAGTGTCCAGCCCTCACACCCATACAAGAGAATAGATAATACAAGTGATTTGTATAATTTGATCTTCACAGGAAAACTGATGTTACTTTTCCAGATCATATTGTACTACCATATCAGCTGTGTAATCATCATCTATTACTACTGTCACGAAGTGTATTCGCCTTCTTTTCTCTCTGTCAGTCTTTTCGCATACTAAAACATTCCTTTTCTCTAAATTCTCTAGAATATCTACCACTCGTTAAAACACATCAGGAGATCTCCCACTTCTTCTGAAATTCCGTTTTCTTAAATCTAGGTTACCAGCAAACCGCTGTGAACTTTTAAACCGCGCCCTGAATAATTACAGTTTAGCCAATGGATAGGCAGCGCGGTATATTGTCTTTTGACTTTTGACCTCAGCAACCACCATGGAGTATCGCCTGGTATCAAAATGCTACGTACCGGCCAGTTTGTGTGTGTGTTTGGGGGATGGAACGTAATGTCAAAACTAGGTCAGGCGCCCCACGCCTAACGTATGCAAATTAAAGCCACCAAACAGAAACCTGGAGGAATTTTTGGGCGATTCTCAAAGCGCAGGCATATTTTGGTAAGCGGCATTCTTTCACTAGACAGCAGACCGACCAGCCTGGACAAAGATGGTCCTGTCTATGAAATTGCAGAGGGGAACGGTCCAATTTTAACACAGCAAAGGTGCTTGGCTGAGCGAGTAAGTTATCTATATTGTTATATGAATAACATGAATTAATCATATGTTTATCTACAACATATCATGTCAGTATCTTTTGTTTTTCACTGTGACAGAAATTAATATCCTTGATTTTGTACAGGAGACAACAATATTATGTATACTGAAAGTTTCATCTATGAACTACCCTTGTCCTGTTTTATACTGAATGATTTCTACTAATTCAACTGTATGATTTCAGCCATGATTATCCTTGTCATATTTTAATCTTGAACTGATTTCTGCAAATATCCTTATTATATTTTAATGTGTTAATGTGCATGTATCCTGTGTTATGATGGTATTATCAAGGTATATGAATGCCTATCACATAAACATAGAACTATGTAATAATGGGCAACAGCACTGTAGCCAATTTTATAAATGAATATGTTGACTGACATTGTAATTCAGTGATTCTCAAACCTTGGCAGCAATGACACCCGAACAGGTTACAGCAGAATAGAAAACTATTATCCAGTGGTTCTCAAACCATTGTTGACAGAGACCCCACATTGATTTTACTGCTCTATGGGCACAAGGTAGACCAGTGGTTCTCAAAATTTTTGATGACCACTGCCCCAAACTTCACAGTTGGTGAAGCTAACAGCCCATATGGTGAAAATCACTGCGGTAAACAAGCTGGAAGCCAGATATAGGTTGAGACCCACCTGTATGCTTACAATGTCAGTTATGCTATAGTATTTCATAGATAATACATCACACTTTGTTATTGATGTTAGCTATGAATGTTCGTTAGATTTCTGATGGTCGATTAGCGTCCAGCAGATATGGGAAATGATTTCTCTGGCAAGATTACTAATTGAGCTTCAATTGTTTGTCAATCCAGTCCTACCAGGCTGTCATACCAGAAGACTAAACCATAAGCAGTGTTCTCAAGGGCAGACATACTCCATCTCAGTTGGTGATGAGCCCTGTGTCAAGACGGAGAAGAAGCAACTTGCCATCCTCTGAAACCCTAAAAAGAACTTGCTGGACCTGGAGTGCTGGGCCATATTGAACCCCTGGCAACAAGAAAACAATTATTCAGCATCTGAGATGAGTATCTGAACCTGCCAGCAGAACCACTACAGAATATTCCTATTGTCCTATGATGACAAATTCATTCTGACATGGTTCAGAACCATTCATAAATTAGGGAACATATCTTACAGTTGTACATTTGAATATAATGTGAGATTCTATCTTCATTTTTGTAAACTTTACATAACAGAGTCTGTTGTTATTTTCTTTGTAATATTTAATTGGGTTGTATAGTTTTAGTAACATAAATCTTCACCCTGGGAGCAGAGCCATAATTAATAAACACTATTGGGTCAGGATATTTTTAATGTGGCTGGGCACCAAATCTCTTATCCAAATATATGTACTATACATATTCCTTTGTAGGATCTCGGATCTAGAATTTATCGCCTAGAGATTATCCTGTTAGTTTCACCAGAATTCTCTTTTTTTAAAGAAAGTTTTCTAGTAGGACTAATTCTCGAGGAGAGATACTGCATTCAACCTGCAGTCTGGAAGATTTTCCTCTAGTGATTATCTTTATTCTTCCATCAAGTCTGTCATACTTACACTTTCTCCCTCTAAACAAAACCAATTTCACTACACTGGGAAGCTCGTGTCCGGGATCTACTTTTTTCATATTTAGACACTTGTCTGAGATATGAAAACTCTTATCTTTCCTAGACCACTACTGCTGTAGGTACTTGTCACTTATTGGTGTCCAAGTCTAGGATTAGATTAAAGAGGGGACATATAAATTACCCTAGACTAAATTACACATAAATTTTTACATGAAAAACAGATTTTAGTTATGATATGAAAACTATTCTTGGTGGTATTGCTGGTTATTAGTTACATGTTGTTAACTAATATTTAAGTTATATTTTATGTATGCTAATTTTAAATAACATAGGTTGTTAAAATACTTTAGTTTAGTTACGGCTATCTTCTTCTTCTTCGATCCTTAACCACCGACCGTCAAAGCAGTCAGTGGCCATCACGCCTAGTGGCGTCTTGTAGGGCAACAACAAATTGATTCCACTTTGCACGGTCGGTGGCCATCCTTCGTACAGTGCCCCAACTCTGGTTCATTCTTTGCATCTCAGCCTCCACAGTCCTCCGCCAAGTTGTTTTTGGTCGGCCTCTCTTTCGCTTTCCTTAAGGGGTCCAAAGCATAGCTGTTCTTGTGATGGCATCGGGGTCTCTTCTGAGGACATGACCAACCCAGCTCCAGCGTCTGCCAGCTATGATGGTATGCATGTCCTCTTGCTTGCTACGAGTAAGCAGATCTTGGTTGGTGATGGTATTCGGCCAAAAGATTCGGTGAATTTTTCTTAGGCATGTTGTGTGAAAAGAGGACAATTTTGACATTTCTTTCTCTGTGACTCTCCAGCATTTGGACAGCGCAATCATATAAGATTGGAAAATTATGTGGCTTCTCGGGAAGTGTCGTGAGAAATTCTAATCCATATATATAAATTATCAGGTAAATGTAAAGCCTAACACATAAATTCAATAAAAGGAAAGAAGAATGGTAAAGAACAGTGCTGTCACAATGACGGTACTCGAGATTCCCTTTTTATGCTTTGTCTGCATATTCTCACGCTTTCACGTTGATAGTAAAGCCTACTACATCAATACACGCTTTCTACAATAACACGTGTACTGCATTTCTAAGAAAACCTTGAGCTAGGCACACCGCGTAATGACCTAAATTAATACTTCCATTAATTTCATTTTATACACGGCGTGATGAAAAGACAGATGAACTTAGGATAGAGAGAAGGGAGGGCTGAAAGCCGGAACGCATGCAACACTAACACGCGACTCGCGATACAATACTAATGCCACCCCTAACACGCGAAAGGCATCAAGCACTAATTTTTTTTTCTTCAAATCGACAGTGATAAAAAACACTACCCATATGAGAGTTAGGTTTAAAAACTTACAAAACGCTTATTAGGAAACATGACATTCTACTGTTTTATGTCTAAAATCCTGACATTAGTCTGACAGTACAGCAGGACAGGTGGCGGTTCTAAACATAAAAAAATAAAAAAACAAATACACGACTATCCTAGAAAATACATATTTTGAACGCAGCCACTTAGCTCCCTTAAATTTGTATATTTGGGTTCCTTAGGACTTGCTGACAAATAATATGTTAAGTGTTACGCAAATAGTCTAGGAATTAATAAATTATTGCCAAAAGAAATAGTGAGGGTGTCAGACAACACCAACATCAGAATCGCTCAGTGGCAGATTTTGAAACCATCATTGTACGGGAAATAGGTCCCCATGTTAAATCCTATTTGATTGGAGCGCAGTAAATGTAAGGCTAAACAAGATTAGTTGGGCTATAAATACTATTTTTTGTTGTTAGGGGAGACGGAAGGAAGGGTACTTTTTTTCAAACACTTGTGTAAACATGGCTCGATTGGTTAGACCCGCATATATAGTCAATTACAAGCGTCAGTTCAGCACCACATTTTCAAATAAACTTTCTAAAGCAACAGTGCTTTGAGATTCAGCTTATATTTTTCTAAATAAAAGCCTGAGACAGCGGCAGGTCGGATTTTGTGCCATATTCATTGCCAGTCAACGTAATTGTGTATTATTTCCATGAATTGTGGTAAGCTTGAAATATTTGATATCTTTTTAATGAAAATTGAATGTAAATTGATAATTTATGTCTGTATATGTGTGTGGTTCAGTAGCGAACATGAGGCAAGGCCTATATAGTGCTCCAACCTGAACAGAAGGTGTCGGAGAAAAGTAAAACTGCATGGAATTGCCAAACAGTACACTGACACCTATCTTATTGACTAGAAAAAACTAATGCTGGAATTGCAGAGGCGTAGTAACCATTAGGGAGGAGTATACTGGTGTAAATTGTTTCAGATGAAGCTGACAGTTGGCCTACCGCTCTGAACTCAGTGTTTGTTATGTATTGTGTTCAGTCTGGAAATAGATTATAAATTAGTTCTGAAATAGGAGGTACAACCTTCTTGTTTCAGGGACCGTGGTCCTAATGTTATTGAAGCAGCACCTGGTCTGAGCTTTGCTGAATCTAGAGGCTGACAGCATACTCCTGGGTCCAGATAGCGACCAGTGAGGTGTCTCCAGAACACAGGGAAGCTATCGAGCAGAGGAGTCTTTTCCTGCCGCCATCACGAAAGATAAGCTTCTGTGGCCAGCGGAGCTCAACATTATGTGTCCCCCTCAAAACTTGACATTATAGTAAAACAGAGGGTCAATACATTGTTTAAATTGATAGGAACGCTGAAGTTTCCCCATACTATTTCCAAGATAAACAAACACTTGAAGTCATGATGACAAATAACAACATAGCTTGAAAAACAAAACCAGTATTACCTCATAGTACTACTACACAACTGACACACATAGGATAATACTAATACAATATGTCCCTACAAGGTTCATATTTATAAATTATGTACATATAAATTGTGATTACATTTGATTGTGATTCCTGGTTCACCGTGTAGTTGAATCAGGATATATATTAGTGAAAGTAATTAATACATATATACTTGAACTTTTACCATTGACTCAATTAAGATAGTCTTATAGAGCGTTAAATGTGTGTGAGTGTCACAGTGTTGTCAAGTGTGGTTGTTGCGTGATAAATTCTCGCAACATCGTTTTATTACAATATCTATTTTATAACGCAAGGGCAACAACTGCTTGGAATTTATAGTCACTTTTCTCGGTAAGCATTTGTCTTCTCGCGTTGGTATCGAATGCAGTTAAGTTTTGAGCTGTGGTCATTTTGCGCTGGACTGCGCATGACTTGTCTTGCTTCTTGGTCGATCGGTTTCCGCCCACCACTTGTGGAGTGAGCGATTTGGAATGGCGAAAGAGATGCCTCGTTGAAGAGGGGATCTCCGCTATTTTTTTGTTCTGTCAGGGATGTGTAGTCCTCTTATGGATATTTCGTTTATTCGGGATAATACCTCTAGTGTATTTGCACATGCTTAAGGCTGATATTTCTGTCTTTCTTGAAAGCAAGGTATCAATTGACTTTTTTTTAAGCTCTATCGATTTTTGGTCGTGAACGATTTCTGGTTCATAGCCTGTCTTCGAAGTCGTCGTCACGAGTTTTTTGTCCCAGCTCACATTTCAAAGGGCCATTACTTGCACTTTGTTAAATGAACTAGGTTTGGAAAACCTTTATTATCTAGAGGATATTTTTGAGGACATTATTTTTACTTCGGCAGACTTGTGTCTGTCTTGCTGAAGTCAAATAAGGAGAGTGAAATCACTTGATTTTTACATACATCTGGTTATGGTCCTGGCTGTTATAGAAAAGGATGGAGTTTTTCACTCACATACATTTTGCAAGACTATGAAATAAAACATGCATCTGAATCATGATGCAAATAACCGTCATAGCTTGAAAAACAATGTTTACTGTGAGTAATGACTACACATGTGCACACATAAGGATAATACTTTTACACTGTGGCGTCCACAATTTATAATAATGTACATAAAAAATTGTGTTACAATCATGATTGTGATACGTCGTGGTTTTACTGTGTAGTGGAATCAGGTTATTTATTGTATGAAAGTAATTGTTTTGATTTGAACACATCTGCACATTGACTCAAAAGATAGACTTATAGAGTGTTAAATGTGTGTGAGTGTCACAGTGTTGTCAAGTGTGGTGTAATAAATTAAATTGTTTATCTGTCTGTTGTTGTTGTGACTTACACTTCATCATTTACATAACCCTAGACATTTAACGTAGTCATCACAATATTCCAGAATAATTCTGACTGAGGTAAAAATGTGGTAGCAAGTAAGGTCATCTGAAAATACACCACACTTATTAGATAAAGATACCTTCACAGCTGATCTCAGTCAGTACACTAAGTCCCCTATAAATATTTATAACATCCCACTTTAGCACATATATTGGGGGCTCGCTCCAGGGATATTGAACTTTCTCCTATTATATATAGTGGGATTCACTTCCGGGAATAATAGGAATTAAAAGGTATCCTTGGGTGGAAATAAATAACGTTGAGCTCTCAGTGCCTGTGGTGTCCTTGGATAAGTAATTACAGATTGTATTGTTTAGTTAGACATTACATACATTTACCTGTTAGAAAATGGCCGACTTGGCAAAATTTCGATCTGCTGCTGTGCAGACTGCAAAAGAGTTAGGAATGGACGGGCAAATTATGATTGCTTATGTCACTGCTGAATGTGACAAATATATTGAACGGGAAGAAAGAAGATTAGAAAAAGAGGCCGAAAGAAAATTAGAATCTGAAAGGTTGGCCGAAGATAAGAGGTTAGAGGCTGAAAATAAAATTAAGAAGTTACAATTTGAGGCTGAGGCTGAGACTAAGAAGCTGCAGATTGAGGCTGAGGCTAAGAAATTGGAGGCAGAAAAAGAAGACAAGAGATTAGCTGCAGAAAGGGAAGCAGAGGATAAGAGATTACAAAGGGAACATGAGTTACGACTAAGGGAGTTTGAGTTTCAAGGCCATGCTCCTGAAAATGGTGCCAGTCCCTTTACCTCCGATGCCACTGCTAGTCAGGGAGCCTTAACCTCAGCTATGAATTTTCATTTAGATCATTTTGTTGAGAAAGAAGATGATATTGAGAGCTATCTAAATAGATATGAACTATTAGCTACCACGTATGGGTTAGAAAGAGAAAGGTGGAGCTTAAAGTTATCTCAAGGGCTTCGTGGGGCAGCTTATGAAGTTTTTGCCAAAATGAACAGAGGTGATCAAGAAAATTATGACATGCTAAAGCAGGCTCTTTTGTTAAGATATGAAAAGAACGCAGAATTTTATAGGAAAAAATTTAGGAATGCTAAACTACTGTCAGGTGAAACCTATCACCAGTTCTCTGCACGGTTAGAGACATACTGGAGAAATGGACTTCTCTGGGGAAAACCCAAGATCTTAAGGAAATGGTCCTTATAGAACAATTAAGAGAGTCCATGGCTCCAGACCTGAGAAAGTTTCTCATGGAACAAGGTGCAGAGAGGCTGGGTGAGTTGCTAAATGTTGCAGAAAGGTATCAAGCGGCTCAGGCAGAGGTATCAGGTAATAAAAAGAAACAGGTGGAAAATTTTAGGGCACCACAGAACTTTAATAAATTTGATCCTAGAGATCAAAACAAAGGTAAGCACCAGTTTGATAGGCCACGGTATGACAATAAAAATAAAACCCCACAATTCGATGAAAGGAAATATGATGAAAGAAAATCTTTCAACCAAGGAAAAAGATGGTGTAAAAATTGTAAGATGAACAATCATGACACTGACCGTTGCAGAAGGAACCCTATAGTTATGGCCCCCTTCAGGTCAGGTCGACCTCAAGAAAGGAGGAGGATATTCTGTTAGATACCACTCCAGAAGAGATGAGGAAGGCACAGGCTGGGGATAAGACCCTCAAGCCTTGTTTCAGGAAATTGTCAACTTGTCATACAACTCCAGGCAAGGGAGATTTTTACATGAAAAACAAGTTGATGTATAGGAATGCCGGAACTAGATCCAATGGTCACGGACAGCTGGTTCTTCCAAAGAGATATAGGGCAGACTTAATAAGGAGCCTACATGTGAAAAAAGATGGGGACCATGAGAAAATAGGTACCATCATCCAAAAGGTGGCACACAATTATTATTGGCCCAAGGCAAGGTGGGACATTGAGAATTTTGTAGAAAGGTGTAGCATAGCACATGAGGGAACACCCACAAGTGGGAACAGTGATCAGGACCTCCACACGCCAGGGGGCAAACGAAGGCCTGACACGGAAAAGAAAAATAAATTTGATAAAGTGGACCAAATGGAATGGGAAGCCCCTTTTCACGGACAAGCTTCAATTAACTGTTTTACAATGGCCACTATGCAGAGAGTGCAAAAAGATGTCTTACCCCAGGATAAGCCGAAAATCCCTCAATCGGACTTAAACAAACTGGAGGAAGAAGATGTAGAGAGGAAATCTCTCATCAAGAATTTTAAGTGGGGAGAAAGCCCCAAGAGAAAAATTGGTAGCGGTCGTTTTGTGAATGATAATTCTGGGAAGAAAAATCATCACTATAGAGCTTCGAGTGGAAGAGACCATACCGGTGCATGGACAAATAGGTCCACAAAATTAAAGGTCCATATGTAGCGCTGTTAAGAACGTGGACTGATGAAAAGGCAGAGGAAAACATTACATCCTCATACCAATATGTGAATGAGCTGACCACTCGTTTAAAAACTGGCTGGAAACTTGCCAATGAAAATTTGAGACAAGCCAGGAAAAAACATGCTATAACAGGAAAGCTAAAGACAGAGATTTGGCTGTGGGAGAGAAGGTACTGCTTCTTCTCCCCGGTAGTCAGAATAAGTTACAAATTGGATGGCAAGGTCCATATACAGTTCTAGAGAAGGTGTCTAGAACCAATTATAAGATAGATAAGAAGGGGAAAGAAAAAATCTATCATGTGAATCTCCTGAAGAAATACTTGGAAAGAGAAAATCAGGAAGAGACACACTTGTTGACCTTGTCCATTGCCATGGAGATAAAAAAGGAACCACTTTCATCATTTGAATATCCATTACACCCCTGTGAGACAGCGGCACAGGTGAAAATCAGTACACATTTAACGAAAAATCAGAAAGAGAGAGTGCAACAGGTTCTAGATAATCATGCAGAGGTGTTAACAGACCGACCGGGGCATACAAACTTATTGGAATATGATATGAAACTGATAGACCCCACACCTGTCTGTATGAAACCCTATTCGATTCCTTTTGCTAAGGAGAAAGCTTTGAAGGAAGAGATAGACTATTTGTTGAAGGAAGGAATTATTTCACACAGTGAATCTGCGTATAGTTCCAGTGTGGTACTCTTAAGGAAACCCTCTGGAGAACATAGACTCTGTATAGATTACAGGAGACTGAATGCTATCACAGAAGGTCAGGTGGATCCATTACCGGATACAAATCAGTTGTTTGCCAGGCTAAATAAAGCTAAATATTTCTCAAAAGTGGACCTGAGTAAAGGATACTATCAGATTCCAGTAAAGCCTGAGGTTAGACCATACCTAGCTTTTAGTACCTCAGAAGGACACTATGAGTTTAACAGATTGCCATTTGGATTGAAGAATGCGCCTAGTGTCTTCTCTAGAATGATGAGAAAATTATTGGACCCTCTGAATAACCCATGCATCACAAATTTCATGGATGATATCCTTATAGCAACAGAAACATTTGAGGAACACATTGATTCTCTGAACATGCTGTTTAATCGACTTAAAGAAGCGAATTTAACAGCCCGACCAACCAAATGTTGCGTTGGATGTAAAGAATTAGAATTCTTGGGACACACAGTTTATCAGGGAATCATGACCCTTGACCCCAAGAATTTAGAGAAACTAAAGAAAGCCCCGAGACCACAAACCAAGAAAGACGGGAGATCCTTTGTCTCATAATGTGGTTTCTACCAAATGTATATCAAAAACTTTAATTCCATATGTGCACCGTTAACTGATTTGACACGTAAAGGACACCCAGATCGAATTACATGGACTCCACAATGCGAATTCGCTTACCAGGAATTGAAGGAAAAGCTCACCAGTAAACCTATTTTGAAATTACCTGACTTAAGTCAAGAATTCATTGTAAGGACGGATGCCAGTAATATTGGGTTAGGTGCGACTCTGCTACAGAAATCAGATGCATTGGATGGGGAATTAAGCCCAGTGGCATATGCTAGCAGAAAGTTGAATAAAGCTGAAACCAATTACTCAACTAGCGAAAAAGAATGTCTTGCAGTAATATGGGCGATAAAGAAATTCAATATTTATCTGTATGGGAAGGCATTTAAGTTGCGAACGGATCACAAACCCTTGTCGTTTCTAGCGCAGGGTAGACATGAAAATTCTAGATTACTCCGTTGGTCATTACTGATGCAGCCATATGAGTTTAGCATAGAGTATATAAGTGGAAAAACAAATCTGGGAGCGGATTTTTTAAGCCGCCATCCGTGTGATGACAATCACCCTAAGCCCCAGGAAAGATAATAAATTTCTCTATGTGTATATAGAATTATAGACTGACATATAACGTCTGTTTCAAGTGGGGAGAATTTGGCGTGAGAAATTCTAATCCACATATATAAATTATCAGGTAAATGTAAAGCCTAACACATAAATTCAATAAAAGGAAAGAAGAATGGTAAAGAACAGTGCTGTCACAATGACGGTACTCGAGATCCCCTTTTTATGCTTCGTCTGCATGTTCTCACGCTTTCACGAACGAACGAACGAACGAACGAACGAACTTTATTTTCGAAGGGTAAAGAATTGGGCGCGCAGGCCCGTCTAACATTCTGCCCTTCCACTCTCATTAATCTTGCATACTATATCCTTTCATTCCCACATGATGCTTTAAGCATTAATTTAAAGGCATGCAACATTATAAAGTTACCATAACAGCATTCATTTACAGTATGCAAGCATAATAATAAAAAAATGAGTAGGGTTTTTTTTTTGAAACAAACAAGCTAGTAAATGGGGGAAAAAAGTAATAATAAAATAAAATAAATAAAACAATAGATAAAAAATAAATAAATTCTGTATGCCGACACTCACTCATGCGGTAAATCCGTCTACAATTAATCTGTATTTTTGGTATGCGGGTACGTTCTCACGACTCACATTTCTAAAGTACAGTATTATGTGGGTACATTCACACATACATTACATTATATAATAATATTTTAAAATGAATATAATAATGATATTACATGGATATAAAACAAATTATTCACACACAAAAATGAGCGGAAGAGGAAAAGAAATGTTGACCTATGGATGAGATGTTGACAGGCAAATACTGTTTCTATGGG
Organism: Oreohelix idahoensis; assembly: GCA_024509875.1. Lineage (NCBI taxonomy): Eukaryota > Metazoa > Mollusca > Gastropoda > Stylommatophora > Oreohelicidae > Oreohelix > Oreohelix idahoensis. The sequence goes on along the minus strand of JAMPIV010000647.1, from coordinate 18,991 downwards.
GGTAGATAATCAGTGTTGAGGAAGTGTTTGAAAAGTGCTTTGTTAAAAGAATATTGTGTAGGTAGGCTTTTTAGGTGGTGTGGAAGGCTGTTCCATAAGTAGGCACCAGAGTAGGCTAGACCCTTTTTGAACAGGTCGATCCTAGGTTTGGGCAGACGTAACTGATGTAATCGTTGTCCCTCCCTTCTACTGGTTTGAAACAATGATCTTAGGTACGACGGGGCATTGTTAGATAGAATTGTGTGAGTCAGCTTGGCTTTGTTGTAGAGAAGACGTTTTTTTAGCGACAGTATTTTGGGTTCTTTTCCTGTCCTTGTGTGTGGTGTCGTGCGATTATCGGTGATCAAACGCACTGCTCTCTTTTGCAGGGAGTGCAGTCTCTTCGAGGTGGAAGCAGGGCAACAATCCCATAGTGTAGAGCAGTAATCTAGCTGTGTCTGTATATGTGAGGTGTAGAACAATAGTCTAGTGTTTGCGTCTAAGAAGTGTTTTATTTTGGCTAGCTGGTACATCTTTTGTGCTATGTGTTTGGTTAAATTCCGTACATGGGAGTTCCACGTTAAGTGCTGGTCAATCGTGATCCCCAGAACTTTGTGCGCGGTTACATGTTGAATTTGTATTGATTCCGCGTGTAGCTGTAGCGATCTTTTGGTACAGCTTAGGAGTTTCTGTCTGGTGGTAATCAACATAGATTTCGTTTTTGTTGTGTTTACTGGCATACGATTCATATTACTCCATTTTGTTAGATTGTCTACATCGCTTTGAAGAGTCATTTCAAGTGCCACGCAGTCATTGTCACTAGTGTAGATAGTACAATCATCTGCAATGAGGTCACAAGTTGAATATTTTAGATGTAGTGGCAGGTCGTTGATGAACATTGCGAAGAGTAGGGGCCCAAGAATAGAGCCCTGTGGTACTCCTGTAACTACCTTCGAGAAATCTGATGCCGAGTTGTTGTGAAGCACTAACTGTTGTCGATCTGCCAGGAATGATTTGATGATGTTTAGTGGATTAGAGCCTATTCTGAGGGTTTCCAACTTTTGAACCAAGATAGTGTGGTCAATCATGTCAAATGCTTTCTTGAAATCGACAAAAACAGCACCACATAATTTTCCATCATTTATGTTCGACAGCCAGTTGTCTGCCATTTTGGTGAGCGCTGTGTGACAGGAATGTTTGGGTCTGAAACCTGACTGGCTATCAATGAGCAGTTTGTTTGTTGTTAAGTGTTGAAATGTGGTGTTGTAAATGTGTTTCTCTAGTGGTTTTGAAAGAGATGATAGAAGGGATATTGGTCTGTAGCTGTTGAGATCGCTATGTGAGCCAGATTTATAGAGGGGGTACACTTTGGCAGATTTAAATGCTGTGGGGAAGTAGTTGTGTGCAATACATTGGTTGTACACATAGGTTAAGGAGTCGCAAATGATGGGCGCAGCGTAACGTAGAATCTTATTGCTGATACCATCAAGCCCAGATGAATTGTTGTTTTTTAATGCCAAGATATATTTGAGAACTTCATTTACTGTTAGAAAAGGAATATGTCTTAGATCTGTTGTGGTGTGTTCAGTGTTGCAGAAGGCTGTCAATTTACTAATATCGCAGTCCATTGGCTTTAGTGTCGACTTGAGAAGGCTAATTTCTGTTTTGAAGTGGTTGCTAAAATGAGTTGCCGTAAGGGAGCAGCTTTTTGGTAAAGAGTTTAGTGACTTTGATTTGTGTGTTAGTATTCTAATGGCTGCCCAGACTTCTTTGCTGTTTGCTTTGTCTTGAATCATCTTTCTGAAATGTAGTTTCTTTTCCTGACGAATGAGATATTGTACTTTGTTTCTAAGCATCCGATACCTGCTGAAATCTTTGAGCTTATGTGCTTCGTCCCGCTCTCTCATTGTTGATAGTATTTCGTTGGTTATCCATGGGGTCTTTCTGATGTTTTTGACCCGAGCCTGCTTTATAGGAACATGTTTGTCGAATACGTTGTTGAAAGTTTGTGTCCAGTATGTTATGGCTTCTTCTGGATGCGGAAGTTGGTACACGTATGAGAGAGGGGATATTTGTAGGTCTTGTAGGAATAATTGAATGTTAAAGTTTTTGAAATTCCTGTAATGGACTGTGATGTGTTCCGTTTTAGGTGCTTTAAACCCCTTTCTCGTCCAGGTACAGCAAATAGGATAGTGGTCACTTAATGATGTCTGTGGGACTATGCATTCTATAATGTTTTCTGGGCAGGTCGTATAGATATGATCAATTAGTGTAGATGATGAGTCTGTTACTCTCGTGGGTTGATTGATTAACTGTATGAGGTTGTATGAGATGGTGATATCATTCCACGTGTTGTTCGGTTTGTGAAGGTCAATATTGAAATCCCCCAGTAGAATAATTTCCTTCGAAGAAGCCCAAACGTTGTCCATCATTCGTGAGAATGTGTCAAACCATACAGCAGAAGAGCTAGGGTTTCGGTACAGGTAACCAATTAGAACGGGGGTCAGGTTGGGGAGTTTTATTTCCAGCCATAAACATTCAATGCCAGTATGTTCTAGATCATCACGGCGTCTGTACTGAAGAGATGTTGAGATGTATATGACTAGCCCTGTTTCATGTTGTCTGTTAGGATCCCTGCGAATGGTGGTGAATCCATTAATCCTAATTTCGTCATCTGTAATTTTGTCATTGAGACGGGTTTCAGAAAAACCAAATATGTGGAAGTTTTGTTGGAGGGAGGTGGAGACTTCAGAAAGCTTACCTAGCAGGTGGTAAATGTTTAAATGACCAATTTTAAGCCCTGATAGTTTAAGCCATGAATTAGTGGTATTGCCTATATTTTGATTAGAGTTTTTGCACTCGGACATGATAATAGTCAATAGGAAAGAAATAATGAGGGGAGTAGGAATGAGTAAGAAGCAATAAAATTGGTACACAATGGTTTATACAAAATTGTAGACAAGTAATAAAATATGCACTGCTAGAGTCCGTGGACACTGTTTACAGTATCTTAATCTCTGCAAAAAGTGTGGTTTTTATCTTAAAATACAGTCTGTTCCGAACAAAAAGGAATATTTTTACTTCAACCACAGTCAATGTAGAGAATTAATCCTCCCGGGACAGTTAAAGGTCCACGCTGTGACTTAGTTAGTTTTGTGAGGATTTCCTAATTTTCCTCAATATGAAAAAAACGAAGGTGCAGATGTATAAAAGATGTAAAAGAGAATGGTGAGCGTAGGAATGAGAGGAATAAGCACAGAGATAATAATAATAAGAAAACAATAGTATTAATACGATAGAGTTATTACTAAATCGGAAACAAATTTAGATACGCCCTGCTCTGACGAACAGAAAGAAATGTTTAAACAGACAATGTAATAAAAAAAAAAAAAAAAATTATTAACATCCAAAAGTGACAGTTAAAAGTTCAACGCTGATACTCAGCTATTTCTTTTATCTCAGGACAAAGGTCACTAAAGTGCTTCCGAAGAGAACGCGTCAGGTCGAATGTTACACTGCAAACTTGTTTTAAAAAAAAAACAGTTTTAAGTTGCTTGGTTTTAATCTTGTTCTGTAGAGCCGTTTATAGACATCTGAAGAGCCTGCATTAATATTTCTGGACTATATTGAGTCAGTTGCCGTAAAACGGATGAATTGTGAGAATTCCGTTCTGTGCGGGTGGAGACGGGGTGAGAAAACTCCCATTTTCTTGCTGTAGTTCCTGCGTTGCGATTAAGTGAATGGGTGTTACTTGTAGTCCAATCTGTCCATCTGTCCAGTGGTGTCTGTTGTGCAGTTAGCAGCTGGCTGGACTGTTGTGTGGGTAGTGGCGGATACATTTGGTCATAAAGGTTAGCGTGGGAGGTGGGCTTAAATGTAGCTTTTCTAGATACTTGCTTGTCAGCTGAGGACGGTGATTGATGGTTATGAGCTGTTGTGCCTGGGTTTACTAAGTTAAGTGTATAATTTGTGTCCCTGGTGAATGAATGTGTGTGTTTCTGGTGTGTCCTCTGAGGAAACTTTAAATTTTTGGCTAGGTAGCTGGTCCCTAGTTTAGAAGTGTGTACCTGATCTCTGTATAACAGTTTTTTTTTGGCGCACCTGACTTAGATGTGAAAAAGGGTGTGTTGTTTATGAAAGACGTGTTATGCTTTGAACAAAAAGTGTAAAGCACCTTGTTGTTCATATCCACAGTTTGGCGTGCTTTACCATAGCTGGGTGGAATAATTGACGAAATATATGTGGATGTGTTGGGAAATTTTTGTTTTATGGTGTCAATCATTCTGGAGATGTCTGATAGGTTAAGAGTGTGTCCATTTGTGCTGTCGTTTATCCCTACGTGTATTGTTGTTTTCTTTATGTTGGTGTTTGTGTTGAGACGGCTTATTTCATTGATAACTTCTACTATTCCGGCTCCAGGTAATGGTATAACAGTGACTAGTTCCCCTGGTGTTGTTGACATTCGATCGCTGTGAATGCCATTTAGCAATGAGTCTCCTATAATAATGTTGGTTGTGTTGTGAGGAATGTGACGATCCGTTCGTTCCGTCGCACACACTGAGACACCATCGCGAAACCGACGAGTCTAGCCATCAACCTCAGAAGAAGATGACAGGGCACGTAAACTCCAATGTCTCTTGACACAAGATTCTGCTTTTACACGAATTAACTCTTTTGATGTTTTTTTCAGTCTTTGTACAGGTTTTGCGGGTCTTTGTACAGGCTTTTGATTTTTTGTACAGGTTTTTCATCTCCTAGGTGTGGCATGTATGTAAAAATGTAACACAGCATAGACATTTAGTAGATTGTATGTTCTGTTCAGAAAAAAAAAAACATACTCAACCGTCCTTGTATTACTTGTAACTTCTAGTTCATCTTTAAAAAGATTTGAGTAAGAAAGAGGATGATAGTAAAACCTACTACATCAATACACGCTTTCTACAATAACACGTGTACTGCATTTCTAAGAAAACCTTGAGCTAGGCACACCGCGTAATGACCTAAATTAATACTTCCATTAATTTCATTTTATACACGGCGTGATGAAAAGACAGATGAACTTAGGATAGGGAGAAGGGAGGGCTGAAAGCCGGAACGCATGCAACACTAACACGCGACTCGCGATACAATACTAATGCCACCCCTAACACGCGAAAGACATCAAGCACTAATTTTTTTTTTTTCAAATCGACAGTGATAAAAAACACTACCCATTCGAGAGTTAGGTTTAAAAACTTACAAAACGCTTATTAGGAAACATGACATTTTACTGTTTTATGTCTAAAATCCTGACATTAGTCTGACAGTACAGCAGGACAGGTGGCGGTTCTAAACATAAAAAAATAAAAAAACAAATACACGACTATCCTAGAAAATACATATTTTGAACGCAGCCACTTAGCTCCCTTAAATTTGTATATTTGGGTTCCTTAGGACTTGCTGACAAATAATATGTTAAGTGTTACGCAAATAGTCTAGGAATTAACAAATTATAGCCAAAAGAAATAGTGAGGGTGTCAGACAACACCAAAATCAGAATCGCTCAGTGGCAGATTTTGAAACCATCATTGTACGGGAAATAGGTCCCCATGTTAAATCCTATTTGATTGGAGCGCAGTAAATGTAAGGCTAAACACGATTAGTCGGGCTACAAATACTATTTTTTGTTGTTAGGGGAGACGGAAGGAAGGGTACTTTTTTTCAAACACTTGTGTAAACATGGCTCGATTGGTTAGACCCGCCAATATAGTCAATTAGAAGCGTCAGTTCAGCACCACATTTTCAAATAAACTTTCTAAAGCAACAGTGCGTTGAGATTCAGCTTATATTTTTCTAAATAAAAGCCTGAGACAGCGGCAGGTCGGATTTTGTGCCATATTCATTGCCAGTCAACATAATTGTGTATTATTTCTATGAATTGTGGTAAGCTTGAAATATTTGATATCTTTTTGATGAAAATTGAATGTAAATTGATAATTTATGTCTGTATATGTGTGTGGTTCAGTAGCGAACATGAGGCAATGCCTGTATAGTGCTCCAACCTGAACAGAAGGTGTCGGAGAAAAGTAAAACTGCATGGAATTGCCAAACAGTACACTGACACCTATCTTATTGACTAGAAAGAACTAATGCTGGAATTGCAGAGGCGTGGTAACCATTAGGGAGGAGTATACTGGTGTAAATTGTTTCAGATGAAGCTGACAGTTGGCCTACCGCTCTGAACTCAGTGTTTGTTATGTATTGTGTTCAGTCTGGAAATAGATTATAAATTAGTTCTGAAATAGGAGGTACAACCTTCTTGTTTCAGGGACCGTGGTCCTAATGTTATTGAAGCAGCACCTGGTCTGAGCTTTGCTGAATCTAGAGGTTGACAGCATACTCCTGGGTCCAGATAGCGACCAGTGAGGTGTCTCCAGAACACAGGGAAGCTATCGAGCAGAGGAGTCTTTTCCTGCCGCCATCACGAAAGATAAGCTTCTGTGGCCAGCGGAGCTCAACATTATGTGTCCCCCTCAAAACTTGACATTATAGTAAAACAGAGGGTCAATACATTGTTTAAATTGATAGGAACGCTGAAGTTTCCCCATACTATTTCCAAGATAAACAAACACTTGAAGTCATGATGACAAATAACAACAGAGCTTGAAAAACAAAACCAGTATTACCTCATAGTACTACTACACAACTGACACACATAGGATAATACTAATACAATATGTCCCTACAAGGTTCATATTTATAAATTATGTACATATAAATTGTGATTACATTTGATTGTGATTCCTGGTTCACTGTGTAGTTGAATCAGGATATATATTAGTGAAAGTAATTAATACATATATATTTGAACTTTTACCATTGACTCAATTAAGATAGTCTTATAGAGCGTTAAATGTGTGTGAGTGTCACAGTGTTGTCAAGTGTGGTGGAATAAATTAAATTGTTTATCTGTCTGTTGTTGTTGTGACTTACACTTCATCATTTACATAACCCTAGACATTTAACGTAGTCATCACAATATTCCAGAATAATTCTGACTGAAGTAAAAATGTGGTAGCAAGTAAGGTCATCTGTAAATACACCACACTTATTAGATACAGATACCTTCACAGCTGATCTCAGTCAGTACACTAAGTCCCCTATAAATATTTATAACATCCCACTTTACCACAGGAAGTTTGCTGGAAAATTATGTCTCGGAACAGGTAGAATGTTTCATGAGCTTAATGGGGCAACAGAACGAATGGAGAGCAAAATGCAAGCAAGAGAATGTGGAACATGAGAGACAAAGACAAGAAAAATCCCTCCAGTGTAAGGAAGAACTGCAAGAAATGGAAACTCAGTTTCAACCTACAAAAATGGAATCCAGGGATAAACTTGAATCTAGGAATACTCATCATGAAACTCCTTTGCCAGTTGCATCACCACCCTCAGTGGTAAATATAACTGCACCACATGAAGCCAAGTCTATGTCTCAAAATTCAGGCTCAGACAGAGCAGAGGCTAGGATATCTAAACAGAGACATCTAGACTATTCTGAAAACAAGATTAAGCCCATCGCTGCTGATAATCTGAAGAGACCTTCCGCATCCTCAGCAAAAACTCACTACAGGCATACCAAAAACAAAAGCACCAACAACTTGGTAAATAGGATTGCTCAAGTAAATAGGATCGCTCAACCAAATAGGATCACTGAACGGAAAAGGAGTACGCAAACCTATGGGAAGGGAAGGGATGTTCTTGAACATCACCTGTCGGCCACCCTACATCAGTTAGACTGTAGGCGCCGAGACCCAATCCCAAAGACTTCATACAAAGCTAAGGTCCCTATAATGGATGGGAACTTGACGAAGGCCCGGAGTGGACACAGAGATTCTCAAAATGTGGAGACTACCACAGTAAATGGAGAAGAAATCACTTGTTTGTATTATCAAGGTCTTGGGTGTGATGCCCCTGTCTCAGCCTCTGTCGTTGACCCTGATCAAGTCACTGAAGAGGATGTTGAGGTAACAGCACCCATGATAAACAACAGAAGGATGATTTTGCCTTTAGCTTGTGTAGACGTTAGGTCAAACTTTGTAAACGGCAAAGTAAAGGCCGCAATATTGGATTAACGAATTTACCCCATACCTCAAGGAGTTAAATATATCATCTTAGAAGACTCAGCACGATCCAGAGACGACGTGACTGAACAGGCTATGGAGACTCCAATGCCTAACTCATCTTCCAATATTTTCACTGAAAAGTTGGAAGGGTTCAAAGGTGATGACCACCCCAGTGCACTTAATTCTGAACAAGTTTTGATAGTCTCACCCACTATTTGCATGCAGAAAGTGTAGCCGGGCAAGAGTTTCTTGGTACCTGGTGGGAGGAAACAGGTTTCAGAAATATCTTCCGTTAACATGGGAGAAACAGCTAAAGAGGAACATGACCCTCAAGCACGTAGTCTTCAGTCAGTTCCAATAACCTCACCCACTCTCTGGGATCAGAAAGTGAAGCGGGTTCAAATTTCATTGGTACCTGGTGGGCAGGAACAACTGGCAGACAGATCTTTCTCTGTCACTGGAGAAACAGCGAAAGAAGATCATACACGTTCTCATACCTGGGGAGATAGGTATGTGTCCTTAGGCAGGTCAAGTACTATGACTAAAATAAGGTTGTGTATGAGGTTGGCAACCTCATCATGCAAAACTATTTGCTATAGATCCAATTGTAAGTAGAGTGTAGGCTTTAATGCAAGCTCTTTGCGAGGAGGCAAGCTACAATGTAAGGTCCACAAGGAGGAACATAAGAGAGGGAAGATTATACGAGCAGGATTGTTTAGCATCCCTCAACTCCTTGACAAGGAGGAAACGGATAGACATGTGTTGATTACAGCCATACCGTTCGACAGAGGCAAAAGAGGAAACAATGTGATTGAATTAACAAGAGATATGAAACAGGAAGTTATTAGCAGACAGGAGAGAATAGTCGGCTCAACTTAAGTTAGCCGTAGGCTTAACTTTTAAAAGGGGGCCTATGTCACGAAGTGTATTCGCCTTCTTTTCTCTCTGTCAATCTTTTCTCATACCAAAACATTCCTTTTCTCTAAATTCTGTAGAATATCTACCACTCGTCAAAACACATCAGGAGATCTCCCATTTTCTTCCGAAATTCCTTTTTCTTAAATCTAGGTTACCAGCAAACCGATGTGAACTTTTAAACCGCGCCCTGAATAATTACAGTTTAGCCAATGGATAGGCAGCGCGGTATATTGTCTTTTGACTTTTGACCTCACCAACCTCCATGGAGTATCGCCTGGTATCAAAATGCCACGTACCGGCCAGTTTGTGTGTGTGTTTGGGGGATGGAACGTAATGTCAAAAATAGGTCAGGCAAATTAACGTATGCAAATTAAGAAACCAAACAGAAACCTGGAGGAATTTTGGCGCGATTCTCAAAGCGCAGGCATATTTTGGTAAGCTGCATTCTCTCACTAGCCAGCAGACCGACCAGCCTGGACAAAGATGGTCCTGTCTATGAAATTGCAGAGGGGAACGGTCCAATTTTAACACAGCAAAGGTGCTTGGCTGAGCGAGTAAGTGATCTATATTGTTATATGAAAAACATGAATTAATCATATGTTTATCTACAACATATCATATCAGTATCTTTTGTTTTTCACTGTGACAGAAATTAATATCCTTGATTTTGTACAGGAGACAACAATATTATGTATACTGAAAGTTTCATCTATGAACTACCCTTGTCCTGTTTTATACTGAATGATTCCTACTAATTCAACTGTATGATTTCAGCCATGATTATCCTTGTCATATTTTAATCTTGAACTGATTTCTGCAAATATCCTTATTATATTTTAATGTGTTAATGTGCATGTATCCTGTGTTATGATGGTATTATCAAGGTATATGAATGCCTATCACATAAACATAGAACTATGTAATAATGGGCAACAGCACTGTAGCCAATTTTATAAATGAATATGTTGACTGACATTGTAATTCAGTGGTTCTCAAACCTTGGCAGCAATGACACCCGAACATGTTACAGCAGAATTATTACCCAGTGGTTCTCAAACCATTGTTGACAGAGACCCCACATTGATGTTACTGCTCTATGGGCACAAGGTAGACCAGTGGTTCTCAAAATTTTTGATGACCACTGCCCCAAACTTCACAGTTGGTGAAGCTAACAGCCCATATGGTGAAAATCACTGCGGTAAACAAGCTGGAAGCCAGATATAGGTTGAGACCCACCTGTATGCTTACAATGTCAGTTATGCTATAGTATTTCATAGATAATACATCACACTTTGTTATTGATGTTAGCTATGAATGTTCGTTAGATTTCTGATGGACGACTAGCGTCCAGCAGATATGGGAAATGACTTCTCTGGCAAGATTACTAATGGAGCTTCAATTGTTTGTCAATCCAGTCCTACCAGGTTGTCATACCAGAAGACTAAACCATAAGCAGTGTTCTCAAGGGCAGACATACTCCATCTCAGTTGATGATGAGCCCTGTGTCAAGACGGAGAAGAAGCAACTTGCCATCCTCTGAAACCCTAAAAAGAACTTGCTGGACCTGGAGTGCTGGGCCATATTGAACCCCTGGCAACAAGACTACATAAATTCAGCATCTGAGATGAGTATCTGAACATGCCAGCAGAACCACTACAGAATATTCCTATTGTCCTATGATGACAAATTCATTCTGACATGGTTCAGAACCATTCATAAATTAGGGAACATATCTTATAGTTGTACATTTGAATATAATGTGAGATTCTATCTTCATTTTTGTAAACTTTACATAACAGAGTCTGTTGTTATTTTCTTTGTAATATTTAATTGGGTTGTTGTTGCGTTCTCTTTGCGCGCGTAATTTTAAATGTTTAGCACAGCTAAGAATATATATATTATTAATTAGTTACGCGCGATTTGACACGAAGTTGAACACAGAAGCGCAACGGGTGCGCTCAAGGGAGAATAAGATGGACGTTATGAAAGGGGGATGCCTAATGCCTATGGCCTGAGACGGTTGTCTCTAGACGGAGCCCATTTGTAAGTCTTGCCGGATTGAGGGAAGCAGTCATGTAGAGATTATAAACCTCCTGGTAGGGAGTATCTATGTTAGCCAGTGCAGGGCTCGTTGCATATTCTTAATATGCTAATTTCGTCATTTTGTTTATAATCTGGCTGTACTTCAACACATACGCCCTGTTGTGTTGCTAGTGGGATCCAGATCCTGAATGAATATTATCGGGAGTATTTTTCGTACATATGTGAGGGTTATTCAATAAAACCCTTGGCGTTGTAGGCAAGCTCCGTATTGAAAGGCATGATAGAATTACCGGCCGTGAAGTTCAGCTCCGTCCTTGAGAGGTCGACCGTTATAAGATTTCAATCAAGTTCATGATTGAAATGCAATGAATTGTGATGCCCCGATGCTATAACCTATACTGTTGATGTTGATGCCTACTTCTTCATGATTGATCAGAATACCTAACGTTTATGCCATGCCATTATAATGATGCTACGTCGTCTGACTTTGTGATGTCAATGTATTTGTGTCACGTAGATCTTTTTATCATTAAATTGCCTACATCTTCTTCCTATTCTCTCACCCGCATCCTTTACTTTATTATCTTTCCTTACTTATTTTTTCCTGTATTTTTCGCATCACTCGTTTGCGAAAAATATTTTCTTCAGTATTCTCAAACACTACCTGTTTCTTTTCTCAAAACTGAGAATCGCACTAGCATTCTATTACGCAGATGTCAATCGCGCAGGTAGACGAGAATGTGCGAATAATTCGTTTCGCTGGACATAGAGTAGACTTTTGGTCTACCATTTTTCACCTGACACGAGCGTAAGATGTCAAATCCGGCATCTCTACGACGCAGTACGAGACGGTTGTCTGAGAGTTGCTACTGACACGCGTACATCTCGGTCAGTAGGTGGCAGTTACGACACGCGTTAAGCTGACGTAAATGTTGGGAGTAGGGGAGATAATTTCGCTTGGCGAAATAAGTTGGGGCCCTTTGTCTGATTTTAAGATATTGGCCCGAGTTTGAAACTTTATTTTCATTCTCACTCAGTAACTTCGCAGTAAAGACAGAACTAGCCTTCGTTCGATTTCTAAATAATCTCTGTTAATAGAGATGGCCTTTAGTTTGGTCGAAGTGGTTTAAGTTCTTAGTACTTCTGTGTCTGAGGTAAAATATTATATACTATATTCTAGAATTTTGTGAAGTGATTAAGTGTTAATCGCCGATTTCATTTTAAACTAGTTCTGTGTGCAGAGTGATTATTTTGATAGTTTGTTAATTCTTTAGTCGACGAGTCGCAGTGGAAATACAAAATAAATTATATTTTTAGCTTACCAAACAAGTAGCTGAACTGAATTTAATTTAACTGTTAAATACTCAGTCGAAACTGTTTTAATAACTAACTTATAAATGCTAGATGCGACATCAGTGAATATTGACGGAATACGCAGATATTCCTAATTCCTGATGATTGATTCTATATAACTTATTTCACGGGAAGTTTAAATATAAGTCAAGCTGTAGGCTTGTCGTGTAAGATGTAAGTTATATTGAGTACATATATGTAAATTATTTGATATGTGTTCTTTCCATTTTATATAGTGAAACGGTGGTACCCAACTTGCCAGCGTTTAGTAAAGAGACATATTTGTGTGAAGCATAGACAGTTCCTATCTTTAACCACGTGGGTTGTTTTTTTGTTTCAAGTAACTCTGGTCTGACAGTGCATATGCCATCAGAGAGAGACAGTAATAGCAATCCCACTAACGGTTTCTAAAGACTAGAAATATATATTGGGCTTTTGAGCCAGTTCATATTGCTCCACAAATTTAAATGTACATGCTGCCTGGCGGCGAGAATATTACAAGAATAACATTAACATTCCGACAGAGATTGTGACTAGTATTGTGGTGACCAAATATAGTACCTGCCTGAAAGAAGACACCGATCTGACATTCCTTAAATCCTAGAATCCAAAGCTAATGACATTGTGCTCTGCTAACTTTCGTGCCTGGACAAATTTTATGTGACTTAATCAGACATTCGGAAAAAAATTAGAACACCCAAGGAATCGTTCCCTGAGACAGAGAGTTCAGTACGTCTTTTGGAACTGGGGGTTTCTTGGTCGATGACTGCATTTTTCGGGTCTGTGCGAAGGTCCTAGAATTATTATGTTCCCAGAGGCAGCGAGCAAAGTTGTGAGTATATATGTGTGAGCAAGGCCATGGCTGAATGAATGAGAGTACACAGGTCTGAGTGTTATTTTACCGGTGTATTATTGTCACCCATTTGCTGTCTTAAACTTCTTTTAATCTGCAGAATTTGTTACAACTGCTAGAGTTTCTTTTTCTTAGGCTAAATCAGATTATCCAACTCTGTTCATACATTTACGAGAAAGAAAGAAACCTCTTAGACTCAACCCTATGTATCTATAACTCTTTGGGCCATCATCTGTTCTCTTAACGGGGCTGTGGGCTAAACCTAGAGTAAGATTCTAACAGCCTATCATCCTTGTAGTATTTTTTTCTAAAAATTTTATGACTATTTGTAAATGTTTCTCCTTGATGTATTTCTTTGGTGTTGTGAGAAGATTTTTTTTTGATGATAATAATAAAAATCTCTCTTGAACTAATCAGTGCGTTGGTCAGCTCGTTCTAAAAAAAATATATATCCATTGTTATAGATTTCCCACGTCTGTGTGTTTAACTGTCGTCACGTGTATGTGCGTGCCCGTGATTAGATAGAAATATATGTAATATATATATATCTGTGTTTAGACTGTCTGACTACTTTAGATCTGTCGTAGAAGATAGGTGAGAGAGAGAGAAGATTTTCCGCTCTCAGAGACAGCATCTATCACTATTCTACCACCTCACTCGTGGAAGTCTATGTTTTTTATTTCCATCTCTCACTGTGACTATCACTCATTCCAACCTATTCAGAAGGGACCAACCCAAGTCTTAATACTCCTATCGAAAAATCTACGACAAATGGGGTCTCGCCCGACGGATTTTTGAACTTAGAATAGGAAGACGAGTACGACAAACGTGGACTCGTCTATCTGGATTTTGTACTTAAGATTCTTTATTCTGTAAAGAGTAAGAGTGTGATTGTCTTGTGAGTGTTATTTTATAATAATTTATCCCCTAGACTAACGATCTGTTTAGGAGCGTGTGGACCACACAAACTGATAAGTTTTTTTTCACAGCATAAGAAGCATTATACATTTGGTTTACAGGTTGATTTTTGTCGGAATATATGTTAATTACTGATTTTGTAATACTAAACGCTGGTAAAATGGTGAGTGTATAACATTCACTGGGTTTTGAAGAAGTAGGTGTTTGAGCAAAAGCTAAGGAGTGCGTTTCGGACTATTTGTCCAGATTAATTGCCTCTCTTACCCTATCTGACTTCAGGGGTAAACTTGATAGTGGATTAAAATTTAAGGGGATTTTTTTTCCTCCGATATTTTTTGCAATAATTATTTCCTTTTCCACTGTAGCTACTTATTTTTCAGGGGGGTAAACTTAACTACCATTTAGTTGGCGTAGTCGTGTTTTGCATTAGGTGCTTTATTGCCGATAATAAGCAGCGATAGTTAGATTTTTATTTTGGAGGAGGTATCCCAGGGTTTAAGGATATCATCTTTCGGATGTTTGGTATTTTTTTTCTCGTAAGTGGTAGGAACCAGGTTATTCTTTTTCCTATTTTCTATCTCCACGTGTCTCAGTCACTGACATAATATGGCCGAGAGGGCAAAGCTTAGACAACTCCTCAGGGACGAACTTGAGAGATATGATGCGGAGAGGAAAGAAGAAGAAATAAAGAGGACAGAAGAAGCAGCGGAGAGGAAAGAAGCGGAAGACCGTCTATTACAGCAGAAGAAGATGGACGAGGAAATGGAAATTCGCAGGATGCAGCATGAGGAAAGAGAGAAGGAGAGACAGCATGAGGAAAGAGAGAAGAAGAGACAGCTTGAGGAAAAAGAGAAACAGAGACAGCATGAGTTGGCTCTTAAAACACTAGAATTCCAAAGTCGTGGTGCTGCCTCTACCTCCAGCAATGGAGAGTCTTCTCCTCATTCTTCCTTAACTGACCCTGTTAACACTCAATCTCTTCAACTAAATGCTATGTCTTTCACTCTTGAGGCTTTCCCTTGTCCTAATGAGAAGATTGACACTTGGCTAGAAAAATTTGAGAAAATTGCAACTCTGTACGGTTTAGAAAGGTCGCGTTGGAACATGAAGCTTTCTCAGGCGCTGAAAAGCAGTGCGTATGATGTTTACGCCAAACTGGAAAGCAGCCAACAAGACAACTATGATCTGTTGAAGAAAGCGCTACTGGCGCGTTTTGAAATGAAACGCTCGCGAAATGTTTTTGCAACTGTTTCGCAACAGCAGAAAAGAGAATTCTGAAACTTTTCAGCAGTTCTCGTCTCGGTTGAAGGGATATCTGACAAAGTGCCTAGAGCTCTCGCAGCTCCCCTCTACCTATGAAGGTCTTGGGGAATTTGTTTTAACGGAACAAATAAAGAACACTTTGTCTGCTGATACCCGGAGATTTCTCGCTGAGCAGGGGGCAGAAAAACTTGAAGACATTTTGGAAAAGTCTGAGCGTTATCACAATGCGCTGGCTGAACTACCGGCCACAAAGCGGAAACCGACAGAGCAGCATTTTCGAAAACATAACCTAGAGCAATCTTCTCAGGCTTCTAACCTATATAACCACAGAGAAACTGGACCTCAAAACCCCCCTCCTGAAAAATCCAAGTTCTACAAGAACAAGTACCCCAACCACCCCAAACAGTCTGATCAACCCGACCGCCCTACATGGCAGCGTAGCCAGAAAGGTCAAGGTGGCAAAGGGAGAACCCCTGAGCACGGGACATATGATCAGACCGAGCACACCGAGCCGAAACGCATCGGATGCTTATTAACAGTCTCGCAAGGCGGAATTATTGACAGTGATTCCCAACCTGTTGGGGATGGACCCTCAACGCGAGGTAAACGTTACATTGAAAACGGTTCTCAAACTTCTTGCTTATTTGACACTGGGCTTTCGTATGATTGCATTGTTGCCAGAAACCTGGTCAAACCCCGGTCAAGAGACAGCAGAGACCGTCCAACTTTGTGGAGTTCGTAAGAGTGATGCACCTACAGCGCTTCCCATCGCATTGGTGGAGATCCACTCTGACTTCGTCAGAGGTGTGATCAAAGCGGCTGTTATGGATGATCCCATCTACCCAGTCATACTTGGCGGGAGATACGTGTGTATTGGGAAACCGGAAGAGCCGATTGTGGCAGCAGTAACTACAAGAGGGCAAACCAAGAAGGAACGGGAACCTGCGCCTAATTTTTTTACCCAGGGAATTTAAAGAAGCGCAATACAAGGACCCTACTTTGGCACCCTGCTTTAGGAAACTGCCCATGGCTAAGGAACCCAGACAGCACGGGGACATTTTTTTCTGAGGATGGCGTACTTTATCGGAGAACGGGCAAGCCTGACCAAGGTTACAACCAGCTCCTAGTACCGAAACAGTACAGAAGCCAAATCCTAGAAATGGGGCACTCTCTTCCCTTCAGCGGACATATGGGACAGAACGCCACAAACCAACGTATAAACCACTCATTATTGGTGGCCAGGAGTAAATACTGATATTATCAGATATGTCAAATCCTGTGCCCAGTGCCAACGTGTGCCACCCAAGCAACGGGCACCCCCAGTCTCTTTGGGTGAAATGCCAATAGTGGGAACACCATTCGAACGGGTTGTGATCGACATTTTAGGGCCTTTCGAAAGGACTAAAAGAAGGAACAGGTTTATCCTGACCTTAGTCGATACATGCACTTTATGGGCAGAAGCTATCCCGCTAACATGCGCAGATGCCAAGCATGTCGCAGAAGCCCTCGTGCAGATTTTCACTCGGTTGGGATTCCCGCAGCAAGTGTTGACGGATAACGGATCTCCATACCGAAACCTGTTGATGGATGAGATCGTTAAGATCTTGAGGACGCAACACACCCACACTAAGCCATATACTCCGGCCGGAAATGTGCTCGTGGAACGTGCTAATGGAAACCTCAACATGATGCTAAGTAAACTGGCACAAGTGAAACCTGAAGATTGGGATCTTTGTATTCCTGCAGCTTTATTTGGCTACAGAGAATCTCCTCATACTTCCACAGGATTTCCGCCAGCTACACTCTTATTCGGCAGACCCATTAAGGGCCCGCTTGAAGCCTTACTTCAGTCTCTGACAGACGAGAAGTCGGATGAGACAGTCGTCTCAGCAAGTAAATATGTGTCGGTTTTAAAGGAAAGGTTGAAACTAGGGTGGGACCTAGCAACGACTAACTTTAAGCGAGCACGCACAAAGCACGCTAACCGATACAGGAAAGTCGCGAAAGAGAGAGAACTGGAAGCAGGAGAGAAAGTTTTGGTGTTACTCCCTACCGGAAACTACCAACTGAAGATCGGATGGCAAGGCCGTTTTACCGTCCTGAAAAAGATTTCTAAGGCTAACTACCAGATCTCTATTCAAGGAAAGGAGAAGGTTTTCCATTTAAATCTGTTAAAGAGATACTTGGAAAGACCAGTGCCAACCTCCGACCATCTCCTGACGATCGCCAAAGCTGACGAAGATAATGATAGTGGCAGGGATATTCCACGGCAATCACACGAAATCTTTCAAAAAAATGTCACAAGACGCGACGCTCTTTTCAAAGCGCGCATGGGAGACATTCCAGAGGAAGGAAACTTTGGGGAGTAGACTTGAGGTGTAGAAATTTGGAGAGAGATGGAGGGGGAAGATGAGAGGGAAGAAGACAGAACACCCCGAAGCTACGGTTTATAGGAAATTTAATTCCATAACGTAGACATGGAGTGCTTCCATATCTTAAAGGGGGGACGTCCTGTCACGTAGGTTTTTCATTAAATCATTAAATTGCCTTCATCTTCTTCCCAATCTCCTCACCCCGCATCCTTTACTTTATTATCTTTTCCTTTACTTGTTTTTTTTTCCTGTATTTTTCGCATCACTCGTGTGCAAAAAATATTTTCTTCAGTATTCTCAAACTTTACCTTGTTTCTTTTCTCAAAACTGAGAGAATCGCACTAGCATTCAATTAACGCAGATGGTCAGTCGCGCAGGAAGACGAGAATGTGCGAATAATTCGTTTCTCTGGACATAGAGCTGACATTTGGTCTACCATTTTTCACCTTACACGAGCGTAAGGTGTCAAACCCGGCATCTCTACGACGCAGTACGAGACGGTTGTCTGAGAGTTGCTACTGACAACACGCGTACATCTCGGTCAGTAGGTGGCAGTTACGACACGCGTTAAGCTGACGTAAATGTTTGGGAGTAGGGGAAGATAAATTTTCGCTTGGCGAAATAAAAGTTGGGTCCTTTGTCTGATTTTATGATATTGGCCCGAGTTTGAAACTTTATTTTCATTCTCACTCAGTAACATCGCAGTAAAGACAGAACTAGCCTTCGCTCGATTTCTAAATCCTCTCTGTTAATAGCGATGGCCTTTAGTTTGGTCGAAGTGGTTTAAGTAAGTTCTTAGTACTTCTGTGTCTGAGGTAAAATATTATATACTATATTCTAGAAAAATTTTGTGAAGTGATTATGTGTTAATCGCCGATGTCATTTTATACTAGTTCTGTGTGCAGAGAGATTATTTTGATAGTTTGTTAATTCTTTAGTTGACGTGTCGCAGTGGAAGTACAAAATAAATTATATTTTTTGCTTACCAAACAAGTAGCTGAAATGAATTTAATTTAACTGTTAAATACTCAGATCGAAACTGTTTTAATAACTAACTATAATAAATGCTAGATGCGACAGCAGTGAATATTGACGAAATACGCCTATATATTCCCTAATCCTTAATGATTGATTCTATATAACTTATTTCACGGGAAGTTTAAATAATAAGTCAAGCTGTAGGCTTG
>JAMPIV010000646.1:0-31464 GCA_024509875.1 Oreohelix idahoensis | reverse complement strand
GTAATAGCATTCAGTCTCCGTAATCTATACGGAGTCTATGTTCTCCAGAGGGCTTCCTTAAGAGTACAACACCGGAACTATCTTTTTCCTTAGCAAACGGAATCGAATATGGTTTCATACAGACAGGTGTGGAGTCTATGAGTTTCATATCATATTCCAATAGGTTTGTATGCCCTGGTCGGTCTGTTAACACCTCTGCATGATTATTTAGAACCTGTTGCACTCTCTCTTTCTGAGTTTTCGTTAAATGTGTACTGATTTTCACCTGTGCTGCTGTCTCACAGGGGTGTAATGGATATTCAAATGATGAAAGTGGTTCCTTTTTCATCTCCATGGCGATGGACAAGGTCACAAGTGTGTCTCTTCCTGATGTTCTCTTTCCAAATATTTCTTCAGGAGATTCACATGATAGATTTTTTCTTTCCCCTTCTTATCTATCTTATAATTTGTTCTAGACACCTTCTCTAGAACTGTATATGGACCCTGCCATCCAATTTGTAACTTATTCTGACTCCCGGCAAAAGAAGCAGTACCTTCTCTCCCACAGCCAAATTTCTGTCTTTCGCCTTCCTGTTATAATAGGCAGCATGTTTCTTCCTGGCTTGTTTCAAATTTTCATTGGCAAGTTTCCAGCCAGTTTTAAACCGAGTGGTCAGCTCATTCACATCATGGTATGAAGATGTAATGTTTTCCTCTGCCTTTTCATCAGTCCACGTTCTTAACAAAGCTACATATGGACCTTTAATTGTGTGGACCTATTTGTCCATGCACCGGTATGGTCTCTTCCACTTGAAGCTTTATAGTGATGATTTTTCCTCCCAGAATTATCATTCACAAAACGACCGCTACCAATTTTTCTTTTGGGGCTTTCTCCCCACTTAAAATTCTTGATGAGAGATTTCCTCTCTACATCCTCTTCCTCCAGTTTGTTTAAGTCCGATTGAGGGATTGTCGGCTTATCCTGGGGTAAGACATCTTTTTGCACTCTCCGCATAGTGGCCATTGTAAACAGTTAAGTGAAGCTTGTCCGTGAAAAGGGGCTTCCCATTCCATTTGGTCCACTTTATCAAATCTATTTTTCCTTTTATTGTCAGGCCTGATTTTGCCCCATGGCGTGTCCAGGTCCTGATCCATGTTCCCACTTGTGGGTGTTCCCTCATGTGCTATGCTACACCTTTCTCCAAAATTTCAATGTCCCATCTTGCTTTGGGCCAATAATAATTGTGAGCCACCTTTTGAATGATGGTACCTATCTTCTCATGGTCCCCATCTGGTTTCACATGTAGACTCCTTATTAAGTCTGTCCTGTATCTTTTTGGAAGAACCAGCTGTCCGTGACCATTGGATCTAGCTCCAGTCTTCCTATACATCAACTTGTTTTTCATGTAAAAATCTCCCTTGCCTGGAGTTGTATGACAAGTTGACAATTTTCTGAAACAAGGCTTGAGTGTTTTATCCCCAGCCTGTGCCTTCCTCATCTCTTCTGGAGTGGTATCTAACATAATATCCTCCTCCTGTCTTGAGGTCGACCTGACCTGAAGGGTTGCCATATACACAGGTTTCCTTCTGCAACGGTCAGTGTCATGATTGTCCATCTGACAATTTTTACACCACCTTTTTCCTTGGTTGAAAGATTTTCTTTCATCATATTTCCTTTCATCGAATTGTGGGAATTTATTTTTATTGTCATACCGTGGCCTATCAAATTGGTGCTTACCTTTATTTTGATCCCTAGGATCAAATTTATTAAAGTTCTGTGGTGCCCTAAAGTTATCCACCTGTTTCTTTTTATTACCTGTTACCTCTGCTTGAGCTGCTTGATACCTTTCAGCAACATTTAGCAACTCACCCAGCCTCTCTGCACCTTGTTCCATGAGAAACTTTCTCAGGTCTGGAGCCATGGACTCTCTTAGTTGCTCTATAAGGACCATAGCTAATAGTTCGTACCTATTTATATAGCTCTCAATATCATCGTCTTTCTCAACAAAATGATCTAAATGAAAGTTCATAGCTGAGATTGAGGCTCCTTGAGTAACCGTAGCATCAGAGGCAAAGGGACTGGCACCATTTTCAGGAGCATGGCCTTGAAACTCAAACTCCCTTAGTCGTAACTCATGTTCCCTTTGTAATCTCTTCTCCTCCTTTTCTGCTTCCCTCTCTGCAGCCTGTCTTCTTTCTTCTGCCTCCAATTTCTTAGCCTCAGCCTCAATCTGCAACCTCTTAGTCTCAGCCTCAGCTTCAAATTGTAACTTCTTAATTTCCCTGTCAGCCTCTAACTTTCTTTCGGCTTCAAACCTTCTTTCTTCGCGTTCAATAAATTTGTCGCATTCCGTAGTAACATAGGCAACCATAACTTGCCCATCTAATCCTAACTCTTTTGCAGTCTGAACCGCAGCAGATCGAAATTTGGCCAGGTCCGCCATTGTCTATCAGGTAACTTAATACAATGTCTAACCAACTATTCAATCTCTAATGGACAACACAGGCACCGTGAGCTCAACTTTATTTAATTCCACCCAAGGATACCTTTTAATTCTTATATTCCCTGAAGTGAATTACCCCCAATATTTTTAATAGGGAAAGATTCAAAATCCCAAGAGCGAGACCCCAATATATGTGGTGAAGTGGGATGTTATAAATATTTACAAGGGACTTAGTGTACTGACTGAGATCAGCTGTGAAGGTATATATATATCTAATAAGAGTAGTATATTATATATATAACCTTACTTGCTACCACATATCTATATATCTCAGTCAGAATTATTCTGGAATAGTGTGACGCTACGTTATGTGTCTAGGGTATGAGTATGGTGAAGTGTAAGTCACAACAACAGACAGATAAACAATTTAATTTAATCCACTACTCTTGACAACACGGTGACACTCACACACATATAACACTCTACAAAGATATCTCAAAAGAGTCACTAATAAACTTTCAAATAACAATATGTATTCATTACTGGCATGAATGAATATGTGTCCTGATTCAACTACAAGGGAACCAGGAATCACAATCAATTTAAATTACAAGTTATGTACAGAATGTATTTAATATGAATATTGTAGTGACATATATTATTACAAATGTTCTATGTGTGTCAGTTGTGTAGTAGTAAAATGAGGTAATACTGGTTTTGTTTTGTTCAAGCTCTGTTGGTATTTGTCATCATGACTTCAATAGTTTGTCTTTAGGGACTGGTATTTGGAGATGTTCACAGTTCCTGATTTTAAGACAAGTAAATTCCCCTCTGAATGGTATTTTTATAAAGTTATTTCAAGATGAGGGGACATAATGTTGAGCTCAGCTGGCCAACTCTGCTTATCTTGAGTGATGGCGGCAGGAGAGGACTCCTCTGCTCGAATTCTCCTCTGGGCTCAGGAGACACCTCACTGATAGCCAAAAAGACCAAGGAGCATGCTGTCCGACTCTGGACTCAGCAAATCTCTGCCCAGGTATTGCTCAGCACATCAAGACCACCGTCCCTGAAATCAAGAAGGACGCACACGTTATAAAAAAAATCTTATGAGCAGAAATGATTTTATGCTGTCAGGCACCCCCAATATTTTATTTTGGGTATAATTTATTAATTCCTGGACTATTTGCGTAACGTTTTACATATTATTTGTCAGCAAGCCCTAAGGAACCCAAAAATACTAATTTAAAGGAGCTACGTGGCTGCGTTCAAAATATGCAATTTCTTCTACCTCCTGTTTGGAAGATGTGCTGTCTGGGTACTGTTATGTGTTCAAACGTAAACCCATCTATTGTTATCTTTTCTAATAAGAGTCTGTTATGATTTATAAACCTAACTCTGGGAAAGGGTAGTGTATTTTATCACTGTCCGTCTGAAAAAAAATTAGTGCATGTAGACTTACACGCGTGATGGCAGCATTTGTATATCGCGCGTCGCGTGTTGCATGCGTTCCTGATTTTCAGCCCTCCCCTCTCGCTATCCTTTTGTCCATCTGTTCGTTCGTTTTGGTAACGTAATATAATTAATGTTAGGATTAATTTAGGTCATTACGCAGTACGTCTCAATGTTTTTCTTAGAAATGCAGCACACGTTTCATTGAAGAAGGCGGGTAATAATACAGTAAGCTTTTATATCAACGTGAAAGCGTTACAATTTGCAGACGAAGCAGAAAACAAGGGGGATTTCGAGTACATTCCTTGTGACAGCACTGTCATTTTACCATTGCTCTTCTCTTTATTAATTTTATTTGTTAGGCTTCATATTTAATTGATAATTTATATATGTGGATTAGAATATTCCATGACACAGGCATGTATCAGTGGAACAGATATCAAAATAATTGACACAGCAACTAGTATCTAAACTGTCCATGTTCACTGTCTACACAATCATGAGGTATCTAAAACTGTCAAAGTTTCCTGTCTTTATCATCACTTGACAAGCGCTGGATTCTGGTATATCATTTGTGGTAACTTTTTGTTCATGAACTTATCTGCACGAGATTCCTGGTCTGTGGAGCTGCAATGTTACACTCAGTTGCTTTATGGTTGGTTGACACACGGTTCAGTTAATATGCTGGACTACCATCACTATGTGGAGGCCAGATATAAGGAGTGGTCCAATCACTTTTCGCTTTCCTTCGACACAATGCTTCATCTCGAAGACGACGCTTGAGATGGGTGGGACACACATTGAGGAAACCTGTTGATAGCATTACAAGGCGGTCCTTGTGTTATAATCCCCAGGGTAAGAGAGAAAGAGGAAGACAACATGGAAAAAAGAACTGGAGGTGAAGGTCATGAAGAAGACACAGCAAGACCTTGACCTGATAGCCCAGGATAAGAAGACTTGGTATACGTTTGTTGAAAGCCTATGCTCCGTAGGGAATTGAAAGGTGAAAGAAGAAGAACGTATGGAATATATTTTCTGGTTGTGTATCTTCTTCCTGGTTCGTCCTGAACAGGACGTTGGTTGCTGGTTGTGTATGAGTGTGTGTGTATTTGGTAACAACAACACAAGTGTATACTTAAATCTTGTTTTATCTTTTACTTGTTTTGTAATTTAAAGTCACATCTAAATATTTCTTGTCCGGACTGGCAATTACAGGAAAAAAGAAGACGTGACAGACAGTTCGGATGGAACCAGGACAAGACGACTTGGCACACATTTGTTGAAGGCATGTGCTTCTTGAGGTAGATGAGAGGTAACAGTTTGGATAATCCAATCAACCTTCATTGGACAAATTGTCGTGGAATGTAAAAATCCTCCTGTATATTATTTCGCTCAACAAATCAGATTATTTCGTTCAACCAATCAGAGAAGGGTTTCCCCGAATCACTGAGTCATGTACAAATATGGCGAGATACTGGATTGTACGAACTGTGTAAACCTAGGTTAGAATTAGGCAAATATTTCCAAAACAGATAAGGGGAAAGGACCATGCCTTTATCACGCTGTAGCAACAGATGAAGGATAGGTATGGACTTCTT
The DNA here is from genome assembly GCA_024509875.1 of Oreohelix idahoensis. Lineage (NCBI taxonomy): Eukaryota > Metazoa > Mollusca > Gastropoda > Stylommatophora > Oreohelicidae > Oreohelix > Oreohelix idahoensis. Next base: position 25,994 of record JAMPIV010000646.1, on the reverse strand, counting down.
TGGTTTATCACTCTTTACCATATTTGCAGAGTAATTGGCTAAATTGCGTGAATTAGCGAAGAAGCGAACACGCAAAGGAAGATATAAAATTCCAGATGAAAAATAGAATGCTGGGATTGGAGTCAAACTTTTACACAAAAGGAAGCCGAAAGTAAGCTGCAACTAAAGGTATTCGGTTGAAAGTGCTGTGCAAAGTTAGGAGGAGGATGATAGAAGGGATCTTCGTTACACAGAGAAGCACAAACTGCCATTTTTCGCTACCCGTTACAGGTTTGATGTTCAATTTGGTGGTGGATCCAAGAATGCATTCCTAAGCATTGTGTCGAAGGAAAGCGAAAAGTGATTGGACCACTCCTTATATCTGGCCTCTACATAGTGATGGTAGTCCAGAACCAACCATAAAGCAAAAACTGGGTGTCAGCATTTTCAGTCTCACAGACCTAGGAATCTCGTGCAGATAAGTTCACAAAAAAGTTACCACAAATGATATACCAGAATCCAGCGCTTGTCAAGTGATGATAAAGACAGGAAACTTTGACAGTTTTAGATACTACATGATTGTGTAGACAGTGAACACAGAGAGTTTAGATACTAGTTACTGTGTCAATTATTTTGATATATGTAAATATATAAATACAAATCCTTGTTTTCATTCTAAAGTACCGTACCGTACCAAGAAAAGAGAAAATTAAGCATTAAAGTAAATTGATTGATTTAACTTTGGTAGTTGTTAAATTATTTCCATGTTCTATATTTGTGTATTATACTGAAATTGTAACGGTAATAAAATTAATTTCCTTTGGGAATAGTTTACAGAAGCATAGGATTGTTCGTATCGGCTCTTGATCTATTTACTTTACCATCGGGACAAGGGTACTTAACAGCCTGACTATATCGTGTGCCACCCACACACCTGTGCTCATTTCTGAGGCAGCGGTATTTTCATAGGTCAAGAATACCTTGACTCTATCTATTGTTCACCTCTAATTACCCATCTCGCCACACAAATGTTGAGGAGATGTTTGTTCATATGTTTACTCTGCTAGCAACGCCACTTCTTCTTTCTTCTTTGATCCTTAGTCACCGACCGTCAAAGCAGTCAGTGGCCATCACGCCTGGTGGCGTCTTGTAGGGCAACAACAAATTGATTCCACTTTGCTCGGTCGGTGGCCATCCTTCGTACAGTGCCCCAACTCTGGTTCATTCTTTGCATCTCAGCCTCCACAGTCCTCCGCCAAGTTGTTTTTGGTCGGCCTCTCTTTCGTTTTCCTTCAGGGGTCCATAGCTGTTATGTGATGGCATCGGAGTCTCTTCTGATGACATGGCCAACCCAGCTCCAACACAGCGTCTGCCAGCTATGATGGTGTGCATGTCCTCTTGCTTGCTCCGAGTAAGTAGATCTTGTTTGGTGATGGTATTCGGCCAAAAGATTCGGATAATTTTTCTTAGACATGTTGTGCGAAACGCCATTAACTACGTGTAAATTAGAGCCGTGGTTCTCAGCCTGTTAGGTCGATGTACGTCCTGGATGCTAGGTGAGGACTTAAGACACTTTTTAAAATTATTGTAAGGGGTTGTTTTCGTCTGACATATATATATATATATATATATATATATATATATATATATATATATATATATATATATATATATATATATATATATATATATATATATATATATATAGAGAGAGAGAGAGAGAGAGAGATAGAGAGAGATACTGTATAATAGTGGAAACAAAAAATAATCATTACTCTTAAAATTGTAAGAAAAAAAAAAGGAATTATTATTAAGACTCCCAAAAAGCTATAAGAAATTACAAAATAGACTTAATCGCCCAATCTAATGATAAACCTGCTGCAACAGATATGCTGTCTTTTTTGCTGAAATTAGGTGTCGGAACTGATAACTAACAGCGAATACCTGCGGAATTGTCAAATCTTATCTCTTTGTTTGAGCGTTATTAAAAAGCGGTTTGAATGCGGAACATCTGCAGAGAAAGTTCCCAACAATATGAGGAACAGTGAAAGCACATATAGCCGTCACCAGTACAATTCCTGGGCAAACTCTAAGGAGATATCAACAACCTTAGGTTGACCACTACTTGATTTAAACACATTCAATTTGACGTCTTCTTCTTCTTCTTCTTCTTCTTCTTCTTCTTCTTCTTCTTCTTCTTCGTCTTCGTACTTTCTGAAAGTAGTAGTAGAAGAAACAGCAGAAAAACGCTCTTCTGCATGAACCGGGACCGACGCTAATAAACGCCCAACTGTTCTGCCCAGGGTTGTGGAGTTGGACAACAACTTTTCCGACTGCTGAAACTTTAGAAGTCCGACTCCGAATCATGAAACTTTAGAAGTCCGGACTTCGACTCCCGACTAGAGTTTATTTTACTAGTCATTCAGCATAAAATTATGCAATTATAAGGAGTTAAAAGTCAAAGTATAGCACATGTGTGAATAATTGAATACTTGGCTTTCGTGGATTATATTTTTAACTATTCATTCATTCATACAATTATTCGAAACAGAATCTAAGAAAATATTTAAAAATATACTAATTAATAAAAAAAAAAAAAATTAAATTGAATTAGTTCTTTAAAAAAAAAAAAAACGGATCGCTTCTAATAGGTCGGGTTTGACTGCTGCTTTCGAAGGGAAGAAAACAAACTTTCTACAATGACTTAACCAGGGTGGTAACTCTATGACACTAAACGCAGCATCTTTTACGATCTTGGTCTAACATGGTATTGCATTTTGAGCGCTCATTTTAGAAGTTTGGTCAAATTTCTCAACCTAATTCAGTTCTAGATCATGATAAAGCGGGATTTACAGAACTCTAGCCTCTTCTAATTTATAGAGCAGAGGACTTTTTTTAAACTCACTATTTCAAAAACTTCACAAGGTTACTTTTTAACTACTTTTGCTTAAAATGTACTAAGTCAATAATAAATAACTACTTGGAAATGTTATTTTAATTATGTAAATTGCATTCTCTCCCCCAACCACCCTTTTTTTTTTTGGCATTGATCAAACCTGGATCTGCCTTGGCTTAAGTCTCCTCAAAGTCGGAGTCGGGACATTTTTTACCGACTCGTACTCTACTAAAAAAACGACCGACTCCTCAACTGCGACTCCACAGCCCTGGTTCTACCTACCGTAGCCCGAGCTAAGTACATATTTTACCGGACACAGAACATGCTATGTAATCGTGCAGCTGCATCCGATATTTAGCCGTTAAGTCCAAACCTACTATCTCCTTCCCTTTTCATAACAACAAAACTAGAATGTTGTACATTTACACATATAATCCAAATAATTTAGATTCTAAATGATTTGGCTATTAGCTGATAGATAAAAACTGTACATATGAAAATCCGCTATTTTCAATGCAGCCCGTTAATAGGCACTACGTCAATTCAGTACGGTACCCTATACGTACATCTTTCATTGAGAGTCTATCCGCTTTCTTTCTGAGCTTTCTCTATACCGCCCTTCTTGTCCTATCTCTTCTCTCCCCTACCTCTCCTTCTGCATCCATATGTGATCTTTTCATTTGCTGAAGGAATTGACGACAGGGCCCGATCTCCGTAGCTTCCGCGATGATTCGGGATTATTAAATCATTCACGATGTACTTGAAATAGATAGTGGAAATATTCGGTCACCATAGAGTAGCCACCATACAAGGGAAGAGGCATGGGATGTCCTTATCAAGCGTGACTAGATATGTTTGTTCCTCTTTTCCTTGTCTTCACTCCTTTCCAGCATTATTACTCTGCCATTCCATTTATGTGCTAATTCTTCCAGTACTCGTTGTTTTCGCTTTCATCGTTCAATGTTATCTTATCAAATCTTGTCACACCTCTCATGCACTCCTCTCTCCTGGTTATTTTCTCCTTTGTTATCGGCGTCGCTTAACGAATGAGTGAACTTGCCACCTTTCTTTCTCTCTTAGTTTGTGATGCAAGGTGCCAGCAGTCAACGCTAGATAACAACATCAGACAGGTATTGAAGACGCTTGACAAACCGTGAAGTTACATCAGCCTTAATACATGAATCGTGCTACAGCCACAAGACTTGACTATTGTATAGAAGTACAGTCCAAGGCACCCGTGGGACACAACAGCGGCTCAAGCAGATGCTGTAACAGTCGGGTTGTTTTTATATATAGATGACTTTGTCAGTCCAAGGCTCATAGACCAGAGAGCAATTTATGTTTGATGTTATTTGGGAACGTGATGATGTGTTGTATAACCTCATGCAGGTGTAAATGACCCTCCTCAATCACAAACTTCTCATAGTAAGTAACGAAAACCAAATCAAAGTAGATAAAATTTAATGAAAATGTCAAATATGTAACTTTTGGTAATAAAACATGCAACTCTCCATTGGAAATGTCCAAAAGATAAGAAGGGTCAGTTCTTGATATACTCAAAATATTGTTGCTTAATTATATATCGAGTTGTCAAGAAATGTTTACATACACAAAATAATGGCTATGCAATGTTCTCAATCATTCTACTTCAACATAGATCTCTAGGGTATCTTATAAGTCAGACCGGACTAACTTCGGGGTAATTAATTTCACTCCAAGAATGAATATATATCTACTTGTTCAGTTGCACCAATTTCGTTCTTTATTCTTAGGCCAAATTAGTAGATCACTGCACGAAATATCCTTGTCTACAAATATTCTTACTGGCACAACTACTGCTCTGTGTTCCCTTGATATTACTGTAACTTCGACGATTCTTAAAGGTAAAAAATAACAACTTCCTTATTTCATCATCTTTATCAGATCTCACTAAATAGCGTATCTGCTAAACCGCAGCATGAACTTCCATCGATGTTTCACCTCGGCTTCTTAGTTTAGACTTCTACTAATATGATTCTCTTCTCTCACTAAAATGTATATTTCTGGGAGCAACGCTCAATCAGTGTCCCCAGACTCAGAGTCAACTATCTTTCTTCTAATTCTTGTTATTTTTAATTGTCCTACCTAACGGTGGTTATTTCGTTTCCCATCGTTTTAGAAAATTGAGAACTTGTTTAATTTTCTTTGCAGTACTTGCATCACTGTCTACCCAAAACCAAGCGTCGATTCCTGCCCATAAATATATCAGCCTCTAACCTTTAAGACAAGAAAGAAAAATCACTCTTTTAACCGTTCAATGACCTACGCTGCTCTCATGAAGTCGCTAACCTGGGTTAAAACAAAGTTCTAAAAATCGCTACGTGTTTCTTCGTTCAATTTAATAGAATTACTTGTTTTTCTTCATTGCATTACAGTCTCCTGACCTGTGTCAACTTCTAAAGTTCACTGTTCTAGCTATAGCAAGCACTTCCTGTCACAACGCCAACCGACTTCACACTGGAAGCTAACTACTATAAGAGGGGAACCAACGAACATTTTACAATCTTCCATAATTTCCACTGCATTTTAAATCATCCGATGATAATAAATATCGTCGCCTCTTTTGATGAACAACTTTATTTATTTTACATTGTTAAACTATACGTGTTTATTAAACCTCTAACTGTAAAGCTATAATTGGTTTCTTACTATACGGGAGCTAAAACCGCGTTTTTACGCGCTAGTTTATATCGTTAACTTGAACTGACCGTGTAAAGCCACTTCACGGGGCTTGCCGGATACTAAGAGTTTTAATCACTACTGAGTGAAGTGTATGTCTACACCTGTATGACTCATATTGTTCTAAGTAAGTAACCAGATAGAGTCACAAAAGGGGCTGAACATTAATAAATTCATGACAGCTTAAATGATCTCAGTTGTTATACTTGTTTTTCTTTAAAATCCTGTGATGCACCCTTAAATAGGAGCATAATTCTTATCTTTTTATCTCTGCCAAGAGAAATCTTGGGCGAAGGTTGATACCATTGAAGATCCTCATTTTTATGCTCTAAAGTTGGCCATTGTTGGACCATTGCTGTGGAGCAGGGGAGGCAATACCGTCACATTGAGTCCATTTGTCTGGTGCCACCCCACTACCGCTCCCTTCCCCCAGACAGCCAATGCTCACGACTGCTTACCCAACAGTCATCCAGTCTCTCGGTCCATGGATGTAGTGGGATCCTTAATACATTGATCAAATAAATATATTATTATTGTTTATAAAGTTAAAATAATGTAGGAATAAAAATAGTGGGGTTGCGAAACATCTTCCTCACCCGCGCCCGCCATTGTGTTGTTTTGAAAAGCCTAGCGCAACGCGAAGGGTACTAGTTTTCCTAGTCGTCCTTGAGATTAAATATAACATTTTGACAAAGGTCAAGGCGTATTTGTCTAATAAAGAGTGAAAGAAGGAGGGGAAAGGAGTGACGGAAAAAATGCAACCTTTTGACACATGTTGGTTTTGGTATCGCAAGTTGTAACAAACGCGCGTAGTATTGGCTTTTAGCAGATTTGAAAACGATGCAAACCACATGCATGCCTCATATCATAGTCACACAGTTGAAATGTATATCTATTTAGATAGGGGGACTGTAAGGTATAAACACACACACACAGCTCTCATTTCCTGCCAAAAAGTCGTATTTTCTGACAAAATGCAGACACGATGCGTCTTTTTGAATAAAAGTGATAGAGAGGGAAAAAATTGTCAACTAGCATAGAAATTTGAAAATACCACAGGGGTAGAGGGAGACAGGACCAAAGTAACACTAATTGACGACTAACAGGAAAATATGAAAATTTAATCGACAATGAATAGGGCCATAAAATTTATATGTACTAATAGCTTATGGTCTCCTGATCAATAATATGTTTAATTATTTAAAATCGCCCCATAAATAATCAAGATATTGAAATAATGCTAGATATTTTCGGACAGGCTGACTGACAGACCTTCATGTTTGCTTATTTATCGGTAACATTTTTTGGGGACGCGTTTCGAAAAGAGGCAAAAGAGGGGAGTCACCTCCGATTGGTTAGTATAGGAGTAGGGGAAAGAGGGTATTGGTTGACCTAAAACCTAAATATATTTTTGCAGACTAACACATAGTTGTTTGGAATTTTGTTTTTTTACATTTCGATTCAAAATTGTTAGTCGCAGGGTCTCATTGGCCAATGCAGTTAATATTAATGAAAACTTTGAAGGCTTGACGCCATTTGTATAAGAATCAGTCCCTTACTCAGGACGATGAAACTAGAAGTGTGAACTTTTCTTAATTCATAGTCTAGCCATCGGCAGAGCTGAATCTGTGCCAAGTCATCGTACCTGTATTTATTTAATTGAATTTGTGGTAAGAAGAATTGATATATTATTATTTATTATTTGCAAAGGCAAAAGGTTGATACTGCCAACTGGGAAAGTGATTGACATGCCTAAAGAAGCAGTTTGAGTAATCACATTGATTTATGTTTGAATATTGCATTGTTGTAATTAATATTTATTGTAAGACCAAGAATAGAATAGCAAGCCTCTGTGTTCGAGGAACACTTATCAACATGCCTAGAGCGTTTATATTTAGTAATAGAAGAAAATTATAAAAGAAGGAGATGTACATACTCCAATTAAATTGTGCTGAAGAAAATATGTAAAAATAACAGTGGCGTATCTGCCATATAGTCCTGAGGTGTGGTCACAGTAGGATGTGAGTTCATATAAGTTCGGGGCTGGTGCACTTGTATGCACACGAGGCTGACCCCATAAAATCATGTAAATATAGTTAAGTGGAATATATACCAGTTATGAAAAGGCCAGGATGTCCTTTTTGTTGCAGGGTTTTATTTCCTGTTACCAGCCGGTGACAGGAAACTTGAAGAATTATTTGAAGACAGAAACGTCTCCATTACAAGACATCTTGTATACTATTTTCAAGTGGATCTCTGAGAGCGGCAGTTCTTTGCAGAGACATATCATCGATCTGAAAGAAAACTAAAGAATTTCCAGGTGATGTGCCATTGTCTGGGCACTCTGACAATTCATAGGAATTAAATTGATTCCCCAACAATTAACTTTTACACCCAGGGGCGTGATGAAAACTACAGCTCAGCATATAAATAACTCACATAAATAATTACTAAACAGTATTATGTGAAGACACCTAAAGGAACATTTTAGTCGTAATATTATTATTATTTGACAAAAAGTCTTTTTTAGTTCACTATTAGTGTAACATATATTTTCCTCAATTTCAAAAGACCTGTCTAAAAGAGATGGCAGGACAGGCAGATTAAGATTGTACAAAAAAAGAATTAATGTTCAAAAAGTTTAACCACAGGCTTATTAAGTTATTTTTAGTGAGTTATAGTGTTTTGTTTTGATGTACCATCAGTTCATTGCATACCCTAGACACTAGCCACATCAAACACCACACATTAGAAATAAAATACATCACCGTGTGAGATCTAGAGAGGTAGCGTTAGGTCCCTTGAGAACTCATCATCATCATCTATTAGACTCAAGGTCTTACATAGCTTGACCTCACACGGTTGACACATACATAACAATCTTTCTTATCTTTTACCATCATAACCTCTCCAGCAAATAAACTTGCTACAATGGATAAACCTTAGACTTGGGGTTATTTACTCATGACTGAGATATCATTTGACACGTGATTTATGTGTAGATTTATGAGTGCCAGAGCATATACCACTCGCCTAAGGCTCTGCATACGGCAACTCTCCTACTCCACTAGCGATGAAGGTCCTCTCCAAGGTCGTTTGCCAGTCAAGCCCAGCGAGGGGCCATGTATCCATGGCGCACGACGGGGATGTACGGCAGAGGTTTTGCAATAGTGGACTTACATAACTGCCCCCTGTAAGCCTTGTAGCTACCTGGCGCCTCACAGTGATGAGCATGAGGTTATCCCAAACCTCTGTCACTGCGACATTAACTTGACAGACTAGCTTCGAGAGATCCCATAGTGGGGACACTGGAAATGGATATCGATAAGAGAGAGATACTAAGAACAACTGATGATCGCCTGTTAGAGAATGACATCGCAGTTGATGAATTAAATTTGTGTGTGTGGGTGTTTGCTACTTTTTTTTGTAGAACGTTCCTTGTGCTTCCCTTCAAGTCATTTATTGAAGAATACAAAGTAGGAAAGGCACGGCTCGCAATGATGCTATGCGAGTCAGCAGATAAAGTAGTTAAATCCATTCAACCCACACTGAAAACTGGAAGAAAGTGGAAAAGTGGATGAAGCTGTTGGTGCTGCCCAAGAGTCGCTCAAGCTGAGGGAGGTAATCGGATACACTCAGACGAATAGAAGGGGATTTGGCCATGGTGACATCCGCTGGTGGTCCAAGGCATCAAACAGGGAACTCAGAGATATGGTAGTTCAGGAGATACGAGGAGCTGAGAATGATAAGAGGATGCTAAAAGCGGTGCAGCAGGTCCAACAAGGCCAATGGACAACATGGGAAGGAGCACTACAAATGTCTTTGACATGGAATGATATATGGCATATGGCACCTCTTAGACTTAGCTTCATTATCAGATCAATGTATGACCTCCTGTCATCGTCTGTATACCTTGTGAGATAGGGAAAGTCTGATGATGGTCAGTGCCCCCTGTGCCATGAGAGGCAGACACTTGAACACGTGCTCTCAGTTTGCAAGGTGGCATTAGGGCAAGGGCGATCACATGGCGCCACAGCAAAGTACTAAATGAGTTGGCTGCTACAGTAGACATGGCAAGGGTGAAGGCGAACAGCAAAGTCAGATCAAGCACTGAAAATACATACTTTCTGAGAGCAGGAAAGTCAGCACATCCCAAACCAAGTAGCAATTCACCATCTCTTCTTGACTATGCAAATGACTGGGAGATGGCAGTAGACGTACCTGGGCTAGGGGCATATCCAGAGATTATCAGAAGACCTCGAAGACGGCCATATATAGTGCTGCATTCCTCATCATCGCACCAGATTATAATGACTGAGCTGACCGTGCCATTTAGATCCAGATTGGACGAGCAACACTCGTTCAAAGTAGCAAAGTATAACGATCTGGCTGAGGACTTGAGACGCGATCGGTTCACTGCAAGGATAATGGCTGTCAAGGTGGGTGCAAGAGGTTTCGCAGCTGCCTCAGTGTGTGATCACAGGCTTTCCCATGTAGGGAGTTGTACTGGGCGGCTAGCGCCCCAGGCGTCAAGGTGGCATACCACCGGTGTGGGTCTTCAAAACGGTATATCGACGATATACCATTGGGCATGATGCCACACGGGCCCGTTAAAATACTTGCTATTAGCGAGTATGAGGCGCGCCCAGCCTGTGCTCCAGAAATGGACAACACCAAAGTGCCGCTTTGGTGCAAGGCACCTCCTTCGAAGTCCTCGCTGGCATCAAGGTTGATTTTTGTCATCATTTTGATGTGGCCATTTCTTACAATTTTTAATGACCAATGAAAGTGGATATGTCTACTTACGAAGCTTGGAAATATACAGTTGAATCGAACAGGATTCATTACACGTCCGTAAAAAACTTCGGAAATGCAAAGTTGGTGATATGGAGTAAAAGATATTTTTCACAAAATTAGGCACTTGCCGAAACAAACGCACAATTTTTTTTTTTAATGTAAAACTTTTGCCTCGTTTTGGCGAGGCGCGTCCCGTTCAACCTAGTCGTTAGTCGAAAGACAGTTTTTTTTTTATAATTTTTTTTTCCTCGCATGAGGTCGCATATTTTTTCCTCGCATGAGGTCGCATTGGCACACGCCCAAACCCCTCCCTGGTCACGACACATGTCCCAACACAAGAAGACCCAATGACAATATGTGTCACTGTAGTGATCTTCTGTGTTCTCACACAAAGGACCTAATGACACATGAATGTCACTGTACTGGTCCCTGTGTCAAGACACGTTGATCCTAGCCAAAGGCCGGACATTAGGGCGAATGTTTACATATAAAAAACCCTTAGGTCTGGGAAGTTTTTTTTTTTTTTAATGCCCCTTCTGGGGTTCAAAATGAGGTCTAATGAACCACCAGAGACACAATTGAATGTTCCTGAAGCTGAAAACGATCTAGATGTAAATACAGACATTCCACGAAAAGAAGAAATCATCAAAGCAATCAAAGGGTTAAAGAACGGCAAAGCTCCGGGCCATGATAACTTAAATGCAGAGCTATTTAAGACAGACCCTGAGCTAGCAGCAGAACTATTAGAACCACTATTTGCACAAGTCTGGAAAACGGGGACAACACCATCAGAGTGGAACAAAGGAATAATTGTCAAATTGCCCAAGAAGGGAGATCTTGCAGACTGCAATAATTGGAGAGGAACCACTCTTCTCTCAGTTCCCAGCAAAATACTAGGCATGATAATTATACAGAGAATTTCAAAGGCAGTAGACCACAAACTGAGGAAAGAAGAAGCAGGATTTAGAAAGAACAGAAGATGTGTAGATCATATATTCACTCTCAGGAACATTATAGAGCAGTGCTCAGAATGGCAAAGACAGCTTTACATTAATTTCGTTGATTTTGAAAAGGCTTTTGACAGCATACATAGGAACAGTTTATGGAAAATACTGAGGGCTTATGGAATTCCAAGCTGCATAGTGTCAACCATAAAAAGCCTCTATGCCAACTTTACGTGTAGTGTTGGGCAGAGCAACCTAACCTTTGAGGTGAAGACAGGAGTACGACAGGGATGCCCTTATCAACCACTCTATTTTTAACAGTCATAGACTGGGTGTTGCGCCAGATAACAGAGGGCAGTCCAAGAAGAATAAGATGGACAACATTTTCTACATTGGAAGATCTGGAATATGCAGATGACATTGCACTGCTAGCACATTCACATCAACACATCCAGGAAAAAACGGATAGACTTAATAAGTTTAGCCAGCAGGTGGGCTTGAACATCAATTTAAAGAAGTCTGAGGTCATGACGCTCAATGTGAGAAACCCTGAGCCCATATCAGTAAGGAATCAGCAACTGGTACAGACAGATACCTTCACATACCTAGGAAGCATAGTAACATCAGACGGCGGGGCAGGCAAAGACATCAACATCAGAATGAATAAGGCAAGAACAGCCTTCTTTAGCCTAAACAACATCTGGAAGTCCTCCCAACAGCATAAAATTAAGATTATATCAGAGCTGTGTGCTTTCTGTGCTTCTCTATGGCGCGGAGAGTTACAGAGAAGGAAATGTCGAAATTGTCCTCTTTTCACACAACATGCCTAAGAAAAATTCACCGAATCTTTTGGCCGAATACCATCACTAACCAAGATCTGCTTACTCGTAGCAAGCAAGAGGACATGCACACCATCATAGCTGGCAGACGCTGGAGCTGGGTTGGCCATGTCCTCAGAAGAGACTCCGATGCCATCACAAGAACAGCTATGCTTTGGACCCCTGAAGGAAAACGAAAGAGAGGCCGACCAAAAACAACCTGGCGGAGGACTGTGGAGGCGGAGATGCAAAGAATGAACCAGAGTTGGGGAACTGTACGAAGGATGGCCACCGACCGAGCAAAGTGGAATCAATTTGTTGTTGCCCTACAAGACGCCACTAGGCGTGATGGCCACTGACTGCTTTGAGGGTCGGCGGCTAAGGATCAAAGAAGAAGAAGAAATGTGTTAATTGTGTGTGATCCCGGCCCTGGTTAAGATACTGCATACCTTAGAAATGATCCCTAAATTTTATTTTTTAAATTTTTTTTATGCCCCTTCTGGGGTTCAAAATGAGGTCTAATGACTTTATTGTGTTTAATTTTTTATTTTTTTTAAATTTTTTTTTTATTCACATTCCGTGGAAATTTACAATGACATATGCATTGAAACATTAACAATAATAGCATGCATATAAGTATAAAAATGAAAATACAGTGAGCAGCTGTATCCAACAAAAAAAAAAAAAAACCTTCCACTCCTTGCACACACTCATTTACACACTCTTTCTTGTACTCTAAATATACATTGCACATTTTTGTTGTTGTAATCATAGTATTCATTTACTATGTAGATATATTTGTGACGGAATATCTGTCTCTGCCCTTTTATGTGATCTCTCACACCTCTAGCCCTACGGCAGTATCATTTTTTTTCCTTCATTTTTCTCTTGGTTTGCTTTTATTTGGCATTTCATTTTTCCCCTTTATAGATTTTACTCTTTATGCTGGACATAGCATGGGGAAAGTCTCAGACGGTCAGCGACATATTTGATCGTATAATCTGTCTGACCATCTTTTCAAGCGACGGTTTTTTTATTTTTATTTATTTATTTTTTTATTTTTATTTTAACATTTTTATTCACATCCCGTGTAAATTTACAAAGCCCTTTGCATTGAAACATTGACAATAGTATGAAAATAAGTATAAAAATGAAAATGCAATGAGCAGCTGTTTAGAAAAAAACAAAGAAAAAAAAAAGAACTTTCATTCCTTGCACACAGTAATTTACCCACTCTTGTACTCTAAAAGTTACACATTGCAAGTTTTGTAATTGTAGTGTTGAAAAAAACCTATTTTCAACCGCTATTTTCCGACTGTCCATGCTGGCGGTCGTTGTCATAGTCCCAGTCCCCATAATTACAGGTTCCGGACACATTTGGTTGGTCGTAAAACTTCAACGTGTCACAGCGTTCCATAGATACACCGTCAACAAAAAAGTCCCGTGTTCCGATTTTTCCTGCCACGATTTAACGACCACGGTTTGAATGCTTGGCGGTCGCTCTGTCCCAAGCCCTTAATTACGGGTGCCGGACATCGCTATCGTAAATCTTCAACGTGTCACAGTACCCTATGTAGAAACTGGGGCGAACGGATAACATTAAAGTTTCCTAAAAACATATTTTATTTTTTTTTTGTTCCTCTCTGTGGACACCCATGCATTCTGACCTGTGCAAAATTATCCTATAAAAAGCTAACTTCTGCATCATCCGTTTTAAAATAAAAACAAAATAAATAAACTACTCATGTATATATGCATTCGAATTGTCCTATAAAAACTCTTACTTTTGCATCATCCGTCTTAATCAAAATAATAATAATGAATAAATACAAAATAAAAAGACTACACATGTACATATGCATTTAAAATGTAAGCATAATAATGACAATAACAATAATAATAATGATAATAGATACATAGAAAATAAAATAATAATAATTTAAAGGCAGACTTCTCTCTGTGGACATGACAAAGGGGAGGATGAAAATTTTTTTAACTTGCACACACACTCTCTCACATGTACTTAAGATAAAAATATTGGGTGATGGAGTCCCTCACCTCTAACGCTGTGTGTAGGGAAGGAGGAAGGAGGATGAGGATATGTGTTAAAGGGAGTGGGGAAGGTAGGAAAAAAAAACACAGGTGGTGGAATAAAACGTAATTGGCAGTGAGGTTGGGGGTGGGGGAAGGGAGAGGTTATAGGAAAATGACCTTCGTATAAACATAAGGCTTGGATTTAAGGTACAGGTAGCTGGGGATAGTGGACAGGTTTTAAAATAAGCGTCACTCGCGTGAGAAACAAATTTAGGAGAAAAGCTGGACTGATAATTTAGTACTCAAATACTGATTGAATCCGACATTTCCAAATTATAAATCGAAATTCCGAGAGTAAAAGAATTAATTGAAAATGGATGTCTGGTAGTGTCTTGGGAATTGAATTAAGCATAATCGCTTTGAAAATGTCTGTTTTTTGTTTTCGTATGTGTGTCCAGTATGTCTTGTAAGATTCTCTGTGCTGGTATAATTGTACTACATTTATAGAAAATGTGTTCCTCACTTTCTTGTACATTTGCCTGGCACATCTTGCATCGTGATTTTCGTTTTAATCTGTGTGCTGCTCTTTCTGTGGTTGGTGTCATGTTATATAAAAGTCGATATGTGACTTCTCTGGCTTTTGGTGCGATGCTTTTGTTGTGAAGATCGGTGAAAATCTCAGTGTAATCTGTTATAAAGTAGTTGTAACCTCTTTTAATTCTTAGGTGTAAAGGTGGTGCTTGTAACCTGACTAAGTGTTTGTAAATTGTGTTTGTTTTCTGGTTAATTAAAATTTCGTGTCCTCTGATGGCTTGTATGCATGTCCTGTAAAAGTGTGGTAGTGTGCATTAATGGTGTGGGACATTGTTCTTTATTGGCCTCAGTCTAGCAAGTCTAAGCCCTACATAGTAATGGGCTAATGTGTGTCGTTCTGGGTCTCTTATTATATTTCCTACATGTTTGATTCGAAGTGCCTTTATTTTTGTCCCTATATCCTGGAGGCCAACTCCCCCGAATCTTTTCTCTTGCATGAGTGTTTGATGTTTAATGCTAAATAAAGTGTGTCCAAAAATAAAACGCCTAATCTCCTTGTTTATCTCTGTCACCGTATGTTGTGGAGGATCAAAGACTGTAGCAGTGTAAATTATTTTTGGAATAATAAAGCAGTTCACTATAGCACTTCTGGAAAAAATGGTTGTATTTTTGTATTTGTAGTGGTGAAGTGTGTCTGTGGTATATGCGAGACTATTTATTGTGTTTAACACATTAACTACCGAATTGAAAAACACACTGTGGCCGAATTAAATTTTTTTCCCATTTTCCTCCTGTAGGTGTTTGCACAAAGTAAGCTGTAGTTTTCGTAATTGTTTACAGATTTTTATGAATTACACGTCATTTTAATAATAAATGAATGTACTATTACAATAAACACCGGTTGTAACTCTAATAGAAGTTGTTGCTATTTAACGGCCCTCCGATGGCCGGGGACTTGCAATATTTTCACAATTATAACTGCTTGCGCCCCATCTCTATCAAAATCACAATTTCAATCAATGTGCACACCGTTTTCACTCTTGTCCTCGTCGCTAGATCTATCAGTCAATTGTTGAAACACCTTTCTATCCTATTCAGCCGTTAGACGAGATGTACACGCATTTTTTGTAGTCCTATCTTTAGTTGCCACGGTAAACAGTTTTACACGATTTGGTAACTAACCCAAAACGCTGAAAAATATGAACATAATATCAATTTTCCAGTGTTCTACAACAACCATGCTTTGGGAATTTGTTTTCCGGTGGCAACTTAAAATCTCGAACCAGATCAGAGAGTGTTTCAGTACATTTTTCATTCGTTTTATTACTAAAATTAGATTGGCGCTCTGAGCGACTTGCGGTCCAAATGTGATTATTTTGTGAGCCGCTGACAGCGGCTTGCGGTAGTTAATTTTTTTTTTTTTAAATTTCCTCGCATGAGGTTGCATATTTTCCTCGCATGAGGTTGCATTGGCCCCCGCCCAAACCCGGCTCTGGTCAAAACCACATGTCCCAACACAAGAAGACCCAATGACACCATGTGTCATTGTAGTGGTCTTCCGTGTTTTCGCACAAAGGGCCTCATGACATAAAAGTCACTACTGGTCCCTGTGTGTAGACACATGATCCTAGCCAAAAGCCGGATATTAGAGCGTTGGGTTTGCTAGGAGCATTATAAATGCTCAAGCCTTGCGGTAGTTAATTTTTTTTTTTTTAAATATTCCTCGCATGAGGTTGCATATTTTTTCTTCGCATGAGGTTGCATTGGCCCCTGCCCATACCCGGCTCTGGTCAAGACCACATGTCCCAACACAAGAAGACCCAATGACACCATGTGTCATTGTAGTGGTCTTCCGTGTTTTCACACAAAGGACCTCATGACATAAATGTCACTACTGTTCCCTGTGTGTAGACACATGAACCTAGCCTTTTTTTTTTTTTTCCTCGCTTGAGGTCGCATATTTTTTCCTCGCATGAGGTCGCATTGTCCCCGTCCCACACCCGGCTCTGGTCAAGACCACATGTCCCAACACATGAAGACCCAATGACAAAATGTGTCACCTCGTGATCCTCTGTGTTCTCACACAAGGGACCTAATGACACATGAATGTCACTGTACCGGTCCCTGTGTGTAGACACATGATCCTAGCCAAAAGCCGGATATTAGGCCGTTGGGTTTGCTAGGAGCATTATAAATGCTCTTTTTTTTTGTTTCTCGCTTGAGGTCGCATATTTTTTCCTCGCATGAGGTCGCATTGTCCCCGTCCCACACCCGGCTCTGGTCAAGACCACATGTCCCAACACATGAAGACCCAATGAAAAAATGTGTCACCCAGTGATCTTCTGTGTTCTCACACAAGAGACCTAATGACACATGAATGTCACTGCACTGGTCCCCGTGTCTAGACACATGATCCCATCCAAAAACCAGATATTAGGCCGTGGAGTTTTTACAGCATTATAAATGCTCAATTTTTTTTTTTTTTTTTTATATTCCTCGCACGAGGTTGCATATTTTTTCCTCGCATGAGGTTGCATTGGCCCCTGCCCATACCCGGCTCTGGTCAAGACCACATGTCCCAACACACGAAGACCCAATGACACCATGTGTCATTGTAGTGATCTTCTATGTTCTTACACAAAGGACCTCATGACATAAATGTCACTACTGGTCCCTGTGTGTAGACACATGATCCCAGCCAAAGGCCAGATATTAGGCCGTGGAGTTTTTACAGCATTATAAATGCTCAAGCCTTGCGGTAGTTAATAAGTTAATATGTACAATCCCGAAGAAGTAAACTGTATCCAAATAAAGAAACATTTTATTTGTACCTTTAAACTTGGTATGATTACTGCGGTTAAACATTTAGTTAAACTGTTTACAGTTGTTTTATTTAAGCATTACGTACAATTATAATGCCAGCTATACACTTCGTAACATGAAAGTAAAAATTCTAAATTTTTTTTGAACTTTTAAAAACATCAACTTTTGCAAATAGCAAGTATTTTTCAGAAAGCTTAACACAAAAGAACATTAAAGTTATATCCCTTAACTAATATGAAAGGGATGTAACCATAATTAGAGCGTTTAATACTATTAGGCTCATTTATCACAAACTATTCGCACTTCTATCCTTTTGGTGCCAAATAGTGCACTGTTACGTTCTTGCACTTTGGTACCGTCACCGGTCATACGGCCCCAGGAACTCGAGACAGTAATTTGTTTTCAACATAGGGGTTACTTTCACAATTGCCTTCAGCTGGCAGGAAATAGTTAATGAATCTGAACGCTGCAACCAGGGTGGAGTGGGTTCAATTCTCTGCAATAGAGAACAGGAGACTGACACTTGGGAGTCATGACCTAAGTCGTCCCCCCCCCCCCCTTAAGAGTGTAAAAGAGATTAAGGGGCCGAAACACTTGATCGACGGGGGACCACTTCTGATGATCAGATTGCCTCCTGTTGTATCGCTCTGTATAGAGTTTCCTATCATATGGAGATGTTGGTTATATCAGGGCACGTTTCATTTATGTAATATTTTCTTGTTTGTATTTATTTTACACTCAGTGTAGTAGTATGTCTCTCCTAGGTATTTTTACATGTTATTTATAGTTCTGAAAGTGTCTAATTGTATTTGGTTCTTGACACTCTTCACACGTGGGTTCCTCTATCATGAAATACCTAGTTCCAAGCTTGAGCCTTAGCAATTTTGTATTAATTGGTATTTTTAGTGCGTACTGTTTGAGACATTTATTGCTTGTTTTTTTTTCCTCAGGACTTAATATGAGTGTCTACCTTTCTTGCTTTGGTCCCGTGCTATTATCAATTTTTTAGTTAATGGATGTGCAATTAAGCTCTTAATTTTAAAATTGATGAATCAACCAGGTTAAGACTGCTGCAATTTGGCATCAAACGAAAGAGTATCAGGGATGGACGTATGAAAGGATGCATCTGTCTTGTATACATAGAGCGCGCTACAGGAACAATTAGAATTTATACCCTTTGACATTTGCTGAGAGAGGCTCATCATGGAGTGCAGTAATGTCGATTCTAATAAAAAATAACAACAATGAACAATATTTTTAGGAATAAGATGAACAACGTTCACCTCACTGGAAGATCTAGAATGTTCAGACGATACTGCATTACTCTCACAATCACATCAGCACATCCAAGGGGAAAAAAAAACAATAACAAAAAAAAAAAAAAAAAAAGAAAAACCAGACAGATTGAATAAATATAGCCAACGAGTGGGTCTGAGCATCAACCGGAAGAAGACAGTGGTCGTGACACTCAATGCAATAAATCCTGAGCCTATACAAATAAGGAATACAAAGCTGGAGCAAGCAGATACATTTACATATCTAGGAAGCATAGTAATACCAGACGACGGAACAAGCAAAGACACAAATAACAGAATGAATATATAGCCAGAACAACTTTTGCTAATATAAACACAATTTGGAAATCTTCTCAGTAAAGCACAAACACCAAATTAAGATTTTACGAGAGTTGCGTACATTCTTTACTTTTGTATGACGCGAAGTGATTGTCGTGTTTTAGTTCTGTCTCACGGTTTTGTATTATTTTGGGAATTTTTTTCGCCTTTCATACCCTGTCACCTCAGACGGCGGATGCGTGACTATAATAGCAATTAGCTATTTGAGGCCACTAACAAATTCAAATCACAAGCTGCCTAGAAAGAAGCGGTAAACTGTAATCGTATTTTACCTTTGCCAACCGCATCTGTTGCGCAGACCATAGAAGCTATTAACAGCTTGTGTGTTTTGCCTGAGGGTTTTATCCTGCAAACGTTGCACCTTGCACATTACCAGAAGTATCTGATTCCTATAACTCGATTGGACTCTGAGGTGGGAGAGCTCGTGAAGTTGTTGAAGCCAGATACCATTGTCCACTGAGTGGCAAGTCACAGAAGTGTTCATCCACGGCAGAAGAGTGTGGGATCTTCTTGTTTTCAAGATAAGTGGCTTTTTGTAGCCACTGATCAGCATATTCAACCAAGATAGCACTACAATAAAATATAAATAAATTCCTAAACATATAGTGAAGGATGAGTTTATGGACAGTGTGAATCCACCTTACCTTCACAGTCAAACTAAATAACATTGTAATAAATTAAAAATATTCATCAGTGTAGAAGAAAATAGAAACTTCAGTACAAAATTATGTTTCATATATTAAGTTTCTATGTTTATTTATTTCATGATGTAAATACCTTTGAATTTTCCTAATTTACCTAACCGAAAATAGAACCGGTTTAGGTTAAATAAATTGTACATATTTACCAACAGACTTGCTGAAATTATTTGCATTAAAGTTTTAAGTTTGGTTGATATTTATTTTAGATTGCTAGATAGACTTTATTAAACTATCCTTGTATCATCTGATACATCTTTTTGTCCAGGATATCTTACATTCTTATAACATCTCAAACCTTGCGTGACACTGGTGTCTCAGTCCGGGAATTCTCTTATTACCCCGGGGTCTTTCTTTGAGACATTCAGCTTTAGGGTTAGCAGTAGGAGTAATATTATAATAAAAATATATGTAAAGAAATAGAAAAGCTAATAAAGCAATTTGTAATATTAGTAGTGCTAAGAAACATTATTGGTGGTTGAATACGCTGACAGTGGTTTTAATTAATTAATTAGTTATATTAATTTAGTCTTAAGTCTGTAATTAATTTTAATAAGAGTGTATGAGAATGGCAGACTTGGCAAAGTTTAGATCTGCTACAGTGCAGTCGGCAAAGGAGTTTGGCCTAAGTGGGGAATTTGTTATTCAATGTGTTACTACTGAGTGGGCTAAATATATAGAAAGAGAAGATAAGAAGTTGGAAACTGAATGCTGAGAGAGAAGAAAAGAGATTGCAAATGGAGGCTGAAGAAAAGAGATTGCAAATGGAGGATGAAGAAAAGAGGTTGCAAAGGAAACATGAATTGAGACTGAAAGAATTTGAACTTCAAGGTAATGTTCTAGTAAATGGAAGTAGTCCAACTACATCTGACACTAATGCAAGTCATGGTGCCTCAAACTGAGCCATGAATTTTCACTTGGATCTATTTGTGGAGAAATGCGATGAAATTGAGTCTTATTTGAGTAGGTACGAGAGATTAGCTACTAACTATGGCATAGAGAAAGAGAAATGGAGCCTTAAGCTATCACAAGGGCTGAGAGGAGCTTCGTATGAAGTTTTTGAAAAACGTGCCAGAGAGGACCAAGAAGATTATGAAATCTTGAAACAGGCATTGCTAGTTCGCTCCGAAAAGAACTCAGAATTTTATAGGAAGAAATTTAGGACTGCTAAGCTACTTTCTGGAGAAACTTACCACCAGTTCTCTGCCAGATTAGAAACCTACTTGGAGAAGTGGACTGCTCTAGGACAATGTCAAAACCTGAAAGAAATGGTCATGATGGAGCAAGTGAGAGAGTCTATGCCTCCAGACATGAGAAAATTTCTTATGGAACAAGGTGCAGAGCGACTGGGGGATATTTAAAAGTAGCTGAAAGATATCAAGCGGCTCAGAAAGAGATAGCAGGCATAAAGAAGAAACAAGGAGTTAGTAGTAAAGCCCACAAAACCAAGAGGAGTTTGATAATAGAGACCACCAATACAGACACAGACAAGACTATGACAAACCACGATTTGATCATAGAGACCGGTACAGGATAAGAAACCCTATAAACAGGGAGATATGTGGTGCAAAATGAGCAACCACAATACAATTGAATGTGGTAGGAAAGTCCCTCCATATCACGCTGCATGCATGATAACAGTGGGAAAGAGCAGGAAGGACCTGACAGACAATCAGACAAACCTCCACCATCCCCAACTGTGAAGAAGTAACCTGTAATGGTACTAAAGTCAAGTGCCTTTAGATTCAAGATTGGAATATGACTCAGTTGTGAGTGAAACCCAGGTGCACCCTGACCAGTATACCACAGAAAAAGTGGAGACAAAGGGCATTAAAAGGAACAGCCACCATGACACTTCCCGTAGCCACAATAAATGTAAAAACTCGTTATGTGGAAGGAGTGATCAGTGCAGCAGTGTGTGATGATCCTAATTACCCGCTGGTGTTAGGAAGGAGATATGTTTTCTTAGGAAACCCAATAAAACCTGTAATCATGGCAACACTCCAGGTCAGGTCAACCCCTGGGAAGGAGGAGGGAACACCACTTAATATTCATCCTAAAAAGATGAAAAAGGCCCAAGCAAAAGATAAAACATTAAAACCTTGCTTTGGCAAATTGCCAAACAGCCATACCCCCCCCCCCAAAAAAAGGAAAATTTTATGTGGATGATGGATTGCTTTATAGGAAAGCGGGAGCAGGACCCAATGGGCATAGCCAGTTAGTACTGCCATCTTCTTAAAGGGAAAAGTTATGGAGCTCGCACATGATGATTCAGACGGTGGAAATACGAAAATTGGTACCACTTGCCAACGGACCTCAGTGCAACATTATTGGCCAGGTATTGCTGAAGACATATTTCAGTATGTGACCACATGTGCACAATATAGCAAGGTGACATCCCCAAGTTGGGAAATCAACAGGACCTAGAAACGCTGTGCGGAGAAAATAGGCCTGAAAATAATAAGGTAGACATCGTGAATAGGTCAGCACCTTCTCACACCCAGTCTTCCAATAAATTAGTTACCATGGCAACTCTCCGTCTCGTACAGAGAGGGGAACCAACCCATCCCGCACCAGCACAAATGTGTTCTGAATTCTTGGAACTGGCTAAAAATAGAGTGGTTAGTCAGCCCACTGTCTCAGACCATTGCTGGCTGTGAGCACTTCGGATGGGCACTATGAGTTCCATATGTTGCTTTGTGGGTTGAAAAATGCTCCGATTGTTTTATCCAGGATGATGAGGAAATTACTGGATCCCTTATAACACTCAACTATCACCAATTTTATAGATGACATCCTCATAAATATTGGAACCTTGAGGAACATCTAACACCTCTGGACATGTCATGGAACAGACTCAGAGAAGAGAAATGGTGAATATTGATTGATAATCAGCATTTGACAGGCAACAGCGCCTGTGCTGTTTATTTACACAACATGCGGTGGTTATTTCGGGATCTCAGATGTCGAGGCAGATTTCTTGAGAAGTGCCTTCTTGAGTAACCTACCTGCAGGAAACCAGGAGAAATGGGAGGCAGATTGAACCCCTACTGGGAGAAATCCGTGGTTGTAAATCCAGACAGGAAAGCTCCACCCGGTGGTTCATGCTTTTTAAATTGGGGAGCTCTGTCGTGTTTTAGTTCTGTCTCACAACACGGTTTTCTAATCTGACCATACCGCACGCCATAGGTAGGGAACTCTCTAATACAATAACCAACCAAAACGTACCTTTATTATCATTGTTTTAGGAAACGTACTATGCTTAAAGCCTAGGCCTATTTTGAGTAACCGATGGGACAATAATATTTAATTTCTTAAGAACTAAAGAAGTATCGCCGGAAAGGATTAAGTAATTCATCAACGGGAATGTTACTTTAGAGGTAGGTGTAAACACTTTATCGAATAATATTCTAGTAAGATAGAAATATCGAATAAACGAGCTGTGTTACATCAGGATTAGTCAAACTTAGTTAGTTAAAGCATGCATACATTTAAATGCATTGTGCAAACTAACTAATTTATAGATAGATCAATACAAAATAATTCACAGCATAATTCCATCTTTATATGATCAAAATCGTCCCATACATAAGGAAGATAATTGAAAAACTAGATTTTAAACATTGAACAGAGAGCAGAAATTTTGTATCATTTTGGGAATTTTTACGCCTTTCCTTACCCTGTCACCTCAGACGTCGGATGCGTGACAATAAAAGACCTTGCCCTTGGCTATTTGAGACCACTATCAAATTCAAACCACAAGCTGCCCAGAAAGAAGCGGGGAACTGTAATCGTATTTTACCTTTGCCAACCGCATCTGTTGCGCAGACCATAGAAGCCATTAACAGCCTATGTGTTTTGCCTGAGGGTTTTATCCTGCAAACGTTGTACCTTGCACATTACCCGAATTATCTGATTCCTATAACTCGATTGGACTCTGAGGTGTGAGAGCTCGTGAAGTTGTTGAAGCCAGACACCATTGTCCACTGCCTGGCAAGTCACAGAAGTGTTCATCCACGGCAGAAGAGTGTGGGATCTTCTTGTTTTCAAGATAAGTGGCCTTTTGTAGCCTCTGGTCAGCATATTCAACCAAGATAGTACTACAATAAAATATAAATATATTCCTAAACATACAGTGAAGGATGAGTTTATGGACAGTGTGAATCCACCTTACCTTCACAGTCAAACTAAATAACATTGTAATAAATTTAAAATATTCATCAGTGTAGAAGAAAATAGAAACTTCAGTACAAGATTATGTTTCATAATTTAAGTTTCTATGTTTATTTATTTCATGATGTAAATACCTTTGAGTTTTCCTAATTTACCTAACCGAAAAGAGAACCAGTTTAGGTCAAATAAATTGTACATATTTACCAACAGACTTGCTGAAATTATTTGCATTAAAGTTTCAAGTTTGGTTGATATTTATTTTAGATTGCTAGATAGACTTTATTAAATACCCCTAGATCAACTTGTCAACATAAGCAACACATATTACCAAAGGAGAATCTATGAAAGGGGCAAATAGATCTTCAGGACATACCTTTCAACACCCTGAGGTCTATACAGCTGGATTCTAACCTTTGATGTCAATACACCCTATTTCTTTTCAGAAAAGGGGGTATTTCTTGTAAGACCAGTCTCTTACCTGGCACTATCCTTGTATCATCTGATACATCTTTTTGTCCAGGTTATCTTACATTCTTATAACAACTCAAACCTTTCGTGACAGTGCTGGATAGTAACAAAGAATGAAATGTCCAAACTATCCTCTTTCCCCACAACCTGCGTAAATAAAATTCTTTGAATTTTTTGGCCGAATACTATTACGCGTACTAACCAGGAACTGCTTACATGGTGTAGTTAAAAAGATGTTCATACTGTCACAGCGGGCAGACGCTGGAACTGTGTTGGCATTGTCCTCAGAAGAGATCTCGACATCACCACAAAAACTGCTATGCTATAGACCTCAAACGGAAGGCGACAGAGAGGCAGACCAAAGACATCCTGGCGTGGAGGCAGAGATGCAAAGCGTGAACCAGTGTTGGGGCACACCACGAAGGATGAAAGCTGACAGAGTACAATGGGGACAGTTTGTTGCTGCCCTACAAGATGCCGCTAGGCGTGATGGCCACTGATTGCTTTGTCAGTCAGGAGCTAAGGATCCAAAAAGAATTAGAGCAGTATTTTTAGCGCAACGCCCAACATATTCTCTGATACTTCTCGAGGTACCCCACAATAGTACACGCACTCCAGTTTGAGAACCAGTGGTCAAGAGTAAGTTCAAAGTAGCATACTGCAAGCTACGTGTCCCGTTTCAATATTATAGGATCATTTTCGTTTCTATTGTACCTGTGTTAACAAGACCTCTCTAATTTCGGATACACAAAGTGGGACAGTGTTGTCAACAATGGACAACACATTATTTGAATAACTATACAGTAAACTTTATTTACAGGGAAAACGATCACACAATGCAGTTACTTTAATTTTATTTTCTTCCCAAACAAGCTAAATTCGTGGTATATTTTACTGTTTTATTTTTGACAGACTTTTAACAGCTTTACTGCCATAGTCGTGAACATATCAACTGATAAGAGATAAGTAGGTCGATTGTACGCATTTAAGTTACCCTATACCACCTGCTGTCTTTTCTTATTTTTTTTTTTGTTACTTAGCTTTTGTTACTATAACCCGTGATTACAAGACACGCAATTTTGAGACGTGTTTTCTTACAAAGACATTCACAGCTTTTCTACTGTTTGTCTGAGCAAATATTTATGGTCCTTTCAGTAACGCGGTTTCTCTTTTAAACTCGCTTCAGCGTAACACTGCAAAACGTTTGCATTTTTGTTTTTTAATGCAGACTAATACGCGCACAAACGCACAAAATAATTAACGAAACTATTCGTTTCTAACAATCTTGCGCAATAAATGGCATTTTTAACAGACTAAATTTTGGAGATTCTTCTCCTTCTGCCGCGTACACTTTCAGACGTCAGCTTCAACATGTTTAAAGGAAATAGTGGTCAGTCTGAGGTTGTTGGTATCCCCAACGTGTTTGTCCAGGAGTGGAACCGATAAAGTGTTATACAGGGTGTCCATAAATGCATGTA